>JALIZH010032964.1:0-420000 GCA_030522465.1 Rhipicephalus appendiculatus
CGACGGCCACTTGTTCATATACAGGCAACAACGAAATGTGGCAACGTGTAGTGACAACTCATCTCGATAAAAGGTCAGATTGCCATATCAATAACGGCGGATTGCCGATAAGTCAACGATCGAGGAGCATCAATTATTGGAAAACGGCGGATACCAATACGCATGTGAGCGGCACGCCTTCGCGGACCGCATTTCTTCGCGCTTGCGGGCGCCGGGTTTTTCGCATACGACACCGAAATGTGTGAGTTATAGAAGCTCCGCTTTAAAAAAAAAAGTGAGTCTTGGTGACTTGCTGACAACAGCAGATCCATTTAGGTGTATTTATAGTGAAGCGAATGAAATATACTGATAGTCTTTCTGTGCGTTTAATTTATACGGCGAATAAAATCGCCTTGTTACGGATATTTGCTGTCGACGCTGTGAAACCTAGTATCCTAATTTTTTTACCACAAAGAAAAACACAACAAAATAAGACAGTGTTTTTAAATGCGAAGCATTTCTTAGCGAACTTCGGCGACTTTGAGCGTATCTATCTAGCTATCTATCTGGCTATCTATCTAGCCGCCTACGACTTTGTGCTCTCCCGGCCGTATATCGTTAATGGGATTTATACCAAATTTGGTATGGCATAACATGACTCTATGACGAACGTAAATGGCTGGTCATATCATGAAAATCATGACTGACTTGTCATGAAAAGTATGATTTACATGCCACGCTAATGGTGCGCTCGCGGCCGTTTCGTCAGCTTGATATACACCAAATTTGGGATTGAGTGACGTGACTGTATGATGAACATAAATGACAGGTGGCAATATGCAAATAATGTCTTGTCATGAGCGACATGACTTGCATTCCACGCTCATGGCACGCTCGCGGCCGTTTCGTTAGCTTGATATACACCAAATTTGGTATTGAGTGACATGACTGTATGACGAACATAAATGACAAGTGGTAATATGGAAATCAAGACATGTCATGAGCGACATGACTTGCATTCCACGCTCATGGCGCGCTCGCGGCCGTTTCGTTAGCTTGATATACACCAAATTTGGGATTGAGTGACGTGACTGTATGACGAACATAAATGACAAGTGGTAATATGGAAATCATGACATGTCATGTGCGACATGACTTGCATGCCGCGCTCATGGCGCGCTCGCGGCCGTTTCGTTAGCTTGAGATACACCAAATTTGGTATTGAGTGACATGACTGTATAACGAACATAAGCGGCAGGTGGTAAACACGAAAATCTTGGCATGCATGTCATCTACAACGCAATTTACATGCCGCGCTCATGGTGCGCTTGCGTCCAGTTCGCTAGCTTGATATACACCAAAATTGGTATTGCGCGACGTGACTGTATGACGAACATAAATGACAGATCCTAACATGTAAAACATGTCATGCAAATTATGTAAAGCATGATTTGCTCCTTCCTGGCTGCTTCGCATTACATCGATTCCCACAGTGCGTGGGATCTGCCGGCTTTTTTTAGATGCGAAGCATCTTATGCTCGGGGCTGTGTCCGTCCCTCCGGCGTCCCTCCCGGCGTCCCTCCCGCGTCCCTCCCTCTTCCCGCGTCCGGCGTCCCCCGTCCGGTCACCTTCGTGAAGTAGGGAAGCAGCCACTATGCGAACCAGAACACTGTAGTACAATAAGGCCGTCAACCACCGTTACAGTCACAAGAGTCATGTCTCCTCTCATTCTATCACACTATCACCCCCTTTTCCTCACCTCAGCCTGTACTCTCTGCCCTGAACCTCATGCTTCTGCTATTCACATCCTTTCTCAATGCCCGGCGGATCCTCCCCACGCGGGCCCTGGAGCGCCTAAAGACCTGGGAGGACTGGGAGACCCTACTGCCTTGAGAGGACCCGGCTGAGCAGACAATGGCTGCCGACCGGGCTGCCAGCGTCATGGACCACCACCAAATGAACGCTTGAGCGCAGCGGAGTCGTGCGGGGGGCCCAGGAGCCGGCGTGCTCCAAACTCTTCACTTAATAATAAAGTTTTTCTCCTCCGAGAGCACAGAGTGGCTGCTTAGATATGGCTAGGCAGGTCGTGGGTGCAAGCAAAGAATAACGGGCACTAGCGGTGGTGTCTGTCGCCCATGTTGACTCCATTCCTTGATATTGCTTGCATGTGCTTGTGGGGGGCTTTGTCCGTCCCTCCTTCCCGCGTCGCGCGTTCCCACAGCCCTCTCTCTTCTCTCCCCTACGCTCCCACCCTTTTCCTCCTCTAGGAATCCTCTACTCTACGGAGCGGCGCCCGCGTCCCGTTGACTCCATTCCTTGATCTTGCTTGCGCTTGCGAGGGCTTTGTCCGCCCGTGTCCCACACCCATCTACCTCCTCTCCTATGCTCCCCACCTCTCTCTCCTCTAGGAATCCTCTACTCTATGGAGCGGCGCCCGCGTACCGTTGACTCCATTCCTTGATCTTGTTTGCATGTGCTTGTAGAGGCTTTGTCCGTCGCGCGTCCCACAGCCCCTCTCTCCTCTCCTACGCTCCCACCCTTTCTCTCCTCTAGGAATCCTCTACTCTACGGAGCGGCGCCCGCGTCCCGTTGACTTCATTCCTTGATCTTGATTGCGGGGGCTTTCTCCGTCCCGCGTCCCACACCCCCCACAGCGCTAATACTTACTGCTGCGCTAATACTTACTGCTTAGTTTATGTAACTAAATAGCTCAATAAATAAATAAGACCTCCCCCACCCCAGGCTTGGCATCCAATAACTTGTGGTTCTAAAGTGGTCTGGAATAGGTCGCAAGTGAGCTCTTTGCATTCCTAATAACCGCTGTGACACATAACCCCAGTGACGTTGCACAAGATGCTCAGGCCGAACGATTGCTGACCTGATTAGCCATGCTGAACCCACCTGCTGGTTTACACTCGGCCATTACGGAGTGCCATGAAACGCATGCGTATTGCTACTGATCTGCGATTGTAAACACGTTGTTTGTTACCTCAAAACCGCTCTCACGAGCCTTCTCTCAGAAGAAATTGTTATTCGCTACACAACTTCTTGTTTTTCCTTCCTGGCACATTATCAAGCTGAGTAAACTTTCGCAGTTCACACGTTTTCATTGTGACATTGACCGAAGACCTTACTATTGCGCCGTATGGTTACATCGGCGCCGTAGCCGTTCACGTACTTGGTTGGTTGACCCCTGCAACATTAATCTTTATTTCCCTTTCTAAATCGAAGCTCTCTTTGCTTACCCTCCATGTTATGGCACCTGGGGGGAGAGGGGGGATGGACCGTGAATAGAGCCGTGTCCTTGAAAGGTACCCGCTCTTCTTCCTCTTGGACGGCATCATTGTTTTCGTAGATAGGAAGAATATATTAGATGCGAAGGCATCCTTATGCTCGGGGCTATGTCCGTCCGGCGTCCCCCGTCCCCCGTCCCCCGTCCCGCGTCCGGCCACTTTCATGAAGTAGGGAAGCACCCATTATGCGAACCAGAACACTGTAATATTATGAAGGCCGTCAACCCTATCACAGTCATCAGAGTCGTGGCCGAGAGCACAGAGAGGCTGCTTAGCAATGGCTAGGCAGGTGGTGTCTGTCGCCCAGGTTGACCCCATTCCTTGAGTCATGGCCGAGAGCACAGAGAGGCTGCTTAGAAATGGCTAGGCAGGTGGTGCCTGTCGCCCAGGTTGACCCCATTCCTCATTATTGCTTGCATGTGTTTGGAGGGGGGCTTAGTCCGTCCCTCCTTCCCGCGTCCCACACCCCCCCCACAGCCCATTCGCGTCCCCTCCCCCCTCTCTCTCCTACGCTCAACTCCTTTCTGTCCTCTAGGAATCCTCTACTCTACGGAGCGGCCCCCCGCGTCCCACACCCCCCCACAGCGCATTCGCGTCCCCATCCCCTATGCTTGACCCCATTCCTTGCTTGCATGTGTTTGGAGGGGGGCTTAGTCCGTCCCTCCTTCCCGCGTCCCACACCCCCCCCACAGCACATTCGCGTCCCCTCCCCCCTCTCTCTCCTACGCTCAACTCCTTTCTGTCCTCTAGGAATCCTCTACTCTACGGAGCGGCCCCCCGCGTCCCACACTCCCCACAGCGCATTCGCGTCCCCTACCCCTATGCTCTCGTACGCTCACCCCCTTCCTCTACTCTAGGAATCATCTACTCTACGGAGCGGCTCCCGCGTCCACACCCCCCATAGCGCATGCACGTCCCCTGCCCCTCTCTCTCCTCTCCTACGGTCCCCCCCCCATCCTTTCCTCTAGGAATCCTCTACGGAGAGGTGCGCACGACAAGTGGTGTGACAGCTGTGCATACTCCGCTGGGGGAGCACCACGGTAGTTCCGCGGTATGAAAATGACGGAGCGCGCGCGCCTCATTCTTTCTCCTGTGCAGCGCCGCGATGAGCATCCCGGACCACTGCCGTGAAATGAGAGCGGCGACATTCCTCCCGCTCAAGCTAATTATCTCCCCGCTGCTTCGCATCCATACATGGTTCCCTTTAGCGGGAGATGGGGAATTTTTTCGACCCCAGATTACTCAATACGTGCACGCATCGAAGATTATCCGATCTTCTCACTTCGTATGAATAGGTCGTTTTTAGATAACTGTATGCATATCAATGTAAACGTGGCGTTTCGAATTTTTCCTCTAATCAACGACGGAACTACCCCCGATGGCCCGATGGGAAGACAAAAGGGCCACGTTACATATGAGAATGACAGTCAAAGCACCAGTTTTGGCGAACGTGAACTTTTTCGGGGTAATGGGTCCTGTGGAAGAATACCTCAGGGTCTGTTGAGACATAAAGGAGCTAACTGTTATTTCTTTCATGGCACAAGGCTCCATGGAGGCTTGCTGTTCATGCTTTTGTCTGTCGGAATTTCTACGTGCAAGTTACCACGACTACTACTGCAACAACAACAACAACTACTACTACTGATAGTGCTAATTATAATAATAATAATAATAATAATAATAATAATAATAATAATAATAATAATAATAATAATAATAATAATTCTTCTTCTTCTTCTTCTTCTTATTATTATTATTATTATTATTATTATAAATTTTTTCTAATGCTGGAAATCACAGTATCATTCACCAGCTCTGCTAACGCGATGGTGAACGAAACTAACCTAAACTAATATTAAATAATTTGCACGGCTTTAGCTTGGAAGAAAATTCAGAGGTCATGGGCATCGACAATTTGGGCCCTCCACCTGAAGAATGGTATACACGTTATCTCCCGTCATGTGCCCTCATATGCATTGATGGAACGACATGATATCAATGCATATGAGCCGCCCATAACAGCGTCCAGTGCTCCATAGTTGATGTGCCCTCTCCCTTAGAAATGTTTTTTGTGCATTGCCAAGCGTCTAATCCACCTGTTATAATCGGAGTGTGTTACCGCCCACCTGACGCCGATACGTCTTTCACAAATCATTTCCATGATGCCATTTATTCTGTCACAACTGCATTTCCGAACGCCCCACTTATTTTATTTGGTGATTTCAATTTCCCCGGAATAACATGGTCCAATGTAGCACTAACTGCATTAAAACACAACGCCGAAAGTGACTTCCTAAACTCTTGTTTAACATTCGGGCTATCACAACTTATCTCTAAACCGACGCGACAAACAGAACACTCATCCAACATTCTAGACCTATTGCTGACATCTCACCCAGATAATTTTAGTACAGTGTCATATTTATCTGCCATTAGCGATCACTCTGTCCTTTCACACAACCTTTCAGTGCTACTTACCTAATCCCCAAAAAATTAAGAGAACAATAACATTATACGATAAGGGCAACTACGCAGCTATAAACGATGAACTAGCAGCTTTCTCTGAATCCTTTCTAACCGACTTTTTCTTGCGCACAGTCGAAACAAACTGGCACCTATTTAAAACCAAACTGCAGCATATGATAAAAGTTTACGTTCCCACTGTCACCTTAACCATAAGGTCAACATCCCCATGGTTCAAGGCGTCACTAAAACGTCTTAAAAATAAAAAGAAGCGCCAGTTCCGCTCCGCTAAGCATTCAGACACCCAGTGCGCGTGGGATAAATACAAGGCAACCGAAAAACTTTTTGATTCTCTCGCAGCTAAAGCCAAACGTTCCTTCTATTCTTCTACCTTACCTGATATGCTCCGAAAAAATCCTAAGCAATTTTGGAAAACAATTAACCCATCATCCACTACCCCTTCATCGAACATTGCACTACGAGACGAACAAAATGTTTCAATTCCTGACCACTATACTGCCCATGTAATAAATGAAACCTTCTGCTCTGTATTCACCATAGAACCCGACGGTGACCTTCCCAATGCCCTTTCTGTATGCCACCCGATCATGTCGAAAATCGTATTTCATGCCAATGGTATTTCCCAAAATAATCGACTCGTTAAAGCTGACTTCATCAATGGGTATAGATGGTATTAACACAAAAATATTGAAGAACACTAAAATTGTAACAAGTGTGATTTTATCTAACATTTTTCAGCAATCACTCTCATCTGGAGTGGTGCCCCAAGATTGGAAGGTAGGCAAGGTCATTCCAATCCCAAAGAAAGGTAACTCGTATTCACCCAAAAACTATCGTCCCATCTCGCTCACAAGTGTATGCTCTAAAATAATGGAACACGTAATCTATTCCCACATAGTCAACTTCCTCGTACCTCTTAATTTCTTTAATAAAAACCAACATGGCTTTCAGAAAGGTGTTTCGTGCGACACTCAACTAGCTCTGTTTACTAACGACGTTAGCTCTAGCATTGATGTAAATATACCAGTAGACGCACTTTTTTTTAGATTTCGAAAAAGCTTTTGACAAAGTTCCGCATAAACGCTTGTTCTTAAAACTTTCCTGTCTTAATCTTGACCCGTTAGTTTTCGATTGGATTTGTGACTTTTTAACTAACCGCCAGCAGTTCGTTTATGCAAATAATCTTTCTTCGTCTTTACGCCCCGTTATTTCAGGCGTGCCTCAAGGCACGGTCCTAGGACCATTGCTTTTCCTTATATATATTAACGACTTGCCGAATGATCTTTCCTCTAATATCAGACTTTTCGCGGATGATTGTGTCATTTATCGCCCAATTAACAACACATCAGATGTTCATGAACTTCAATCTGACCTTCATAAAATCGAAATCTGGTGTAACACATGGTTAATGTCCTTAAACGCAAACAAAACGTCACTAGTCTCTTTTCATCGCCGACAGTACTACCCATCTCCATCATACTTCATTAACAACACTCAAATTTCATGCGTAAGTACATACAAGTATCTAGGTGTCCATTTATCTTCTGATTTAACATGGTCTCTTCACATAACGCACATTACTAACGAAGCAAACCGTGCTCTTGGCTGTCTACGTCGAAACCTTCATCTAGCCCCTACCCCTGTCAAACTACTCGCTTATCAGACACTAATCAGACCAAAACTTGAGTACGCATGCGCTGTTTGGGACCCTCATCAGAGTAACAACACTAAAACACTTGAAGCTGTGCAAAACCGGGCAGAAAGATTCATCTTTTCAGATTATTCATATCAATCAAGCGTAACCGAACTTAAATCTCGTGCTAACCTCCCTACCCTTTCGTCACGCCGCTGTTTAGCTCGACTGTGCCTGTTTTTCAAGTTCTATCATGCATCACCTCGTACTCCCGCCATCAAGCCAACCCATGGTCATTCAGACCGCATCAACCACGAGAAAGCTGTGTACCCGCCAACTGCTCACACCACTGCGCACCTTTCATCCTTTTTTGTCAAGACCGCACAAGATTGGAATGGCCTTCCTCCTGACGTTGTGCACCACTCCAGTATCATCAACTTCAAAGTAGCGATCGAGCATCTACCCCTTTAACCCATTGTAATAGCCCACCCCTCATGTAAAACCCCTTCATTGGGGCCTTTGAGGTATTGTAAATAAATAAATAAATAAATATTACGGTGGCACGCAAGACCATTCAATGCATGAACAAGCTGTGTCGGTTCAAACATTCATCGGCTGAACCATAAGCTTCGCTCGACGTCGACATAGAGGGAGGCCACAAGCCGAAACGCTGCTGTTAGAAACGCATAAATCTGGACATTTTAGATTTCCGCGGACGGTACCGAAACCGTGGATATTTCCTCTCTAACGTTTCAACACCGAGCGACGTTGAGTGACGGAGTGCCTGCTCACGCCGGTGAAAAACGTTGGTGCGAAGGCCTGGCATATCCAGGTCCCGTTTAGCCAGCCTGTCTCCCTGCTTCGTGTAAATTCCAAGTGTCGAAACGCCGTAGCAGACGCTGCAGCGCTAGCGATTCTGAGAAAATGAAATCGGGTTACGTTATACATGACACGAGCACCAAGGAAGTGGTGAAACTATCAGGCTCATGCACGCCTCCTTCGAGTGATACTGCTGTCGTAGTATATCGTCCGTGACGCGCATGCACACACAGGGTGTCTCGTAATATAACTTATCATCATTGGTCTCGAGGATATACCGTGGCGCCACCTGCCGGAAGCGCACAGTGACGTAAAAAGCGACATCACGTGACACCGGCCTCCACGTGTTCGACGTATCCTGCGTTTTAGCCCGTTTAGCCCGGTCGTTTTCGTGTTGCAAGCGTTGTATGTGTGTTCCTCAGCTGCAGGATACCCTGATGCGCACGTCAGCTGAGGTTTTTAGCGGGAAACGGGCGGCATCGCCTCCACGACCACTGTCGTAGAGGGGTTGCACGCGCACGGGACGCTGCGGACGACGCATGTGAAGCGGCGACACTCGTACGGTGAGCTATTAGGAAATTTACCAACTAAACTATAACTAGTACTCACAAATCTCACGTACATTTACGTTTACTGAGTCAATTAAACGCCGATGCACACTCTTGTTTCTGGCTTTCGCGCGGATGGTGCGCGGGTAGAGATATTTCAATGCACGTTCACAGCCATGCACATTTCGCGACAACCCTTCATCCAGTTTTCAGCTCGCAATTAAACGGGCGATGTATCTGTGCTTTGATACTGGTTATTAAGTTCGCATGACCTTTCGAAAAACGGCCATAAGCACTATTGTCGATATGACATCACTGTTCGCGGCCCCCCGTAGCGGCGAACAGGTCTTGCAAATTCCTACAGAATTATCGAGGGACGATGATTTAGTTTTCACCGATTTGCACCGCTAGCTCGACTCTTTAGTTACGATCACAATGTCGTTTCTTCTTCAGTGACTCTGCAGGTCCCTAGCATCGACCATATCGTTCAACAGCAGTTTAGCACACTACGGTTGCTAATAAAAGAAGGGGCAGTGTGTACGAGGCTAACCACGTCTGAAAATGCAGCGTAAAGGAACATCATGAAAACAACCACTTTCGCCGCCCGTGTGCTGCGAAGCCCTGGGATGAGCCTTGCTCCCCATAAGGTTGAGGTGGTGATTAAAGGAGTACTGACCCGAATTTTAAATATTTTAGGATTGTTGCTCTAAATAAGAAGCCTGGTTTCGAGAACCCAAAAAAGAGTACTGTGGTGCCTCGGAATGCATCGCATATATTTTTAATACCGCTACCTTAAACAGACACTCTCGGTTTCGATATCGAGGGGGGCGAACTAGCTCCCTGTTCCGTTCGACGAATAAGCGCATAGAGCAGGAAGTGTTTAGTGCATTTAGTAGTGGTGAAGCACGGGGAAAAAGAGAACTACGTCATCCTTGAGCAATTATGCTGTGACCACGGCTGACTGCTCTCTCTCTCCATGGATGCCGAGGTCCGGACAAGAGACGCCCAGTTGCAAACATTCGCACGTGAAGGACTTCAGGTTGGAGCAAGGTGCTCGAGGCGAAACGTTCCGAATAAATTAATGGCAGAGACACCACGCACACTCAACAGCAACAGCGCTGCTTTATACACCAGCTTAAATTTCGCTTCTGCAGTTGGACGTTCATGTCTATAAAGCCACGTTAAATATTTGAATACTTGGCGCTGAGCTTTTTTTTTTTTTTCATTAGTTGTGCGTTAACTGCCTTACAGCCTTTATTTGGTATCCATAATGTCAACCAGAATTTCGTCTCGTTTCGAAAGGATGGATAACTTTTTTTTTCCCGTGAGGCCCTGCTCAGCGTTGACCTCTCAAGTAATTTTTCTTGCGTTTGGGTATTGCGTCATATGAAATGCAGCGCTTTCTATAAAACCTGTTCCATTTTCTCAAACATTGTGTGTAAGGGCGGGGGGGAGGGGGAGAGGAGGTTATGATGTGGTAAATGCCCTAATTCATTGGCTTCAAAGCTTTTCATTAAAACTGATCATTTGCTTATTCAGACTTGAGCTACGTGTTGTGACTCAGGTGATGATATGGGAATACAAGATTTTGTAAAGCAAGTGTTCTCATACATAAAAAATTTGAGATGTACGTTCAAGCGCAGAGGCAAACTGCTTAGGAGAAATGTGGCCCCGAAGCTGTCCATCAAGGTCACAATGAGGAAAGTAGGCAGAAATTTTTTTTCCATGGGTGGGGGGGGAGGGGGGGCTACCCCTTTTATCTGAAGTGGGAGCCGGGCAGGGAGATGTGGTAGAGTGTCATTTTTGGGGGGTGTGTATACCATGGCGAAAAAAAAAAAACATTCGGGGGGGGGGGGGGGGGGGGCACGGGCCCAGTGTGCCACCCCCTGGCTACGCCACTGGTCACAATTACTTCTTTTTCATGAGAACGCAGACAACGTACACCAATTGTTTCTGCTTACGCTTCACTCAAGGAAACGCCACTTTCATTTGTGAAAAGAAGGGCGTGGAATTGAGCAAGAAAGGTGTGTATATCTCTTGAGGTATACGCTCACTAAAGGAGAAAATAATTTTCACCTCTATTTTAATGCATCTAAAGCTATCGCCACGCTAGAAAACAGGTAAAACCGCATGTAAGCCTTACTGTGACATTAGCAAAGGAACGACGCATTCTCATGACAAATATTTTGATTTACCATACGATCCGCCCGAGAGAAAAAGGCAGGAAAACGAGAGTGCATTACAGAGGAAATTATAAGCACGAGGATATAGATAGGATTATGCACAATGGCTGAAAATACACAGGCGATTACATAGCCAATGAATTTCCCGTTTTATTTTTAACTCAAGCCATCTTTCCAAGCTAAGATATGACTAATATTTGCATTCATGGAGCCTGTCCGGAGTCTATCTGGAGCCCTTAGTTTGCCAAAACGTAGTTAATAAAACATTCTGCCAACTATTAGAACATCTTGTTACGTCCCCATCTTATAGATTAGACCAGTTAAAGACGGCATCGAGATTGTCCTGCTCTCCTCTTGAACGCATAATGAGCTCCGTATATAAACGCGTCTACTTATCCTCCCGATAGGCAGGTTGCAAAAGAAAGTGCTATTTAAAAGAAAGAATAAGAAAGCAGAAATGATTTCTTGTAGTATTAGCCTATTAGTGTACTAATAGTTTTCCCCGAGCCCCCCTAGGAAAACATTGTAATTAAATAAACATGAAAAAATTACGTGATTACAATATTATTACTGACTTCAGGAGAAACAGCTCAACACAGCTCGCACTTATGCACCATCAAAGTGTTTTTAGCGGTGTTCCTTGAAGTCCTGTAGCTTACTATAACCAGCCCCGTTCAGTGCGCTTCCAAAACAAATAGATCTCAGAAAATTTGGAGAAAAAAATGCCGTTTGGGGAAATTTTAGTGCTTTTATAACGATATTTTATAAGATACTATCGCGACCGAAAGAAACACGAACTGCGGAAAGCGCGGTTTTCGGCACAGTTGAACTGCGACTGTCGATAGGCGAATCTTTGCTACCAGCCGGCGTCACAGTAGCGCTAGAATCTTTGTCTGGCTGGCGCTATCGCGCCGCGTGTGCTTACCATCTGCCTGGCACTCAGGAACCCACACGCGGTGCGATAGCGTTAGCCAGAGCAAACTTGTAGCGCTACGTTGACGCCGGCTGAAAGCACAGACGCCTAGCGACAGTCAAGATATGTCGGAGTTCCGATTGGGCCGAAAGCCACGCTTTCCGCTGTTGGCGTTTCTTTCCATAGGCTCCGTGCAGACGTAACTCATGAAGGCGCCTCTAGCGGTAACAAGCGAAGATATAAAGGGATGTTCCCAGCCGCTCGCACAGGGGGCAATCACGCTACGACGCCTTTTCCGATGCCAATGCTTTTCGTGCTTTTCGCGTTTGGCCAGTGGTCAGAGCGACGGTCCGTCCCCGTTATCAACGCGATCAGCCAGCCGCGAGTGTTGGACGATAAGAAGAGCATAGCATAAGGCATAAGGCGTCGCTCCGCAATAGCACCCCTGCAGCGGCCGTGACAGTGCAATCGCTGTTGTCGTCTGTTTCAAGCTGCCGCCGAGTTTGCTGCCGCGTTAAGGCTGGTTCACACCGGCGACCGGTCGCGCGACCAAGTTAGTAGCTTTGCGACTGGTCGCAAACAGTCGCTTTGGTCGCAAAGCGACTGCTTTGACTCAGTCGCTCGCTTGCGCGACTTTTCAGTCGCGCGACTGCAGTCGCAGGACGGCTAGAATCAACCAGCGAAGCCCAGAAGTGATGTCAGGTTTTGTTTACACCGGGCCCATTGCTTTTTCTTTTTTTATTGCGCTCGCCCACTGCCGCCGCGTCGCGTCGTCTGCACGGCGTCCGTCTGCGCGCACGCCAGCGAAAGCTAGCAGACGGCAGCGCCGGAAAGGTCAACATGGCGACACCATGTGCTGTCAGATTCATTATCTCGAATTACTCGACTAACATAAGTGTGTCAGCATTTAAATCCCAGCTTGACCTTCCTCATCTTGCCTCTCGCCGTAAAATTTCACGTCTTTGCCTGTATTACAAGTTCTTTCATTCCTTACCACCAGACAATGCATTCATCAGACCTGCTCATCGGACATCACGCCATAATCATCCGAACGCCGTCTATCCAATACGCACCCGAACTAAGACCTGCCAGAAATCATTTTTTCATCAGACAGCGCAAGACTGGAACGACCTTCCCGCCCACATCGCCACATCAACTAACTTTGTTCAATTTAAATCTGCTTTAAAGAGTCATTCATCGTCATTTTAAGTTTGTACTACTGCTGTTTTTCTTCGTTGCTGTTGTTGTTCCGCTTATATTTTTTATATTTGTTATTTATTTTATCTTATTTCTTTCTTGTGCCCACCCCTCATGTAAAGTCCTTCCTGGACCTTTGAGGTACGAATAAACGAATAAACGAATAAACCTGTTTATGCAGTTTCCTTCCGCTTCGAACGTATCATGTCGTCGTCCTGCGCTGTGTGGCCCGTAAGTTCGCAACCTACGCATTTATTTACTTTATATTTACGTCCTGAAGCTTCGAGAGCAATGTATTCGTCGGTACTTCGCAGTGTTTCCAAGATTCATTCTCAAATTCTTGGAGACAAGGCTTATCAGGCAGGGCTGAAGAACACGGCTAATCTCAATAAGAAAGACAGAACATACCTGACGCTTTGTCCCCAGCGTGAGATGACACGAAGCGATAGCTGATTTCACCATTTATTTATTGCTGTGAAGAGAGTGGGTGAGTAGCGAGCGCGAGTTCGGATCGAAGCGGGCGGTCGCGTCTGCATGGGGTGCTGCCATGTTGGCTTCTAGCCCCAGCTACTGTGCGGCCAGTCGCAAAGCGACTAAGTTGGTCGCGCGACCAGTCGCCGGTGTGAACCAGCCCTTAGCCCGAGGGTGATAAGTTTTAATCGTTTATTGAGCGAAGCGGCCCGCGCTACACGCTTGCAGTTTCGCCAGGTTTCGCTCAACGGGCTCGTCGCCTCCGTTGTCGTTTTCGCCAAGAATATGATGTGGCCGCGTTCGCCTGAAGGTGCACGAAGTCTGGCGAAAAAAAGCACACGTGCTAACCCTACGGTGCTCTCACGGCTGCTAACAATTTACCGTCTTTTGAAAGCAAACGGGAACGAAAACGCCTCAAACGAAGCACCAAAGCATGGCTTGCCGCCGCTTGCGTCGTCTGCTCCCGTATCCAGTCAAATCTGCTGCCGTGGCCGCTTTGACGCTTGAGGCAGCGCGCGACTGTGGCGGCTCCTAACGTATATATGCACGGTGCCTATAGCGACAGTACATTTAAACAAAGACCTAGGTTTTGTGCAGTGACAGGTGACGGACACGCAATGTTTAATTACCAGTGCTCCCAATTCTTACCAGGGTCACTTTAAATTAAATTATGAAATAAAGCATTTCCGCAGCTCCTCTCTAAATCGTATTTCAAATACCCGTCTAAGCTATTTCAGTGTTGGCTGCCGACAGGAACAGGTATATGAATGTCATGCCTTGGCTTTAAAGCTTTCAGACATGTGAGCATGTTCCCCTTCTCAATTTACTCGAGAAATAGATGTATTATACTCAATTGATTACCCTTTTACTTTTATTATAGTTATTTCTGAAATATTGAGTACTTTTGACATGTGATTCTGCCAGAAACGACTGGTATTCACGCGAACCCTGCCGTAGAGCGAGAGGAGAGATGGCATGAGAGAACGTCCGACAGATGTCTTTTTCCCCCTAGAATAGTCGCGCATTGTTTGCGAGAGGTGAACAGTGATTTCCGAGATCATTTTGAGGCCGATCCATCCATATGTCACTGAACCAAGAGCCATTAGAATTAGCCCCTTCCGAAGGCGAAATGTTCTGTTAAGGGGGGCCTTGAAGAGACAGCCCCTGGCCACGACGGTCAAGAAGACAGTTTACCTGCCCCGGCAGTGGACGTTTGACCAGCAGACCGTGTGGTTGGAAGTGTTGCAGGTCTAGCGTAGTCGAGGAGAGCGCAGTGACCCAAACAGCGACCGCATGCGGCTACGATATCGGGCCCATAATCATATACACCGAAGTCGTCGAGAACGTCCAGCGACACCGCATCGGCTCCACTAGGCATGTGCTAACAGACGGATGGATACGTAAGGGACATTCAATTGCTTTTCGATTGATTAACTGTTCCTGTGCGCTAGTCGAGTGCGCGCTGCGCCAGGCGATAACTGAGTACGTCTAATTTGACAAGCCCACATGCGCTGTTGAAAAAAAAGTGATGTAGTATCTGGCGGCACCTATTCTTTATTTTTTTTTAACATCGTATCCGTTTATTTCTGTTCTTTATCTCTCCCGTAGAATGATTTTTATGGCCCGTGCGTATCTTGTATATTATCGCACATTTCCTGCTTGTTCCTTTGTTTAATTGTCTTTGCCTCGTTCTTAATGGAATGCTTGCTGTCTGGTTTCATAAGCAAACGCACGTGCCTGCCCTTGAGTACATCGGTCTTTCTCGACATCGCCACACGTTCACTCGCACAGGTCGACCGCCGAACCAAACAAATTCTGCATCCATAACCTCGAGCTTTCTAGGGCATCGCAGTCAGAAGCGTAAAGTGTAAGTGCTTCGAGATTGCCGAGACGCCGTTGTAGGAACGCGGGCCCCTCGATGTGCACTGCACATTTGTAAGTTTGTATTGCATATGTGCCACGCTGCATCATGTGCTTCCTAATGTCTTGCAATTAATGTTTCTAATTAAGACGATGAGTGAGAGTGCGATGAATGTAAACTTTTATGCTTTTTATGGTGGCTTGCCATAAAGGTTGCGAGACCTACGTCAAGAATTAAGAGTTTAATACTCTCATGCCCTTCATCAACCTGCATTAACTTCAATAAAAATTATACTAAAGGTCCACCAATGTGCATGTTACGGTCTCGGAGACTCATTCGTGACGCTACATTTTGCGGTATACTTTATAGGCATATCTTTGAAGCGCATACCTGTACAAAAACATATAAAGAAATGTAAAAACAATGAAAAAGGAAAGGTAGCGCCTCACTTAAAACTGATATTTTTTTTTTGTTTTTGTTCGACACCTACATTATATATTTATATATAAGTGCTGAACCACATTAGTGTAGTTATAAGGCAGGAATTTATCGTAGAAGAACCTAGATGTGTCTCGGTTTCTGTAGACCTATTTCTACGATACATAGACAGTTGCACAATTTTTGTCGGCCGACGCGCCGCCAAGCAGAAGTAAGCAGGTAAATAATAAATGTTCGCGTTTCACTTTTCAAAACCAAGATATGATTGTGAGAGAAACCGTAGTGGAAGGGTAAAAAATTTCGACCACCGGGGGTTCTTTAACGTGCTCCTAAATCTAAGCACACGGCCTCTAGAATTTTGCCTCCCGCGACCTAATTAATTGAATACAATTCAGTTTTATTTTCCAGTATGTACATGCCGGATGGTAGCCTTGGGTTAAAAGCTACGTAAGTAGCTTGACGGGCCCCAAGGATCAGACTATATACAGGCAGTCCGATACAGGCGATTAGCATGAAAACAGCAGATAGCAAGTACATGTACAGTTGTTAACATGCAATTCAAGCAATAGCTGTAACTGCTACAGGACGCAGATACCAACTGCAGGAAATTTTAAAAAAGTCATATACAATACCGCTATAGAAAGAAGAATTGTACAATACTACTGTAGCAATGCTAGCTATACAGAATAGAACAATCAAGCACTAGCTATATAAGACAGCAAGAAACTCCTGTTTGTAGAAAAAAAATGCTAATAGAAACGAATTAGGTTACACAGTATGTACTTATAACGACATATCATATTGCAAGTGAACGAAATAGGAGAACAAGTCATTTTAACCTGAAAATGTCCATATTTCCCTATTTCCCTAGTATTATAGGTATACTAACCTATAATGTTTGTGCGTCCTGCAATGTGGAACTGACCATGTATCAGAGTTCCTTGTGTTCGCGTTCATTCGACGACACTCTAAATATGCCAATAGTCTTATGTAGTTCCTGAGGACTTTTGAAGAATATCGTATAGTATGTAATAAACGAAAAGTATAGTCAATTCGAATAACGTTGTACTTAAGGAACGGTTGTCTGGTGCTTGAATAATAGTCTATGTTACCAATACAGCGAATAATCTTCTTTTGTAACCTTAGAACTGTACATATGTTAGTTTTAGTGCTCGTGCGCCATACTAAAACGCAATAATATAAGTGTGTATTAAATCATCATCATCATCATCATCATCAGCCTGTCTACGCCCACTGCAGGGCAAAGGCCTCTCCAATGTTTCGCCAATCAACCCGGTCCTGTGCTTTCTGCTGCCACGTGATACCTGCAAACTTCTTAATCTCATCTACCCACCTAATTTTCTGTCTCCCCCCTCACGCGTTTGCCATCTCTTGGAATCCAGTCAGTTACCCTTAATGACCAGCGGTTATCCTGTCGACGTGCTACGTGCCCGGCCCATATCCATTTCTTCTTGATTTCAACTATGATATCCTTAACCCCCCGTTTGTTCCCTGACCCACTCTGCTCTCTTCCTGTCTCTTAAGGTTACACCTATCATTTTACTTTCCATCGCTCGCTGCGTCGTCCTCAGTTTAAGTTGAACCCTCTTTGTAAGTCTCCAGGTTTCTGCTCCGTAGGTAAGTACCGGTAAGATGCAACTGTTATATACCTTCCTCTTGAGGGATAGTGGTAGACTACCATTCATGATTTGATAATGCTTGCCGAATGAGCCCCATCCCATCCTTATTCTTCTAGTTATTTCACTCTCATGGTTCGGCTCCGTGGTTACTACCTGTCCTAAGTAGACGTAAGTAGACGTAGATGTATTAAATATAGCATTCTAAGTCTGGACGTTGGCCTTTGTAGGGAGCAGACTACGACATCACGATAAAACGCTTGTCACGGCGGCGAGCTTTTTACAAAGGTAGTTTACATGCATGTCTCAAGTGAGCTGTGAAGAAAAGTACACGCTAAGGTTTTTGTGACGGTCAACTATTTAGATTTGCTGACCTTGAAAAGTGATAGCATTAATCAGACGGAGCAATTTATTCTTGGAGCGAAAAATAATTGCTTATTTTAAGCAGGTTTGAAACCCCATTAAGCAGGTTCAAACGAACATAACGACCATTTTGAAGCGCCTGCTTATAACAATGTCCAATATTTGTTCAATACTGTCCTGTCTACCTTTCCATTATTTTATTCGTGTGTGTGCTGGCGCGCATGAAAATTTGTCTATACTGAACATAAACCAACAACGCCGACTCACCATCGTATTGGTTTTCAGTGGCAGAAGAGTTAAAATAAAAATGTATGCGCCACCTGTTATCGAAGAACGTTAAATGAATATAAGAGGGCCACTGAAAAGATTACAATGGAAAAATTTCGACGTCAAAAAACTGCCCATTCATCCACACATTCATTCATCATCAGCTTAGTGATATCTATTGCAGGATGACAGCTTCTTCCTAGTATCGCAGTATGACGTCAGCAGGCTCTATAATAGCGATAACTGAGACCAAAACTAAGTATTGAACTCTCGCATGCCATTACATATGTTGAACAGGGGTTGCATTCACCAAGGTTTTATTCACAATTACCCTTCGCCAATGGCTGACCCCTTTACGCTAACAGTAAGTCCCGATAAAATATTAGTTTAATAGATTAAAGTGCGTCGAAGACGCGGGCAATAAAAGTTGGCAGGTAAACACTGCCATGTAAACTTTCATATTCTGCGACTCCAACGCGGCCCTTCGATGTGTGCGAAGTCTACGACGTGGAAACTATCATAAGTTGGTGTCTCAAATCAATGAAATTAGTGATTGCGCCACTAATCAAGGACACGACATAGTCTTTCAATGGCTGCCGGGTCACTGTGGGATCAGTGGTAACCACCTCGCTGACAACGCTGCCCGTTGTGTCCACGACGGAGCGCCGGCCGAAAACGCTGCCCGATGTGTCCACGACGGAGCGCCCACACTGCTCATACCCCTGTCAAGAGTCGACGCTGCAAGAGAACTTCGTCACATCGCGCTTAATACCACGCTTACCCATTGGAATTCTCCACTGAATTCCACTCGTCGCCCACAGAACCTCGAATCATTACTCCAACTACACCTACCATCAAAGACTCCGCGACGTGACGCCACAATGATGTGTCGGTTGTGGGTCGGTGTAGCATTTACCAACTCATTCAGCTGTTGCACTGGTATGGCTGACTCATCCAAGTGTGATAACTGCAACTGTGTAGAAACTCTTGGCCACGTCTTGTGCCACTGTCCCGACTTTGAACAAGATCGCCGGACTCTCCAGTGTGCCTTGAGGAGACTGGATGATCGTCCCTTTACTCAGGAAAAGATCTTGGGTGCATGGCCTCCAAGTACATCAGCCCAGAAAGCCACAAGAGCCCTTCTTCAATTCTTGAAGGCAACATCACTGAGCAACCGCCTGTGAAACCCTGCACTGAGTGTGTGGTGTGCAATGTTCATCTCCTGCTCTCTTTCTTTCTCAATCTCTTTTACTCCCTTATTCCCCTTTCCCCACGTGTAGGGTAGCAAACTGGACGTAGTCTAGTTAACCTCCCTACCTTTCCTATATTCCTTCTCTCTCTCTCTTCATTGTCCGCGTCTTTGGTGCGCTTCAAACTAATATTTTCTCATAAACGTTTATCAACTAGCCCGACAGTCCAACCGCGGTGGAACAGTGGTTACTGCGCTCGGCTGCTGACCCGAAGATCGCGGGTTCGATCACGGCCGCGGCTGCATCAGTGCAGGCGAAATCTAGAGGCCCGTGTACTGTGCGATGTCAACGCACGTTAAAGAACACCAGATGGCTGAAATTTCCGGAGCCCTTCAACAACGGCCTGTCTCATAAACACGTGGTGGTTTGGCACGTTAAAGCCCAGATATTATTATTATTATTAATATTAACGTGCCCGACTCGTCATCTTGTTGAACTATGCCCAGAATCAAGATTGGCTCGAACTTGCTCTTACTAACAGTTTTAGCGTTAATTGTACGCCTGTGAGTATGAATATTGGTCTGCGTCTCTACGATGGTCACAGAGCAGGTGCCAGTACAGTATCAGCGAGGGAAGAAAGTCGGGGTTTTTGCTCGCTGCTATAGTGACTGCGCGATCACATCAATTCATTGGTCGATGTACTTAGGCGCCTTGGAGGAAAATCCCTACGTGACTAAAACATGCTCTTATTATTAAAAGGGCCAGAAGGAAGAAAAGCACGTGCGCAGAAGTACACCCTTGTTGGCACGTGTAGTCTAAGCTGAGTACGAAGTACTTTTCCGTCCGGGGCAAATACAAGCTCCCCCCACATTTGGCAGGCTCCTTGTGAGGTGGCAATTCCTCACGGACTTACAACGCGTTCTTTCCCGCAAGTCAGCCCTCGTGAAACGCTTGCAGTAGCAAGCAGCGCTGACGGATCATGGCCAAGCACGCCGATCGCTTCCAATGCTAAACCGTGTGATCCGCAGCACGAGCGCCCTACACCCCAACTGTACCACGGCCGGAAGTGAGTTTCGAGACACCGTGTCAATGCTAAAAGGACGCCCAGTGACGCAAGTGTGACGCGAGAGGTCCGCAACGACTGGCTACCTCGTTCACGCGCTCTTTCATGAGAAGCGGTATACAGTAGTGGCGGCCTTGGGGTGAAAGAGAGAGCAGGGCTTATACTGAGCGCTCGCTACCCGGATTACTTGGCTCCGACACGAATTACAAATGATACGAGGGGGGGGAGGTGAAGGAGGCCAAGTAAAAGAGAACGCAAGCAGGGTCATTCACGGCCACACATCGGCGTCTCTGGGGCGGACACATTTCCGGCTATAGGGGCGGCCAAGCAGCGAAAACTGTAGTCTCCTTATAAACGCCGTCGGCTGCAAAAACTGAGCTTTCCGCCGAAGCGCAGGGAGATTGTGGCCCGTTCGTTCTCGGCTTCTCCTGATAGCGCGGCGATCGCGGATTGAAGTGTTTGTAAAAGGAGATATGAAGGGACGTGGTCTTTGCACTTTCATCGACAGCCTTGGGACGTCGCCTGTGCCGTGAATAACAGTGCGTCTCGTTGCGTCTGTCAACGTGCCCAGCAATGCTGCCAGCTCCGGTGTAGCCAACTGGTTTCGCGCCGCGTCGAAAAGCAAATAAGGCGCGCGCACCCCGCCGACTCCGTTACGTAACGAGTAGCGCTGCTTAGAGCTCGCGGAGTGCGTGCTTCAATGGTTTGGAGAACAAGGTTGCGGTAACCACCAATCCGGTGACGTAACAACCCAAAGCGGTCAAGCCCTCATCCCATCATAGGTAAGTGTCGCTGTAGGTATCGATTTGTCTTCTTTAGCTTCGTCGGGTCACAAAAGGGGCCACGCGGACGCCGGTTCACCACATCGTCGGTAAACAGTGAAACGGCGCCAGAGGTTGCGATGAATCATTTGCACCACACACGAACCTAAATGCGGAAACAATTTTTCGCTCTTGCCAGCGGCTGTTTATCAATAGCGCTTACGCAATGTTTGTGACATTTGGCAAATTATAAATGCGGGAATATATAACGTTTACCTAAACAGCTACCATGAAAAAGTCTTGCCTTAGCTAGCTAGCTTTTATGATTTTTTTTTAAACTTGTGAATGAAAGCAGCTTTCGAATGTGTTTCGTGAATGTTTTATGCGCAGCCATTCGTTGGGTATAAGCAAGTTTTAAGCGTACCAATATAGGTATGCTTAAAGCTTGCTCACGAATGAATCAAGTTTTATTTTGGTGTCACGGCTCTTTGTCACAAATGTTGCTGCATCGGTGTGAAGTGTCGCATATATGCCCAAATCACCGCAGTCTATGTTTCAAGTTCACAAGGAAGTATCGGATTCAGAAAGTCGGACGTCTATTTATATTTTTAAGGTACACAAGTAAAACGTTAGTAGGGTAAGGCGGGGCAAAATGAGACACGGGGCAAAAACGCGACATTTTGGCTTTGCCGACCTCTATATCTAATACAGAAAGCACTTTTCTTTGTTTCTATATTTCAGCGAGAGGTGCTGGTAGTTGTCCACCTTTTTATGAGTAAAAGTTGATGATTGCTCACAGTGTTCGCGTGGGAAAAATTACGCGGCTGGTGTCACTGTGTTCGTGACCCGTCAAAAAGGGGCGAAATTCTGCTCGGCCAAATTTTCGGATCCGTGCATGAAGCTACTCTTGCGTCAGTACAACAACGTAAGTATTTATATTGTTACTTTATACTACTAGCTACATACCACCAAAATTTTAGTTCATTTGGTGCGCGGGGCCAAAGCGGAAATTTTTTTTGAATTTGGGCATGTGAGGGGGGGGCAAAACGCGACAAAAAGGCATTGAATTGCCTTAGAGAGTGTCTTAATTAAGTGAACCATTTACTTACACTCATTATATATTATATTTTATTGTTTAGGAGGGTTCGGACGCATAAGAGAATATCATATAGAGCTTCCTGGGAGGAAAACGACGTGAAAAAGCACTGATTGCTGTTCAGGACACTCACACCATTCGCGCTGCATCGAAGTTTTTCCGCGTTCCCAAGGATGCTCTCAAGAGGCGAACGCAAAATTGGAAGAATCTCCAAGTCAAGCCGTTCACAAACACGTCTCGGCATCGAGTTTTGATGAAATTCCTCCAATACCAAATTAAAAAAAAAAAGAAGCGCTAGAAAATTCGAATCTAGCACAGTTTTAAATTCATCGCCTCACGAAGCCCGGCTGACGAAGCTGAAAGCCACGAAACGCTCGTGCAGTTCTGCACCAAAACGGCAAAAGGAGGCAAAGAAGATGGCGTCAGGAACATATCTAGCGTCCAATCCAATGAATTTCAAGCTTTCAACAAAATACAATAGCACAAAGAGAGACTGGTGGTGTTTCATCTGCAAGGAGTTTTGGAGCAAAACAGCACCGGATTCTGTCTGGATTCAATGCGTGGAGTGCAAGGACTGGGGTCATGAAGACTGCGTGAGGGCCCACGGAGTTTAATTTCAAGTGCTTCTACTGCAAAAACTGAAGGGTTACATTTTTTTTTTCACACTGTCTCGTTTTTCCCCGCAGGTTGGGGCAAAAATGAGACATCTGGTGCATTTTTTATTTCTTTTTAAAATAAATTTTTTAACAGTGGCAACATGGTCATATTTATGTAGCACATACCTTGTACCCAAAGGAAAGTTTCTGCATTGACTTTTAAGGGTAAAGAGTGAAATAAAAATAAATATTCACTGTTTTCAAATTTTTGTCTCATTTTGCCCCACCTTACCCTATAACTTCATAAGCGCTAATATAGCGTTAGATAGGGTGCTACATCTAACTCCTGCGTGAAGGACTAAACGTATTTTCTTTTTTTCATTTTTAGATTTTGTTCCGTTCGATCGCATGGAATCCGAGATTGTCAGCCAATACCGGCGACAAGTCTAATCTTCATTCATTAGCCCCCCACTGTCAAGAGAAGCATTCTCAACTTTTTCCTTCTTTTCTCATCAAAGTTCATTATCGCAGCCCTATAAGTATGCCACAAATGAATAAAGACCAGACAGCAATATTCAAGCAAGACCTTATACAATCTTTCGGCAGGATTCTCTCAAAATGCTTACTTTGCCGAGTCAAATAGCAATGAACATTTAGATATTTAGTCCACCGCGGTGGTGTGACGGTTAGGGTGCTCGACTGCTGACCCGAAGGTAGCGGGTTCGATCCCGGCCGCGGCGGTCGCATTTCGATGGAGGCGAAACGCTAGAGGCTCGTGTACTGTGCGATGTCAGTGCACGTTAAAGAACACCAGATGGTCGAAATTTCCGGAGGCCTCCACTACGGCGTCCCTCATAATCATATCGTGGTTTTGGGACGTTAAACCCCATATATTATTATTATGATTATTTAGATATTTACTTGCATTACACTAATTTCTTCCAAATTCATAAGATTCAGACATCTGTTACGACAGCGCACTTGAAGCGATTCAGTGACCTTGCGATTGCATCGCCGATGTCCAACAACGACACAGCAAAGCGTCAGTGTTCTTGGGTATCATTCCATATCCTCCCTCTTCACCCCTCTCTTTACCCATTTATATTGTTTTGACCATGCAAAATTTTATGCCCTTTCCTTCTATTCACAGCAAGCGTGATATCACCGCGTATACAGGTGTTTCCCAATGCATATATACCGTTCTCGGCACCCACTTTTCTGGCCTCTCTTAATTTCCGTATCACGCATTTTGCCTTCGTCTCCTCAAACTCTCTCTACATAGCACACACCTCTGAGGCATAAGTTTCGCGCCACCGGCTTCATTTAACCTTATCTGAGATCCGTGCAGGCGCATCTCCTGAACTCGGCGCGTTCCAAACCGGTTCAGTGTCACTGGACTCTTGCCGGCTTTGTGACTACGAAGAGCTCTCACCGTTTCATTCCTCTGGCACCTGCATTTGCGCCATTAATGTGTTATGCTGTTGCCCAGCTCCAACGGAAGTGCATTCGGTGCCCTTGGTTGGAGTGTTAGTAATCACGGCATTTTACGAGCGATGTTTCATAATGGGAGGCCAGATATTATACTATAGTGCAGAAAAAAAGCGATCACACACACTGCTGCGAGCGTTCTTCATGTTCTTTCTTTGCTGTGACCGATCAGATTATGCCTGATATGACGACGCGAAGGTAACCATAGGCTGATCCTAGAAGAGATGATTGTGTCTGTTAGACTCTGCTCTGGCCGTGCTGAGCCTCAGCGCAGAGTGCGTGGTGAAGCGCACGTAAAAACGAAAACTTAAACGAAAGAATGCGCCTTTTCTTTTAAGTTGCTCGGCATATGAACGTTATTGAGCTTTTGCATTAACCAGGAGTGATATTGAATATGAACTCAAACCTGGGCCTGGCTTAGGAAATGCTTTTGCTCTCCTTAAAGCCCGTCTTTGGTTTAGAAACGTAAGCTGGATGATATAAACACCAACGCTGATACGCTATAGCGATAAAGCTGTCGGCAGTCGCAGAACTCGGTAACTGCTTTTGCGAGCTAAACGTTTTTGTGAACTAATGCGCGGATATCCAGGATTCTTGGATCATTTCATAGCAAGCCGACATACCCGACAACTTTTTTGTACGCGGCCAAACTTCAACCAAGCCCACCAAATGAAAATTACAGAATGCGCGCCTACCGGACGGAGAGAGTGAAACCACAGACTAGTCTTCCGGTGCAACCGAGCAGAGAGCCACAGGCAGAGGCACTGTCCGATAGCGCCGACGTCTCCAGCCGTGGGAAGCAAAGAGGCACGTGAGAACACTCAGCGCGTTCCCATAAAGCCGGAGATCTGATAAAAGCCAGAATTTTCGCTCGTGCTCCTTCTCCTCCTAACCCTTTCTGCATACCGACACAAAAGCAGCCATCCAATTGCCGCTGTCATATAGCCGCTGCCATAGATAGCGCAGTACGGCATACAGCTATGAATTCAGTTGATAGTGGCGCACGTGCTCTGAAATAATTTCTATGGCAGTAACTTCACAGTATAAGTGCGTTTTACACCAGCAGCGTAGCCTTGGCTTAATCTATGCGGTATTTTCGCCCTGCCACTGAATTCACGGGTTATTCGCCCAAGAATGGTAGTAAGTCTTTCGTAGCTGCCCCTGATATCATTGAAATCCAAGGGTACGTTCTAACACCGAACATTATTCTAGATCTACCGCTTGTTACGGGAATCCTTAGGTGGACCGCGCCGATCCTGTGCTCTCACCGACATACGTTATGCTGATTATGCCGTATAATAGGGGCAACAATGTACCGTTAGGTTACGTGTGCACATATGACCGTTATCTCTGAATTCTTTGTGCTTTACATGAACAAAATACGCTTGTGCTCGCGAAGACAATGCATGGAGCCCGTTGCAAGTTCGGTTGCGCACGCTCGGTGACTACGGTGCAGCCGCATAATCTGCGCGAGGCGCGCGCGAAGCTACAGGGTTTTATAGAGAAGCCAAGCTCTCTTTTTCTTCTCACGTTTACGTAAGTGAATGCAAAATTATCGAACGATTCGCCAAGGAAATCGTGATACCGTGCAGGCAGTAATGCCCTTCGTCTTGTATCGAAAGTAATTGCAGGTCATTAATTTTTTTTTCTTCTCGCTAATGCGTTCGTATGCAGCGTTGACCTTGAATGCTCAGGACTGTTCCTCGGAAACGTACGTCGTCGTGTAATTTTGTAGCATTGCTATGTTAATTTTTCATTCGACGCTGATGAAATTACAGTTGGGCTATCAAAGGTTTCCGTTCATATAATGATAAAACACGCGCTCGTGAGCCAGCTGTGAATGGTTTCTCGAAGCATACCCGACACTGAATTACGAGCTTCTAAACGAGCCGTAAGAAAGAAAAAATAGAGCCCGAGAGATGGAGGAAATGAAGGAAGAAAGAAAGCAGCTAAGGAGCGTAGATAAGGAATGAGGCAAGGATTCGACTTAATATTAGAAGGAAACACATAGCGGCACTTCCAGCGCACGCTCACAAGGAGCCTTGTCTGAGGGGTTCGAGAAAACTAAAACAAAGTGCGCGGAGTTCTTATTTGGAGAGTGAAAGAAAAATAAGACATAAAGAAAGGCACTGCGCGATTGCGCAACGATATAATGGAAGCTGTTTACATCACGCGCATATTAATGAATAAGCAGGGCAGGAGGAAAAAAGAAGCGAAGGGCTGAATACGCGATACGAGGACAGCAAGCAGCCATGGGGGAGGAGGTGAACGGCAACTTTCACGTCTTGGCTCTCGCGCCAAAATGCGTGCATGCGTTTGCAGGCGATTGGAGGGCGGAGAAAACAGTGGCGAGTGCCCAAGACCTTGAAGTCTTTCGAGTACAGCCGGTTAAACTTTCGCGCTAGTATATAAGCCATCCGCAGAGACCGTCGAGCACAACAGCCGCATCAGGTTGACGAGAACGAACAGTATCATGGCTTTCAGCAAAGTGGTGAGTTGAGAATCGCGGAGAACAGTCAGTTCTTCGAAGCGACAGCGGAAGCTGCGCTGGTGTGTCTGCTTTAATCGGGCGCACAACGATAGCTGATCAGCTGTCGCTTCAAGTTTTGTTTGAGGAATTCAGCAAATGCAAGAGAACTCATTGGCGTGAACGGAAATCTTAAACTGATCCCCTCTTTAGGAGGCCTGAAATATCTGCAACAAATGGGTGCGAGCGACTGCACGGCATAATGTGATAAAGGCTGATCAATGGTATTGATGTTAGCCAGGTTACCTTCTTTAACAAAGCTATTGCTCACTTTGCAGTGAAATGTGTGGACGCATGAATTGAATTGTTTTTAAGCAGAGTGTGAATTTTTTATATTAAATCGCATAAACAGATACGGAAATTAAGGGTTGATTAACGGCAAGGTAAGCATAATGAAAGGTAAATTGTATTAGAGCGACCGCCAACAAAACGTGCTTATCCATCCCATCCCTGCGGACTACTGCCGTGAATCTCGGCCAGAATGCACAGGAAACATCTCATGCTAGAATTGTTTGCCCAATGCTTATATCATTATAAAAGGCGGCAGTCCCAGTAGAAGGGCACCCTAATGCAAGAAAAGCTTTGTGAATTTGGTTCCCAACGGACGAATTCACAGAGTATCTTGCTCCTAAGTGCTCTTTGCCATTGGCGGATCAGCTCTGCTATTTATATGACCCCCATCAGGATTGACTGAAATTTTCTCTCACCCAAAATTCCAGCCTAAGTTGTTTTTCGCCGCTATTCGAAGACGGCTGTGCATTCTCACGCTGAGAATACAATAGTCAAATATCGTAAATCACCCGTCACATGTAATGTTGCCGAAGTTATCGAGGGACCAAAAAAAGTCACAGTTTCACCGCAAGGGTGAAGCAATGAATGCGATAGCAAAAAATTGTAATGTTATACGAAGTGAGGCTGGCAGCTAACTCTTTTTGGATCCGATCTCACGCAACTCTAGAAAACGCTTGTTTAAGAGAATTCTCTTCGCGTTGAGAGCACAGCACGTAGAAGGGTACGCCGGCCCGGCCGCCGAGAAGGGGAGATGAGAAGGGGAGATAAAGCGCGCGCCCGCGCCCGCATGCGCTCGTAAAATCGAACGTCGCCCCCCCCCCCCCCCGCCCGCTGTCGGCCGCCGAGAAGGGGAGATAACGTGCGCGCCCCCCGCTCGTAAAATCGAAGGTCGCTCGAGGGACCCCCCCCCCCCCCCCCCTCGCGTCTTTTCACGCTTACGAACGACAGGGCGGGCCCGGTTATATATATACATATACATATACGGCAAATGACGCCGACGCCGACGCGGACGGCGAAAACCAGCCGCGAGTGTCCATATAATTGCTATCGCAATAATAGCTTTACTTTTTGTGGCGTTTGACACCTGTATTCGCCTCTACATCATATCACGAGGATCCCAGGATGGCTGCTAGACCTGGAATGCGACAATATTTTAGCGATAACTTGCTTTTTAGAGTTGAAGGCTCGTCAGTACCAACTCACAAACAGGACGAGTCTCGAAGAACGAAGAACATGACAATGGAAATGAGCGTTAATTAACTAAGGGAGACAGAAGTCACATTGTATACCTCATGCAGCTAACGCCCGAATCCAGAAAGAAGCGTGAGCACCCGCATTAGAGCGCAATCACTCCTCGTAAAAGCCTGTTGCAACCTTTAAGCAACGCCGACGTACTACAGAAAAAAAAAAAAAGACACCGGAAAGGCACCAGGAAACCGACTTGTGATCACGTTGGCTCCGAGATTTCGTCTGCCTTAATGTGTCTAGTTGCTTGTCTCACAGAATCGGTATAATTCGTCTCTTGAAATGGCACGCTGCTCAAAACAAAGCACCAGGATGCGCTTCCAACGTGCGTGCAAGCATTCTTTGGCGCATGTGCATGCACCGAGCAAAGGGAAAGCGAAAAGGAATAGTTCCTTTACCATTTTGTTTCCTGTGTTACCTGTGTGAAATATAGACATCCATTCTTACAGAGACATCTATCCATTTGCCTCACGGATGGTCATGAACGTTTCATCGTTCATCATCATTCTGATGCTTACTTAACTAAATGTATAATGAGAGCTTGTGCAAGATTCATTGGGGATGCCCGTTATGCTTTTCGGCCCTTCCTTCCTTCCTTTATTATTATTATTATTATTATTATTATTATTATTATTATTATTTTGCTCTTCAGTTGTCACGCACCACAATGCCTCAATGAAATTAAACATCAGCATGGGGTCCTGTTAGTCGTGAATGGAATCACATAGTCTCCTGACCTTCAGTGGCCATTCATGGTTTTCAGAATGGTAGACATCGTAGCTTTGGCCTTCAGAAAAGGCGCCGGAGATGAGTGCACGTGAGCTGTCCGCAAGGGCAGCTCACCAGCATAGCTCCGGTGAACTACTGGGTGAACTTTGTGAACCACTGCGAGCATCGTATTTCCTACTGACGTAACTATGTTGAAAGTCACATTTTTTGGCACCCATTTTTATAAAACAAGCTAATATTTTTCTCAGCGGAATCTTGTGCCGCAAGTGTCATCTATGATGCATATGGCAAAGAAGCTAGCGAGTGCGATGGACCATTATTTAACCAGAATAAGATTCTTTCAATATTCATTTTCTTGCAATATTCATTTTAATGGGGATCACACTATAGTAACATAACTCTTGTAAATAGGTGGTAGTGTGGATAGGCTCAATGAATTCCTTTTCGCTTGAGTACACTTTAGTAGTAGCGCGAAAATAGGCCATAGCTTATTCGCAGCGGGTGATTGTGCCTTTGAAAGTGTGGAGACTACGAAGATAAAGTTTCTTCATTGCTGTAATGGCTGCAGGAACATCCTACCGGTCATGGACATAGCCACTAACTTTTGGACTACATCACATACATTTTAATTTTGCCGGAACCTGCCCATTCCCAGTATTCATCTTTAAATCTCCGACGAGAAAAATTTGCTGGTTTATTAAATGTATGCGTGATTATCAAAAGGAGTTTTTCTATAAGTTGCCGGAATTGGAGCAAAAATTGGTGCATGATCAGAATTTGATACTCCACATATAACCATACGTTTTCTGATCACTTATTTTTCACTGTACTAATACCGCGTTCTTCTTCATTGATGCTGTGCAGGTCTTCGTCTTGGCAGCTCTCCTGGCCACCTTGGTCTGCGTGAGCTATGCGCTCGAAGACGTCGAAGAGCGCCAGGGCGGCGGATTAGGAGGGCGTGGTAGCTACGGCGGCGGAAGCAACTATGGCAGCGGTGGTCGTCAGGGTGGCAGCAGCTTTGGCAGCGGTGGTAGGAACGGAGGGAGCCTGGGTGGCCGTGATGGAGGTCTCGGAAGCCACCATGGAGGCAGCCATGGAGGCAGCCACGGAGGCAGCCACGGAGGCAGCCACGGAGGCAGCCACGGAGGCGGCCTCGGCGGCCTGGGTGGTAGTAGCCGCGGGGGGCCTTGGTGGACGCGATGGTTACGGTAGTGGCAGTAACCTTGGCGGCAGCGGGGGGCCGTGGTGGCTTCGGCGGCTCTGGCGGAGGTAGCCGAGGTGGCTTCGGTGGCTCTAGCGGAGGTGGCCGAGGTGGTGGTCGGGGGGGGATCCTACTGAGCAGGACGACGATTCGTTCACGCGGGCCCTGGGCACCTGCAAGACGGCACCGTTCCTGTCGAAAGTCACCGGATGGTGTCTCATCTCGTGAACAGACCCTGCTGATTTGATGCGCCAATCTGCTGTCCCAGAGACTGAGACCAACTTCCTTTGGGCATTAGTGCTGTGATCACCTTTTTCTTTTGTTTTGTTTTTGTTCGTTTCTTTTTGTATGCTTTATTTTCTGGCAATAAAAAAAAAAAACTCGTCGACATAATTGTTTTAAAATTGGACGTGAGTTGTAGTGTGCAATCATAAACGAGAAACTTTTTTGACGGAATACCTTTATTCATGGAACAATTTTCGCACGGACACGCAATACTACATTTCGGTTCAGAGGAATCCCGCAAGATGGCAACTAAGAATTTTTTCGGCAACTAAGAAGCTTTCCTTCTGAGACATCCGTATGGATTTCCTTGTGGCTTCGTGCTTCAAACGGGTGGTTGCCGATTTCCCTTTCTTAACCCGCCCGCAACCTTGCGGGATTCCACAGAATCAATTTGCAATAATTCGAGTTTTAATAATTGAACTGGAAGGCCCCGATTCAGTCAATGTCGAAACTATGTGCACAGGAAATGCCGCCGCTGCATTACATGAGAGCGGAACTTCACGTGACAAACATTGAAAAAGGCGCGTCGCAGCACAATTTGGTCAGGATAAATGGCAAGTCGTATGAAGTACACGACTGGACCCTTTATTCATTGTGTGTAATGTTTCCTGTTTTTCTCATGCTTTCATGCTGTACCCAGAAAAACCGCAATTTCCACTCTTTTTTACTGAACAGCGTAAGACTAGAGGGCAGCAATTTTGGTGCTTCTTTTCGCAAACATGCGAAATAGTTGTCTACGCTTATTTAGAGTTTAAGAAACAAATAGGTAAGCACTACCCACCAAACGCAAAAAAAATAAGCGGTCCACTTGTGCATTTTAGACGACTTGCCGCTTTTACTGACCTGATTCTGTTGCGACGCGCCTTTTTTCAAAGTTCGTCACGTTCAGTTCTGGTCTAATGCAACACAGCGGCGGCATTTCTTACACACCCGCCGCACTTAGTTTTGATGGTGGCACCATCGGGGCCTTGAATTTCAATGATTAATATTTCAAATTACGTGTGTTTTGGGGGGAATTTGTAAAGAATGGGTAGGCCATAAGCTGTCGTCTTCAACTTTTCCATATAAGCAACTGCCCTCAAGCAAACAATTAAAAAGTTAATTAACAAGTTTTTTTATAATCCCTCGTATTGATGTAAATTGAGGTGAAAGTACTTCAGCCTCGACGTAGAGTTATTACAGTCGGCTGCCCGACTGTAATAGCATTTTTATTGAAAATTTTATTTTCTAAAAACAAAGAAACACCCTGCACATGAAGGCAGCTCAGGATTTGTTTGACTGCCCGTTTATGCGCATATCGAGAAAACATGAGCAAGCTATAAATGAAGGAAGCGCATTACGTACAAATTCCTTTCCTAATACGACCTCCTTCACTATATACATGAGTTGTAATGCTACCCGTTTTGTTAGCATGTATAAGCCGATTCTGATTTCGAGGCTAATAATTTTGTAACAGCAATCTGGGCTTATTTAACAAAACAAAGGTGGTCTGTGTATTTAATATTTTAGAACAGTGTTTCACGATGGCTCACATGATTTAGCACTGCTTGACAAGATCATCAATCGCGTCATTACTGGTGGTAAAGTGACTACAAAACATAAGATTTTTTCCTTTCTCTAAATACCTATCCGCAAGTTCCATCATCAAGCTTTCCCAGTAGACGCAGTAGACGCATGTGCAGCTGATCTGTGTCCGCCAGTTTTGTTGACGTGATAACTAACCATTCGTCATATGGTGCAGCCAAAAGTCAAACTGTTTTCTGAAGTTGCCACCCATTCTACAAAAAGCGGTTTCAGAAAAACATGGGATATGGGCTTCTAAAATGATTAGGCACACTTCACCTTCCATTTGCTTCAATGGTGATAATTTGGTATTGAATTCTCCCCCTCCCCCCCCCCCCCCCAAAAAAAAAAAAAAGCAAGCTGCCGGAAATGAAACATATCCACTTTTATGTCTCTGGAACCTTTTCTTTGCCATACGCATAGACCGCGCCGGTGCCATTCTCGATCTTTTAGTTTTATGTAGCCAAATCAGCCACTGACGAAATGGTGGAGAACAACTTGCAAAATAAATAGCACATGAACAAACACCATATTAAGCGGCTTAGAACTGCAACTAGACGCCCCAAGGTCACATTTGGTTCTGGAAGCATGAGGTAGAGTTAACAAAAGAACTAGGTTCTATACTCCTTCAGGCATGCAGAATGTATGCAAACGTGACTGTAAGTGGATGAATGTATACTATGAGCGATTACAGTTTCATTTCTTTCAACCGAGCGCTTTAAATCGCGACCAGTGCTAAGGCATATGTGCAACTATTCCTGAAAAGTCTTGTGCGACATGCTGCTCGTTTCGCAGTATTTTGGGAACACACAGAATAGACATATTCGAGGACATTAGAGCGCGCGCACGCACGCACGCACGCACACACACACACACACACACACACACACACACACACACACACACACACTCACGCACACACACACGCACGCACGCTCGCACACACGCACGCACGCACGCACGCACACACACACACACACACACACACACACACACACACACACACACACACACACACACACACACACACACACACACACACACACACACACACACACACACTCAAACGCGCGCGCACGCACATATACTAACAAAAGAAAGCCAAGGAGAATCTGAAAACAGTATTATTAACAAAAACTTTACTAAGATTGCACAGAGCCTGTGACCAGGAGACCAGGATATTTCATCACCACGATTCAACATTAGGGACCGGATGCGATACCTCAGCTCAAAGAGGACACGAGAAATATTTTGTTGACTGTACTGGTGAGAAACTTTTGATGGAAGTAGTGGAAAGGCTGCAGGAAATGCGAGGACCGGAAGCTACTTGCGTATAAGGCGATTCTTAGAATTATTAGAACGTACGAAAGGAGCCAGTTCTTCCCCCTCTTGCTTTGCGGTGTTTTAGAAATGGATATATAAGAGCGCGTTCAGGATGTGATTTTCACAACAGTAGCTTCAACGAGCTGAACTTATTGTCCAAATATTTATACGCCTGTTGTCGACCGACCGTAGAGTATTGAAGCAGCCTCCATGAAGGTAAGTGCACTTGTCAGATGGCTTTAAAACGCTTAATTTTATTGTTCGGTTTGTCATTTGTGTCGTATCACTGTAAAAAAATATTTTCTGAAAAAAAAAATTCTCTGGCAGCTCTCTTGCCACAAAATTTCTGTAAAGCTATGTTTTCTGTTTTCAAATTTTCTGTGTTTTAACAGATTTCTTTTGTTTTACTTCTACAGAAATTTTCTGCTTAAACACAATACTCAGTTTTGCGTTATAGAAAAAAAAGGCTTTGTTTCCTGTCTGTCATCTTTCTGTTATTTCACTCTTATTTTACTGCACAGACATTTCATACTTAAAAGCCCGTTTCAATTTCCAAAGGTACAAAGGTCCTCTATAGAGCACCTTTGTACCTAATGCCGTCACCATTGGCTATGCTTTGCGACCTTCCCCTTGTGAGGTGGCCGAGGCATAACTTCTTTCGTTTTTTTTTTGTTGTTGTTGTTCGCGTTAGTTATCGTGTAGAACGTCTCCACAGAAGGCCCTTCGCGCGACCGCCAAAACGCATGTGGTGTTTGGCGAGATTGGCAAATTGTTCAGCAAAGCCTGTGTTTTCCTAATTTGCTAGATGGTCAATGTCGACTGCACGCTTAGTTCACGAGATGGCTTTTATTTTACCAAGTTTCGCACTTTTGCAGCGGATGAAAATGCTAGCAAACTTTTAGGCGAATTGATTTGATACACAATGTCTTGACAGCCCTAACATAAATTTTCTGTTGAAGAACGGGTGAAATCTAACAATGTTCTGTATATATTACGAAATAGCTATGCCATTTACATAAACCATTTGTTTACTGGGCAGACCTAACAAATTACATCATTTGAAAAAAATAGGAAATCCATTTCTCTGAATACTAGAAATTCCATGTAGTAAAAGAGAAAATATCTATAAATTTTGTTTTATTTAACGTACATTTTTTACAGTGATATATACAGCAAGTAAATAACAACTAAACTCTATGATTGTATAAACCAAGAGGTGCTTACCGCAAGCATGGGTGAAACTACAATAGCGAACCTTCGTAGTGCTATTGAGGTGGGGGGGGGGGTGGGGGGGGGGCTTCGAAAATAAGGAACGTCCTTCTCAGAACATGGAACGATAAGAGTGGGAATCTCGGGCCCTTTGGGCACTCCCTCTGCATCAGCCAGGAGCTGCATTCGTAATATCATAATATCACCTAATCACTGATGATGTACACACCACCCGCCTAGTCACGTAGTCGCATCATCTGCAACAGGTGACACCACTGTACACCTTGCATGCAGCGTAAAATTTCATCTGATGTTGCACAGTTTCTTTATCGCGTAATTTTTTACAAGTGTACCTTAACTATACTAGTTCAAATAAATGTAATATTATATATTTAACGATAAATATACGGAAGAACGCCACAGTATAAGACGCTTGCCCAGATTGCTGCTAATGAAAGGCAGTTGGTTGGACTCTAGGTCGGCAATTAAAGGTGGAGCTCACTCAGACTCACTCACGAAATATTCTTAGCGCTTAGGGCTCATTCGAACTAAGACTGACCAATATTTACCTCAACCGGACTCACTCGAACTAAGACTCATATTGAACAGCGCAAAAAACCCAACCAACTAGCCCAACTCTCCCTTTTGCTGCGAACTAAGACTCAAGAAAATTTGCCACAGCCGGACTCACTCGGACTCACTCACCCGGACTCACTCGGACTCAGACTGAGTCTGAGTGAGTCGACTCACGAGTGAGTTTGTCGACCTATGCTACTCACCTATCAGCATAACTATATACGTTATATTCGCTTAAGCTTGTACTGAAGTCTTTTCACAGATATCTCAACAATATGCTACATCATTTTTGTTGATCCGAGGCAGGAGTTAGGGGGGGGGGGGGGGGGGGGCATGACTTCCTCCCGCAAACTCTTTCAGGGGAAGTTCTCGACAAAGGTATCTGGTGCGAGTCGCGTATTTCATAAAAATTTCCTTACTGGACTGAAACCACTGAAAACTCTTATTTGAAGGTATAAGATATAAAGGCGTATCGTAGAGAAATGATTACGTGATGTATTGGCATTAAAAAGCATTGACACCAAGATTACAAAGCCTAATTTTAAGCTAACGGACTCATGAGTCGACTCACTCAGGCTCACTCAGGCTCACTCAGACTCACGTGAAGCCGTGAGTCTGAGTCTCAGGGAGTCCGGCTGAGTAATATGTTGGTGAGATTGAGTCCGAGTGAGTCTGGTCGAGAAAAAAGTACAATGAGTCTGAGTGTGAGTGAGTCCCGTTGAGGTAAATTTTGGTGAGTTTTAGTCCGAGTGAGTCCTCAGAATAATATATATTTCTTGAGTGAGTCTGAGTGAGTTCCCATTTCTTTGCCGACCGATGATCAGTACACAAAAAAAACATCCGTTTCTGAATGCTCTCGTACATGATAGTTATGACACCTGATTTACCTGCTCGCAAACACCTGCTCCGCAATATATCACGTGCACGTGACGCCAGCAGGCAAGAAAAAGAACTTTTTTCTGCAAAATTGAAGGACACTGTAAATTCCAAAGTGTGTTCGGCGAACGCCTGTGCCCATTGAAACGGGGTCGGTCAGAGTGGAACGCGATGCGCGCGTCTACCCTTCTTGCTTCATTGGACACGCTGGGCACAGCGACGCTACGCAAGCAAAGCGCGAGCGCTGTAGAGTCCGACGCGAGGCGCGATGTTTGAAATGACCAACAAGGAGCACTCTCAAGCTGCATGTAACTATTTTAATTCCTAAATAAAGGTTCTCTAAGAACAATTTGAAATGGAAAATGTTTTGTTTTACTTAGTCCTGAAGTTCAATGTGTGTTTTAAAAACGTTTGTCCTTTTTCGCAGGTGGCTCTATTCACCCTATGTGCCATTGCCGCGATGGCAGCGGCCACAGCTTCCAGCATTGGAGCTGCTGTCCCAAACCAGCCTCAAGTTCCAGAGGCTGGGCCCGCAATCGCGTCCGCAGCCCCTGACGCCGGCCTTTGTGCCCGGAATCGGCGCTGAGATTGGCTCCGGAACCACGAGCACCGAAAGGCCGAGTGTCACCAATAGCGGCCTCGATTTCGTTGCGGATATAGCCAAAGGCTTTGGATTGAGCCAGTTCAGCGGCCTCGGCTCCAATCCTGGAAGCCTCGGACAAGGAGGAGCCCTTGGTCTCAACCGCGTACTCGGAGACCGGTGGCCTGGGAGGGCTTAGCCACGGCGCTGGCCTCGAAAACATCTACGGGTCTCTCTTGGGATCTAGCAACCCTGCGTTTGTGCAAGCAGCCCCATTCCTGGGCTTGGGAGGAGGAGGGGGCCGCGGTTACAGCAGCGTTAAGACATACAACAAGGTCTACAACTTCGATTCCAATGACCCCTCCAACGGAGCCAAACAAGCCTGACGAAGTTCTTAACCGGGCCTGGTACGAACTCGTACGGGTCACTTCTCGTTATGCCACTGGCCTATATGAAAACGGTGGCGGTGGATTCATCTCTGGGCACAGATTGCGCGAAGCCATTTGAAGAAAGGCTGCGTTCTCCGTTCTCAACTGAAATGCTTCAATGCACCTACTTCCCTGCATGAGCAGCTGAAACGGTTGTAAGATCAATAAAAATGAGTCGGCGACCTTTACGCTTATTGAGCATCTTTTAAAGGGAACAGCTGCTTTTTCAGCTCTCGACGCTGATCGTTCACGTACTTAGTCAATGTCTCGAATCTCTATTATCATGTCGCCCCGACACCGCTGCGTCACGCTGCACGAACGATTAAGAAACAAAACCAGCCATTAGCCTTTATGACTTGAGGGGCACTTTAAAAATGACATTATAGTAGTCTTACAACAAAAACTGCGACAGTCCTAGATTTTTGGAGCAAATGAATTTTTTCCGCCCAAGGTTTCGCAGTTCTTTCGCATAATTTTCAATCTGCTGACGACCTGTTACGATGTCAGGGCGCTCACTCAGATTTTCTTTTTTTTCCCGACAAGTGTTTCAGGTATAACTCATCACTGAGGCATACATCTGATGTCTGCCTTTTTACTGTCACACACAACGCACTAAAACTCGCGACGCTTGACAAGATTGCTGGGGAACACACTGTAAAGGGCGCGTCTCTTTTCGCCGTCGAACGTGGGTTAAACTGCGTGCCGCAATCCTAGTGTTGTCTCATTTCTACGGACGTGCCTTTGGGTGTAGCAAATGGCTCCTAAATGATCAGTCATAATTCAATCGTCGCAGCTGAGAAGCACTTTCTGAAAAACGAAGGTTGTTCAGGTGATTGCTTGGAAGGTTGAACTGAACTTTTATTTCGCAACAAGAAAAAGTTTGAAGGAGAACAGGTAAAACCTATGAGACCAGCTTGAGGGGCTCTGACCCCCTAGTCAGGGTCCTTCTACATATTAGCAGGAAGTTGTATGGTTTACTGAACGTCGCTACAAAAAGGGAATTATACTGAAAGCATAAAAATAGAAAAAAAAGCCATAGTCATCCTACCACATCATTATACAAACACTGAACACAATTCTTTTGGGTATATACTAGATAAGTTATCTTGCTTTATCATGTGGTTCAGGAGTGCAGGCAGTTAAAATTTTAACATCTGATTTCCATAACCAGTACAGCATTTCGATACATGCCAGGCTTCAGCATGGCGTACAATATAAACAGGTGAGTTTTTTTGTAGCCTTGCTATATCTGTAATGGTATAATTATTTTTCAATAAACCTAGTTTATATAAACGAACAAAGTTGGTAATCATACACTACGGGAAACTGAATGATACCGTGCCTCTTGAATAATTCTTGCAGCGATGTGGAACTTTACATGCTAGGCATGAAGTTTTTTTTTTAACGTGACAGCGTTAAAGAGCTCATTTCGCAGAAATTCCGGTGTCGGTGTCGGCGCCGGCGTCGTTACTTGTGAGCGAATAAACGGCGTTGTCCGTGAGCGAAAAATCGAGATAGATGCAAATAAAGAAAATAATAAAAATATCCGGTTCGAACAGGAATCGTATCCATAACTTCTGCATTGGACAAGCAGTTGTTCTACCAAAGAGCCACGGCCGTGGTCGAAATTGTTTCAGAAAAAAGACAACACTGCATGAATGTCATGTAATGCGAGAAGTGTTCTTAGCGCTTCCAATATTGCGTCACAGAAACGTAGAAGTGCACCAGGCGTCAAAGCATATCAATTGGGCAACGAGTGGTTTGTTTAAAGGCCTATCAAGTACACAGCATCGAGACATAATTAATCGTCATCGACCGCAGCAGCATCGACCACGCGTGCAGCAGCAAAGGTGCGCGTTTTGCCGTACGGACGTGTAGTGGGTACTACGTCAATTCGAAAAAGGAAGAATTGCGTAATAGTGGACACTTCGCCACTGTACTTTCAGTAGGCGTTCTACGGTAGTTTGAAACTGCCAATTTACACGCGCACAGATGTTCCTTTCCTTGCGGAATGGTTGAGGTGTCCACCGAGAAGCGAAGCAAGGCTATAGCGATTGAGAAGGCAATGCGATCGGGGTCCGATTGCTCTTACGCGTTCTACTCTTGAAGGCGAAACTCAAGCGTCCTCCAAGTTTTTTTTTGCAAGATGGTAAGCTTGCAAACGGTTGCACTTATTTTTGTTGAGCATACAAGAAAGGGATACCTAAATAAAGAGCAAAGCAAAGACTCACAGGTTCCCTTATACACCTGCCTAAGATGTCTTGAAGCTGAAAGCCATCTTCTTTTTCTTCTCAGTCAATGTATTCATCCTCCACCATTCCCACCGAGAGTTTTCTGCACTTCACATGGTTTTGCACTACCTCCAGGATCACAGGCATTGCGAGCTTTATGCACAGCTGCCTCCGTTATCGGCACACCTTTGACCAAACGACAATGTGATGCGACGATGTCATCATGTGACGTCACGTTATGTGATGTCATAGTGGCGTGACAAAGTTTGGCGATCTATGACGTCATGAGGGCGTCATATGGTGGAGTCGTCATATGTAGAAGTCATCACGAGATGATTATTTTTTTTCCTCACACGTGTTGACGCCGCCGATGCCGACGCCGACGGGCAACTTTCGCGTTTGATAAGGAATCTAAGGCTTTACATTGCGAAAAACAGGTGTACTCCACATTTGGAACAATAGACTCATGTAATTCCGTCGATAAAAAAAATATTAAACACAGCACAAACTTTTTACCATAAATATTTATTGCAATGAATTTTGAATACAAAACAATGACATATGTTGATAAAATTGGGAGAAAACAGAACTGGTATCAATTGTTGAGCGGGTGGATTTAGCACTAAGATAGAAGAGCAAGTCGCAAATTTTCGGGAAATGCGTTGTTTTTCACCGTGGTTACAGTCTACCCGAAGTGTAGGTTGTGTGGCTACAGAGCCACACACAGCCACACAGTTCGGTAATGTCCGGAGGATTCACCCCCAGCGGATTTGATCCTATGGCCGCTTGTGGGTCTTAGGGAGGCAGTGCTCTTCAGCCCTGATCCGGAGGTTCGTACAAGTCCGTGTACAGGCGGGCCGAGATCAGGTGGACCGTGATCCCATAGCTGGGCCCGTCCGACCTGAAGGCTGGTCAGCGTTGAACATTTTTTTTTCTCTCGCTCTCCCTCCTGATGCAACGCTTTGAGCGTGAGCGCACATGCAGTCGCTTGTTGGTGTGAAACAAAAATTGTTATTGCTTCTCTTTAAATGACCAAACTGAAACAGAGAACAAAATTAGTTGTGGAATAAAATAAAAATGACCTACTGAGAAATCTTACTTAATCAGGCCGTAAATGTGGGTTCAGTCCATTTCACTCATGCAGCGATGACAGGACATTCATATGGCCATTGTTGAACATTTGGCAACATTTCTACTTTTCGCCAGCGCAAACTAAGTATCCTTACATTTTAACATGGTTAGTGTATACTGAATTAGGTAAATTTAGACATCGGCTTAATATCTCTCAATTCCGCGTTATTGTACCAGAAACATGAGTTAGCAGATTTGAAACTGTCCCGAATCCTTGTCCAACGAGAACCTGCTTCTGACTCGCTTTCCTGAATTTCGGCGCTGTAACGTAAACGGCAGCAGCACTTGGGGATACAATTTCGGTGCTGTGTTGCAGCAATGCAACAATGCACCCATGAAGCTAAATGCAAGCGAGTACATGCCGCCATTGCCGCTGTTTGGCATGTCGCAAATTTGCAACACTGCGCAAATGTAAATAACCAAAGTACTAAGAAAATTCGAGCAGGTCACACGCATTCTCGCAATCGATTTGATGCGAAGCAATGAGCGAGTATAGCTGCTTGTGCCGCTTTTATTATTATTTTTTGGCTTTGGGCCAAGTCTTACGTGGTGGATCGACATCTCTGTGCAATTTGGAGTAGTTCTGTGTACAGTGAAACCTCGGTGATACGAATCTCACGGGACCACCGAAAATATTCGTATCATCCGAAATTCGTATCACCAGAAAGCATGTAAAATTAGCGCGCGACAAAAGAAAGCTGGCCTACACTTTCATTTATTGCTTTTCGGGGCCGCAGGAACGTCAGGAAGAACTCTGACTGACTGTCAGTGAAGTTTTTAGATGTCGGCAATCCTACCAGCATCCGTAAATATACGGTCCGTACGCGCGTGTTTAATTAATGAACCAGGTGCGTTGTGACTCGCGACAGCAATAGACCTTTCCAAATTTTAGTATGCTTTTTCGCATGACGCCAGAGTACTGCGGCGAAAGTAACGGAAGAAGCGCTTTGACGCCATAGATCAAGGCCACAAAATTTCAGAACCACGGTCCTATCTTATGATTTTGTTATCGCGGAGGTGTTGGGGATGTTTTTTGGGAGATTTACGGACATGCCCACACAAGTGCGACCTCAACAGTGGCGCATGTTGACGTTGTGAGGCCTGACTCCATCGCCATGCAAGACCGTCCCTAGCCTTCTTTCGGTCCTCGTCCACCTTTCGTAGGATGTCTGTTGCACGAGGCAGGCACGTGTAAACACAGTACAACGTTTACATCGTGATTCTGACGATTTGGCGGTGCGGCACGCATGCCCGCGCTTGCATTCCCGCACTTGCACGTGCTTGGCGCGTCTTCCGCGACAGCGCGGACAGCACCTCTTCGTACCAGGGCGGTAGCGTACGTTCGTATCAAACGTCGCGGGGTGAAAATCGGTTCGCAACAACCGTACTCCATTACATTGCAGGCCAAGGGGCCTTGGCCGGGACCAAAGAAAAATTCGTATCACCCCAAAATTCGTATGAGCTGTGTTCGTATCACCCCGAGGTTTCACTGTATATCGTGGGCTTATGAGGCACGTTGGCTACCTTGGCATATTCCTGCGGGGATGAGCAACGCTATACTATAGCTTTCTGAGTCAGAGGAGCAGTACATGTGCAATGTTGATTACATTATTTTTTTAAAGGGGATTGCCTGTATTGCAACCGCAATTGACGTTAGACAAGCAGAACCACAAAATCTGACGTTAGGAAACCGTTAATGTGCTACATTTTTTCACGATATCTAGTGCCTAGTTGGTGGCTAAGGATCGCTGTAGCTCGTTTTTAAAATGTGAAGCATTTCTTAGCAAACCAAAAGAACTCTGACCGCTTCTATCTATCTATCTATCTATCTATCTATCTATCTATCTATCTATCTATCTATCTATCTATCTATCTATCTATCTATCTATCTATCTATCTATCTATCTATCTATCTATCTATCTATCTATCTATCTATCTATCTATCTATCTATCTATCTATCTATCTATCTATCTATCTATCTATCTATCTATCTATCTATCTATCTATCTATCTAGCCGCCTACGTGTGGTTTCTCTAGCTCGTGTTCATCCTACGTAATACATACAAAAATTGGCACAGGAGCACATGAGGATATGACTAACGTGATTTGCCAGATGCGCACGTCGTGAAACCCTTTCCTCGAGTCACGTGTGAGTGAGTGAGAGAGTGAGTACAACTTTAACAGAGTTTAGCACAGACGCGGAGGTTGCCCGCGCCACCGTGTCCCCAGTCACGTATGTAACATACCCGCTTTTCACGGCCTGTGGTATATGGTAGGCGCCACAGGTGATTAAACAGTTTATATCAACCTAGGCATAGCGAGAACAGACTTTGTAACTATTATATATATATATATATATATATATATATATATATATATATATATATATATATATATATATATATATATATATATATATATATATATATATATATATATATATATATATAGGCGAGCCCACTTATAACAATACTCAAGCGCCACAAAAATTTTCATTGTGATAACCGATAATTGCTATAAACGAGTTGCATGAAAAGAAGCAAGATAGGGGAACGACAGGCTGTTGTGAGAAAACTATATTATCGGATGGGATATGCCAACAGACTTCAGTGACACGGATGACAAAGCAGCCGAGTTATTGGACATGCTTGAAAATTAGGACGCTTTCACGGGACCGCCACAAGCTCCATAGACTCAGTGTATGACAACCTCTCAAATTCAGGACGCTGAAGCTCTTCCAAGTCTGAAGTTTTTACTCAGATTGCATGTCCGAAAGTTCATTAACAGGAAGCCACCGCGTATCGCGCGCCGTAGCGGATTTTCGAAAGTCAGCTTTGCCGCAATGCCAAGCCGCTATGCGGTGAAGGTTACCGCGAGTGCGAAGGGGCACCGGCGGACGTTGGGGTTGTGGGCGGGGGTTCAGCAGCTAGGAATTTCTCGTGTTCTTCTTTCTTTTCAAGGATTTCGAGTTTTATTATTTTTCAGCACAGACACCCAAACAGCGAGAATTCAATGTTATAACCGATAATTGTGCATGATGGCATTGCTGTAAGGAGGTTTATTTCACCACAGAAAACAAACAAAAGTTGACGGTGCAAGAGCTTCTCATTCTTATAACCGATATATTGTTGAAACCGGTATCATTATAAGTGGGTTCGACTGTGTATATATATATATATATATATATATATATATATATATATATATATATATATATATATATATAGTTCAAAAAAATATATCAAGCACGTAGGAAAAAATGCTCTGGGAAGGACTGACGTTTCGGCCGCGGGACACCGGCCTTCGTCGGAGTGACGGTCCCGCGGCCGAAACGTCAGTCCTTCCCAGAGCATTTTTTCCTACGTGCTTGATATATTTTTTTGAACTGTTACTTCCGGGTCCTATGTTATCCCTTCATTATATATATATATATATATATATATATATATATATATATATATATAAGGAACAAGAAAGAAAATACGACTTTCCTTGGTTTGGCCACGGTATATTCTTACTAACGTTTCGTCCGGTGGACCAGTCTGGTGGACCAGAAAGTCTGGTCCACCAGACGAAACGTTAGTAAGAATATACCGTGCCAAACCAACGAAAGTCGTATTTTCTTTCTTGTTCCTTATTCTATCGGGGTCCGCGTGATTCTTTTCCCACTACTATATATATATATATATATATATATATATATATATATATATATATATATAATATGTATGTATGTATGTATGTATGTATGTATCAGGCCCGTAGCCAGGGGGGGGGGGGGGGCCCTAGGGGGCCCGGACCCCCCCGAAATTCGGATGGAGGGGGGGGTGTTTTACCGTGAATAAATAATAAAAATAGGTGGTTTTAGAAGTTTTCAACGGGTGGGCCTCCCCCGGAAAAAAATTTCTGGCTACGGGCCTGGTATGTATATATATGCCAATTCCCATCTGTATAAGCAAAGCAATGATGCACGTAATTGAATACCTAAAGCCGAATTTATTGTTACCAGGTTACCCATTGGCTAAGCAGGCTGCATTAGTTAGGTTTCACTGCTTGTACGGCTTCACAGCTTGTACAGTGGTCAACACATATGTCTAGAACGACGGAGTTTCGCGCTCGGAACAGCACGAGCGACATTTACATTTCGAAACGGGCCACATCTGAGCATGCGCGGTGACAATGATGTGCCTGCCTTGCAATTCCCATCCCTGTTCATCGCCGCGGCCGCGATGACAGCTTTGACCGCCAGAAGCGCTGTCAACTGTGAGCGCCGAAAAAAAAAATAAAGAAAAAAAAAAGGGAGTGCAGTCGCCCGGATTGGCGCCTTTCATACTGTGAACTTATTCTCGAGTCGTGGTATCATATCGCATCGAGAATAATTCCAGTTCATTTTTTTTTGCTTGTTTTGTGTGTTTGTTTTTGTGCTAAACCATTCAGAGCGCTTTCGACGGCCAAAGCGATTGTAGCATCCGCGGTGATAAACAAGGATAAAAAATTCAAGGGGAGCGCGTCGTTGACGCCGCGAATGTTCAGATGTGGAGTATTTACGACTGCAGATGTCTCTCGAGCAGTTTTGAGCGCGACCGGTCCGTCGTTCTAGACATGAGAGTTGACCGACCACTGTACTTCAAAAATTTGCTTGTAGTTACATTATTAGGATAGCAAGATGTTTCACAGACGCTTCAAATACCTAGCGGAACCAAGTACATGACAGATTTTCGGAAAAAGACCCGAATAAACACGTAGTAATGAGTTCGGATAATCGAGTAGATTTATCGGCGCAGCATCGTCGGCAAATGATATAAAATGCCGTCACGTGATCGCAAGTTATCGTGTTATTTATTATTTGCGGGTGTTGTCGTTCGGCTAATCTCGAGTTTTGTTAAAGCACGACCGTCCTGAACGAAGAGGGGATCGAATCAAGGGCTATTTTTCTTTGTAAGAAACAACCTTATGAAGGCAACCGACAACGAAGCGAAGGAAGACGTCGGGAACATTATTTGTAGTGTTTAACTGTCATGCAGTAATTATGACAAAAATGGAAAGGGAGTAATGTGGAGCAAGAAAAAAAATTAGCAGTGGCTTAGCTCGGCTATGTCAGGATATACGTAGTGTGAGCACGGGTCCCTTAATGCCAAACTGGCCATTTCTCCAGTTCATTAGACGACGGATCTGAACGAAGAGAATCCGTGGACGAAAGTAAACGTTCGGCCACATCGTTCAGAACCGGTAGACGTGGTGGCATGAGTGGGTTACGATACCCATTGATAAATCTAAAGAGTGGAATCTTCTGCTTAACGAGAAAGTTCTTGCATGTTGTACAAACCCTCGCCACGGTTTCACTCCACTCAGGCGGCGCCGCTAATCTCAACGTTTCGCGCATGGCACTACTTACCGGCGTCAAGTATTTCATGTGCCACAGTATTTCACACACGTCGCACACATATCCAAACGGATTGTTTACGAAGTCCGTCTCGAAGGTCCGAGACGCACTGGCGCTTTCGCTGAGTTTCACAGTTATTCAGTCGATTCGGCGAGCCTTGACGTCATCGACGGCGTCTTGTTGTTGCTGCTGCTGGGAGATGGTCGGGCACGTCGCTCAGCCTCCTGGCGACGCCGCTTTGCTAGACGTTCCTCCCTTTTCTCCGGTGTCTCCGCAGCACGTTTAGCCTTCTTCTGTTCGTTATTCATACACTCAACCGCTAATTGCCAGGCAACTACTTCGGGTCCGATGAGTTAAGCTTCTCCGCTCTTCTGCGCCGCTGAGCAGCAATTTCGCTCTCCTTCTCCATCGATATATCACACTGGCAAACGCCCCGCTATATGTATGTACCCACTGAAACCTCTGCGCATGCGCACAAAATGAGAGGCGCTATCAAGCGGCCCCGGCGCAGCGTCAGACTTGGCTACTGCGCAACGGAGGCGCACAGCTGGGCACGCACTGGCGCCAGTGCGTCTGCCGCGGCTATGACGTCACTCCTTTGGAATGCGCAGACCAGCGAGGCGCACGCAGAAGCTCCGGCGCGCCAGCTGTGCGCTGTGTGACGTCACTGCTCATCGCGCATGCGCAGCACCGCTCTCCAGGAGCAACGCGAAACTGCTCAACCTCGGCCACTGTCGCTCACGCTACAAAAGAGCTTGTCCAACCTGCAACCTTCGGATAAAACGTTCTATGCTGTATCAGTTGAGCCACGACGGGAGTCGTGGCCTCGTCCATTTCGTTGTTTTTTTTTTTTTGTGCGTGTAATCCTCGGAGTGTTAGCCAGCGGCACTCGTAGCCATGCCAGAAAGTATGAAACACTGTTCATTGCCAGCTGGCGTCACGTAGCCCGTTATCTTTTTACGAGCTGGTAGCTGACCAATAAACCGTCGCATGCTAACTAAAGACATCGGGTCTGCCGGAACAAGTCCCTCGCTGTGATAGAACGAACGAAGGGCAATGGATCAAGGTTTCATTTCTTGGCTAGACAGACCTCTACCACCAGCTATGGCATGCCAGAGGCCAAGGAGGTCCCGTCGATCTCCAGGCAGGTGGGGTCAATTGCTTCCTAATGATGTCAACAGACAATAAAGCTACGGAAGGCGTAGGTGACATTATTTGTAGTTTTACAGCGAAAGCTGTTATGAGATCACAACAAGGACCGATTCTGGCGCCGTAGTTGTCCGCCGCCGCCGGTGTCCGTAACCACTATCGCTCAAAATAAGAAAAAACGAACTAAATAAAGGAATACCGAGGACAGAAAGGGAATCGAACCCGGGTCCTCTGGGTGGCAGCCCAGCACTCTACCACTGAGCTACGCCGGTGCTTGAATCTCCGTTGCAAACTGACCCTATGCAGGTTTCATGTCAGGTAGGAAATCGCGTTAACATGTGTAATAAAGCGTTTTAGACCAGTAAAGTAACAACCAGGAGACACGCGATGTGAATTGTGTAACGAGTGGGTCGTTGAATGCTCCGCCCCATTACAAAAGCCTCAAGTGCACATAATGTCTTACAAGTGTGTAGCGGGTACCACGCTTTTCCGAAGAATGACGAATAATGGCGCAGAGGATGCTTCCCCACTACAGAAAGATTATGATGATTTATGGCGTAGTGGGTACTATGCAAGTGTGTTTGTAGCAGTTGCCCCAAGAATGTTTCAAAAACGCTCTAGAAAAGCCGTTCTTCCAGCTTTCGCTGTGACTGTGCTGCGCATTCCGCGCAGGCCTGGCGGTTTTCTAACTAAAGAATAATAATTATGACATAAATGGAAATGAATTTTTCGTCCACGGAATTAAGTGGAGGGCGAAGCGACCGCTGTCATATACCTGAATTGGTGGAGCATAAGACGCGCTATCGGAAGGTTGTGGGTTGTGTCCTCTACAGCTAGCTATTGTTTTGTGCGCCTTAATTTCTTTCCAATTATGTATAAATTACAACAGTAGAGCTAAACACTTAATAATGTGCCATTAGCCTTCCTTAACTTCATTAGGTTGAACCTTCCTGAATGGAATTTACGATTGTACTATGTCTTATGGAGAGAACTCAGTTGTACTTTTCGGAAGTGGGCTTGCGATTGATTTGAGCTGTACAGCTAGCTTTGTTACAAGACTGCATTGAAAGCCTGAATAATAATTAAGAAGACAGGAGAAATTCCTCCCTGCCGATGAGCTTAACGGAAACGTTGTTTTGTTTCTTTTTCAACGAACAGTTCTCCATAGGACTGTTCAGCTGTTTTACGTTACAATATTTACATGAATATAAATTAAACAATGTGTTGCCGTGTACGCGTAAGAAAGCACTTAGAACACAGCAAAACGGCATAATTACGGCGTAATAATTCAAGAAATTCTAAGTCATTCTATGATTTATATAGGAACGTGTGAGCGTCAAATTTTACTCTTCGAAGCCAATTCAAATAATGAAAAGCAAGTGCGAATCGAATCAAATATTTGAATATGAACAGTACAACTACTGACTTTTGAAAACAAAATTTTTCTCACCAACCTGACACGAAAAAGTTTCTTGTACGGAAAATAACATACAGGAAACTTATGCATTCTACAACACTATTGCTTGACAGTAAAACGTGCGCATTTATTTAATGTTGTCAAAGATAGCTGCTTGGTGTGTTCGGGAAGCAGCAATACTGTTCTGCATGTCACCATTCCTCAATACAGCAAAAACAGCCACCCATTAGATACACAACTGCTGGTGTGTTTAACTTGTCTTCATTGTTTAATTCTCGAATCATGCTATCTCATTTAGAAAAAGCGATGTCAGCTGATTGGCACGATGCTCATTTAAACTGTTTCATCTTAGGATAACCCAGAAAAATGCTGCGTACCCTTATTTTTGGGTATTTCTTAATTTTGCAATGGTTCCTCATTTGCTTTGCTGGTTTTGTTCGATATAATTTCGGCACACTGTTGCAATAACATGCTCGATCTCGCACACAATGTCATGATCTGGCCTATAAACTTGATACTGGCACAAGATTTGTAAAATCGCAATTGGGAGTTGTAATGACTGAGTGATGTATTGGATACAACAGGGATGTCGTGTGGGGTATAATGTGGCAGATGACCTTAATTAATCTGTTTGTGGAGCAAATTTTGCGAACTTTAGCCCAGATATGTAATTATTTGTGCTGATCTCAATACTTGATTTGGTTATGAATTTTTTTGGTATTCGAGTATTAATTGTAAATGTGCCTTGCGAATCGAATACTGGACTATTATAATCTAATGTTCGAATCTAATCTAATAACCTGTACTCCCGGAATTCGCCGACATGGAGTTAATAAATATGACAAGTAATCGCAAAAAAAAAAAAAACGAACGCTGCGTCAAGCTCGCAGTGAAGAGTTCCGTTTTTTTTTTTCAGATTTTGATAAGTGTAATGAAATGTCTACTTCTTTTACTGCCAGATCTAAAGGGTAACTTCGGTCTATTCGTATTCCGCATCAACCCTACTATACTAGACATTTCAGCACGGGTTTCTCAACAACACACATGCGCCAATTAATATGCAAAGGGAAACTTAAAATCATCGATTGGAAACTGAACGTCCTGGTTGCTGTAACCAAGGAGTGCGGCAACGAGGTGGCTTTCCACAGAATTAGGTGGTCGTCATAGCCTCGCCTTTTCTGTGTTAGCGTTCTTGCACACAAACTTCTCAAGCTCCACCGCCTTCATCTAAATGAATGCTGCTCCCAGCGAAATTTCTCTTTGACTTTGCTCTTACGAAATCACAGCAACCACCGCTATCGGTTATCAGCGACCAAACGTGCGAGGGTGCAGTAGGAATACCCCAAAGCGTAGTGACGTCACCGTGAGGAGACACCGGAAAAGATCACTCCCCCGCTTGTCGCCTCACAACGCGGAAAACTGGTTCAAGTTAGCGCCACGACGCGTGTAAAGACAGAGCAATGCAAACCAAACAAAAAAGATATTTCGAAAGGAAATCCTTATTCTCACAAATACATCCGAGCTGCCGGTGAACACGCGTAAGCCTGCGGACGCCGCGTTACGCGTCCTTCCTAGCTTGAAGGCTACCGCCGACGGTGCAACACGCTTTCTCGGGATACGGGAAGGCTTGACTTGCCGAAGTGAAACGGTCTCCTGAAACGACAACGCCTCTTCCAGTATTCGCAAGGTAGGAGAGAGGGAGCGCTGTTATCTCTTGCGGTGGCGAGCTCGCTCTTTTCTTAAAAAGAGTGTATACCGCAACAACGCAATTGCACTCCAAGAACTAAAGAATGGTTCCGTTCTGCCAGTATTGATTTATTTTGTTGTAGTTTTTTTCGGTCACATGACAGGCTTTAGAAGAGCTGGCTGACTATATAAAAGCCAGTCGCTTTTATACCGAGATTCATTCGCTACCAAAGATCTGTTGTCGAACCAAAGACAGCCCTCGTGAATCATAAGCTATACACACCGGCGGCTACCATGAAGGTAAGTGCACTTCACTATTTGTATAACAGCTGAACCATGGCGGCTTATTATAATTGTTAACTTAGCTTTTTGAAAGGTCCCACCAGGAAAACATAAATGTTTGAATCGCTTTTGAAGTTGTTTCTTGAATATCATGACTTAGGTGCTCGTCACCTAAGCCATATTAGGCAAGAAAGTCGTCATATCCGACAACAGTTACTACCATTAGACTAAGCTTCATACCTGACCTGTTTGCGCCCTTCTTTTCCTGGACCTTGGTTAGTTGCACTGTTAAAATTTTAAGGACTTCGTATGCTGACTGATATTTTGAAAGAACATTGATCAGAAAATTGAAGTACATGTTGATTTGTTAGGTCTCATGTAACCTTTAGGAATTCCACTTTCCCGAAATATTGCATTACTATTTACGTGCCTTTGATCAAGGCGATTTGTGAAGCAGTTTTAATACGACAATTTACACAGCGTTTCTCAAAGCTTCAGTTACCTATTGGTCGCTTTCCAAAACAGAAATGTCTTTTTTTACTACGTTACTTGTACACTGTGAGAAATCAGCAGTATATAATAAATCCAACACATCCTACTTCTGTTACTGCTATATTTGATAGCTTTGCCTGTTAATCCGTTAATGAGTGTGCGAAACACTTTTTTATAACCTGCACAATGCTCGTTTACGTTGTAGCAATGTCTGAATCATTGCTCTTACGTTTAGGAAATTAAAACTGATAATGGCGCGAGCACCAAATCAGTCTATTTTAAACATTTAGCAACTTCTATAGGCCTTGAAAATTTTTTGCACCTTTTTACACTGTTCAGGTGTCCCCACTCTGGTGCGATCAACCTGAAAAATTCACTGGTTTAGCCTGAATTAAAGTGTGAATTCTGATAACGTCAACAGCCCTTGTCGTCAACGACACTTCCCTCTTTTTTTTGCAACCCCAGTTCTTCGTAAGCGTCACTGTTTGCGCCCTCGTGGCCTGCGCTGCCTTCGCCGAAGACACAAAAAAGGACGATAAGAAGGACGTTGAAGCACGCGGAGGTATCCTGGGTGCTGGAGTCGGACTTGGTGGCATTGGGGGGCGGATACGGCGCTGGAGTAGGCCCTGGCCTCGTGGGTGCTGGACTTGGAGGAGCCGGTCTCGGTGGAGCTGGTCTAGCCGGAGCTGGCATAGCTGGAGCTGGTCTCGGTGGAGCTGGTCTAGCCGGAGCTGGCATAGCTGGAGCTGGTCTCGGTGGTGCTGGGTATGGCGGAGCAGGCCTCGCCGGTCCTGCTCTCGTTGGTCCTGGAGTCGCGGGTGCCGGAGTCGTCGGTAGCCCAGCTCTCGTTGGAGCCGGTGTTGGCCACGGCATCGGCCACGGCATCGGCCACGGCATCGGCCACGGCATCGGCCATGGCGTCGGCCATGGCGTCGGTGGTGGCTACCAGTCTGGCTACGGATCTTCTGCTGGAGGTCACCAGTCTGGATACCAGGGTGGCGCCTCTGGACACAACCAGGGATCTGGAGCGTTCGCCGGTGGAGCGTCTCACAGCAAGGTTAACGCCTACAACAACAAGCAGGGCTACAGCCACAGCTCTGGCTTCTCGTCCAGCGACAGCAAGAAATTCGGCTCTGGCTTCAACCAGGGTTCTTCGGGTTTCAAGAAGGGCGCCGCGGGACATCAAGCCGGCTTCGGACAGTCCTCTCAAGGACATGCTGCCGGTGTTGGAGTTGGTGGCGTTGGTCTCCATGGCTAAATGTAGGTACCCCTTCTGAGGCTGCTCAAATAACGGGTAGTGTTAAGGCTGCTATTATTTCCCATTTGCCAGCTGTGACAAGGCGCGCTCTTATAGAAAAGGCGTCTTGGTGTGCTATGTTTCCTAGCTTTTAGAGTAAAAAATGCTATATTGTGGCCAAGCGAATTTTGCTTCAGGCTCAGTTGCTTGCACAACTGGCAATGTTTTTCGATGACTATTTAACAGAACATTTTATTATATACATATATGAAATGTTTTCCAAGTCATTTTCTCCGAATTAAGTGGCAACAATTTTAATTAAATAAGGTACTGTTGGAGCGCTGATAACCATAATATTCCCCATTATACTAATGCGACGCATTTTTAAAGATACAGACAAAAACTTCATTAATCTATCTTCGTGCCTCTGATAAGCTGTGCAGTAAGTCATATGTTGCGCGGAATGGAATATGACGAATATATCTTTCTGATGCTTTCAGAACCTGGCGAAATATTGCTGCTGCAGCATCCATGTTCCTATTTACAAGCCCGGCCTGTACGTCATAAAGATCTGCAATAAAAATGTTTTCTGTTGGATACGCTTTTTGTGGAATCGTGCTTACTCCAGTCCTCGAAAGAAATACTCATACCCGAAAAACAGTTTTCAGGCTTCTCACGCTGCAGAGAGCCGTGAACAAAAATTTGCGCCTTGCGTTGGTTTCGGCTTGGCATGGTGGCACAGAATACCAAAGTTTGATACGTACTGTCTATCCTAAATATTTCCCCATTCAGGCTGCTACGGACTGTAGTCGAAGTCAGTGATCATAGACAAGAATCACTCTCATGCTAAAAAAAGAATGAATGCAACAACAACGATTATTGCCTCTCACTGCTGTCCTGAGCATTGAAACAGCGAGAGAGGTAGTTGCAGTAATACTTGTCGCTGGACTTGTCTGTAGATACTTACCGAAGTACTAAAAGTCGCGTAACCACCATAGGACATGAGACAGAACGACGCCTTTTTTAGGGGCGAAGCTCCTTAGGGTGTGGGTCTGTCCCTCCTCTGTAGTAGTAGTAGTAGTAGTAGGTAGATAGCCACGTATAGTGGAATGTACCCACTCCAACGTGATAAAGATGATGATGACGCCTGATGACCATGAAGAATAAGCGCGTTCCAGCATAGTGGAATGTACCCACTACACGTGATAACGATGACGATGACGCTGATGACCATGAAGTATAAGAGCGTTCCAGACCACACATTCTCTTTCTGCCATGGATGAAAACGATCGTGAACGCGCTCTCGCCCTCGAAAGGCAAAACGGCAACGCCGACAACAAACGTTCTCCTGAGCTTAACGTCATATATGAGGAAAACAAAATCAAGGGAACCCCTCCTTGTGGTCCGTAGAGCTCTTGAACAAAATCATCATCTACCCCATATGTAAATAATAAACATTGTATATATACTTTATCAATATGTAAATAATGAAACATTGTGTATATACTGTAGGTATAATCACACCACACTCCCGCGTTTGTGTGTCAGGTCTTTGTATGATGATCGAGTGGGCAAAATTTACGGGGATTGACGGTTTACCGGATTACCTCCGGAGCTTCGCCCACTCATCATCATTCACTTCGTGGATATGGCGTGATTTTTTCTGTTCTGCCTCGAGTCATGGTGGTTGCACTTTTTTTTCTTTTGTATTTCAGAAACCCGGCATTGCAGTGTGTGATCACATCGTATAATGGGCGCACTCCAGTGTGAAGACATTTGCATCTCAGAATTTCATTGAGTACGTGCCGACAGATGGGAAAAGAGTTGTTATCTTTTAATGCACAACGAACATGCAGTAGTACTACTATACAGTTATAAAACGGTGCATTCGTTGGGCTGTGTATGGATGATCGGAAGTTCCATTGGCGTAGGAAGTCGTGGTTGAAGCGTGAAAACTCTTCAAGAGAATAAAGTTACAATGAAAAAGACTACGCATGTCACATTGTTACAGATTGAGCATTATCTTCACCTCCGTATAAAATAACGTAAGCAACGACAAAATATGCAACTTCCAAGCATTATGAAGCAATAAAAGGCATATAATTTTCTCTCAAAACACTGCCCTACTGTAGGTCGATGAAAATGAAGATGAGTGAATTCTACGCGAATTCACATATATAACATAATAATAACAGACATCATCATCATGATCAGCAGCAGCGTTCAGGTGTATCGTCCACAATTGTACCGTTCAAAACGACTTTTCGTGCTGTTAGTCTTTTTATTGTTACGTCAGAAATAACTCATCAAGATACCTTGTTCTTGCAACGTTTGCGGGGTATCTCTCTTTTCATGACAAGTGTAGTCTCCCAATTTTCTTGACATTTCTTGTTCCTGTGAACACAGTCCCTCTACCGGTAACACTAAGATGAACTCCACAAACAACAGAAAAAAAAATGTGGCAGAAACACAGGGGGTGTGGTGGCAAGTGATTGAAGGGCGAAGCACAGGCGCGTGCCTAGTTGTTGAGACCCATGCGTCAGTGGTGAAATGGTTCGTTGGACCAACTGAACGAAACTCCTGTCCCGTTACGGTGCTCCCGGTGACCCGAAGATCATGGGTTCGATCCCGGCCGCGGAGGCCGCATATCGACGGAGGCGGAATGCTAGAAACCGGTGTAGTACATAGATTTAACTGCACGTTGAAGAAACCCAGTTGGTCGAAATTTCCGAAGCCCTCTACTACGGCGTGCCTCATAATCATAACGTGGTTTTGGCACGTAAAACCCCAGAAGAAGTGGAAATTTTAAGGCCTTGTTTTTCTTTGTTAGACACAATATTAATGAGAACTAACAAACAATGATGGCAAAGAAAGTATAGGGGATGTTATTAGTAATAATTGTAATGTAAATGTGAGGAAAGATAAGTGGATGATAAAATAACTTCCACTTCTTTTCTTCATTCATATCGAGGGTCTCGTTCTGGCACACTTGATGTCTTCAGGTAGTATGCGAGGGATTATTGGTCAGCTGCCAGCTCGTAATAAGATCACGTGCTACGCGACGCCAACAGACACAAAAAAGAGTGTTCCACACTCGCCGTCATGGCTACTAGTGGCGTTGACTAACACTCTCAGGTTTAAATGCATATATATACCCCATAAAGTGGACGGCGAGATGACCGCCGCTGTAGCTCAGCTTGGAAGAGAATCGGAAACGTAATTCGGAGGTCGCAGGTTCGGTCCCTGCCAGCGGCAACTTGTCGATACGCCTATTTTTCTTTCTTCGCATTTACACTACAATTATTACTAATAATATCCCCAATACTTTCCTTGGCATCATTGTCTGTTATCTCATTCATAACAAGTTAGTAAGTGAGGGACAGTGGAAAGATGCTTCGCACTCTCTTCGACAGAATAGTTTATTTATTTATTTATTTATTTATTTATTTATTTATTTATTCATTCATATATTTATTTATTATGCCACCTTTCTGAGCCATGAAAAACTGCGGGTAGTTGAGGAAGCTCACATTTAAACAACTGTCAATATTTATGCGAGTTAGTATATCAGCTATAAACACCTGAAGCGTCTATAGAAAGTCACCGTTCAGATGCACATTCTTAGTTATTAAGTTTAGGAATGTATGAAAATAGTTTGGAAGTTTCTTAATGAATGGTTCGAAGTCCGCACCTCTCTTTGTAGATTGTGTGTCTTCACGCCCATGAACAAAGATAGTACAAGTATTCTCAAACAGATTCAGTTGGATGATAGAGTTCAACGAGAAACGATTGCATAAGGTTGTGTCCTTGATGTTCCCACGTGAACGTCTGTAACAAGGTTGCCGTTGGTGGCTACTTTGCGCCAAATTGGCTCCTTTACGACCCCACCTGGCAACGGACATTTCAGTTTGGCTGCATGGCTATTTTTGGCTACCTTTTAACTTTTGGTTTGCGCATTTAGTACACATTTTTCTAATTATTTGCTGAGAAGATACCCTATTTTGCTGCCGTTCGTGTAAGCCGATGTGCGTGGTGCCCTTTACTACCCCAGCAGGCTGGTACGCATCATGGCAAGCTAAAGCAACGTGATGCGCGCCTGCAAATACGGAGTGACCAAGTCTTGTTAATGTTGGCAAACGCGTCGTTGGCACGCTGCTCATGATCCCCACCTTGTATGCTGATTGCACACGCAGGCTTCCAATTCTGATGTGCAGCGTGTGTTCTAGTGTGAACTCTAGAAAAACAGAGGTCCGCAACAAAATGAAGCTGTACTGTTCAGCTTGAATCAGATTTCACTATCTGATCTGGGGTCGTATTATATAAACTTTACTAATCAAGTTCGATCTGTGGCTTCAAGGAAAAACTGCTTCAATGTTTAACGTTCCTACTGACTTGTTGGATGGAATGTTCCGATATCACTCTGCATCTGGCAAGAAATCTATCTATTCTACGTAAATTGTACACAGGCGAGCTGATTTTATTATAATTTATTCATTTATTTGCAACCAAGCAAGAGGGAAAAACTGTGCTCTTATTTATGCGGTCTTCATTATTCAAAACGGAATTTTTTATTGGTCAATAATAAAAACTGCACTCATAATACCACTTCTATTCTGTTGGGTTACAAATATCGCGATAAAATGAAATGGCGTGGCTACTTTTAGCTAATTTGAGCTTGAATTCTGACTCTTTTTCATATCCGCCCAACGGCAACCCTGGTCTGTAACATCGAGTTGGCAAATGCGGGTTTGATGAAATTTAGGACAAATCCACGGCAATTACGCAGCACGCAGTATTTGCATACGCTTTCATGTTTTACATTCAAATTATATCATTGCCAAATACTTGGTTCTAGGAATTCGCATCCTTCGATTCTTGGTATCTTGCTTACAGGTATTGTATCTGCTTGAAAAATTTAGCCGGCCGCTTCTATACGCTGACTATTCTCGCTTTCTGCATAGCGAGAGTTTATGCCGGGAGGACAGCATAGAAGGATTTATTGGACAGTTACCTGCTCTTTAACTCTCGTATATGTATATGTACCAATGCAGTCATACGGTTCTTCCAAATCCACCACCATGGTCACGAGCGACATTGGCAAACCGTTCCAGGGCTAATCTGCGAAAGAGTAAAGTTTAACTTCAACCGGAAGCAATTTTTTTCTTGAGCCATGTTCATTTCCCTTTTCCTTATTATTTGTACACTTCTATTCCCTTTAACATTTCATTACCAAGAGGCTTTCTCTGATATGATAGTCTTTTCTTTTTTCTTCAAAGTTGAATCTCGTAAAGAAGACTCGGAGATGCCGTTCTTTGGCAGTAAATAATGTTAAGAGCCAGAGGAATTCAAGAAGTTGCACGGTTAATTGGGCTAGTTGGTACTTGTTCATTTTGACATGATATGGCGCGCACACAAACACGGACACCAAAAAAAAACTAGAGTATGTAGAGTGTGCAACAGGTGCTGTGTACTTAATATCATTGTCTTGTGGTCATATCTACGTATGCCAAACAGGAAGATATGTGAATACCAGGTTGCAAGAGCACAGAAGATCGTTGGAACAATAATACTGTTCACACATGTCTCAACATTTCAGCTCGTGCGATTGCACTCAAATTTTTGTAATACAACTATTTTATCAAAACACTCTGATCAAACCACCAAAGAACTAACAGAGGCTTTTCACATTAGGAGATGCGGGGAAAAATGTCTCCATCACATTAACAGAACTAGAATTTTCATATCTCATCAGCACTCTGAGGGTGTGACCTAAAGCACTTGTTTCTAGCCCCTTGTTTATCATCTTATGTTCTGCTTTTTCACTGTGGCCTGGGCAAGAGTAGCCAAATCATGTGACAGGTGTGATATATAAGTGAGCTTTCCTTTCCAATAAATCGTAGTTGCGAGTCAGCGCCTGTGTTGTTTGAGTCTTTCTTCTAGTGTCCGTGATTGTGCGCGTGCCATAACCTGTCAGAATTCATGAACTCTGTGAACTGACCATTTTTTCTGGCAACAGATGCTGCGGCTCGAGATGAACAGCGCAGGGCACCTTTCGTTAAACATATGCTATTGCTTCTCGCGCTTCGCCAGTCCAGTAGTACAAGATTGGCTTCGCTCACGCTGTTAACGCTATCTACCGGGCTACCTTGAATGGTTGATCATAAAAAATGAATGCAAAGAAGCAAAAATAAACGGTATGCTACACTTCTGTATTTTTTTAGCTTCATTGAATTTCGTTTGAACATGAAGTCGATGACTAGATTCCAAATCACGGCGAAAAAACCGCGTATGCTTTCGGTCGTTGCACCTGACACATAAATCTCTTTTGGATTCCATAGTGGCGTCGCACAGACGGACATGCACTTTGGCATGCCCCGAACAGCTTTTCGGAACCCTGGTGATCTATCTATCTATCTATCTATCTATCTATCTATCTATCTATCTATCTATCTATCTATCTATCTATCTATCTATCTATCTATCTATCTATCTATCTATCTACAAAGTGTGTGTGTGCGTGCGTGTGTGTGTCTGTCTGTGTATGTGTGTGTGTGTGTGAGTGTGTGTGTGTGTGTGTGTGTGTGTGTGTGTGTGAGTGAGTGAGTGAGTGAGTGAGTGAGTGAGTGAGTGAGTGAGTGAGTGAGTGAGTGAGTGAGTGAGTGAGTGTGTGTGTGTGTGTGTGTGCGTGTGTGTGTGTGAGTGTGTGTGTGTTTCAGTATCCATGCATCCGGCGAAACATTAACGCTTGGTGGATGGTCCTGCCTCTTGTGCTATAGTAAGACCACAACATACACAGCTACACTATTGTAAGAAGTGTACGTGATGTCGTAGGGATTGTTGATGACAGCTTATTGCAATTGCTAGAATATTGTACGGCTGGAAGCGTAAACACTGGAGGGACAATATAAGCCCTTTCCCAGAGAGACACAAAATAAAATTTTCCCAGGTCACGCTTTAGCCTTCTCCAAGTCTTTTTTTTTTCGCTTTTTTGAGGACGCTTGTTCGCTTACATTCTGTAAAATTGTCGAATTCCTTCCATTATTATAGCGGTCAGAGAAGAAATGAGCTGCAGACGGTGTAGACAAAACACCATAGAGAAAAGTGTCCGATCATATCGAGAAGTTGTCGCTTTTATTTAGAAATTCCCAAAGGAAGCAGTCTTGTTTTCTTTGTATGTAATTTGTTTTCGTATTTGGCCGTATACTGATGCTTGATTTAGAAACAACCCGTCAGGAAACCTGTTCAAGACGCTTCAGTTGTGGCCACATTCGGGTCAAATGTCTTGGCTTTCATCACATACAGACCAAACACTTGGTGTTTTTTTTTCTTCTGCAACGTCGTTAGAGTAGACGCGCCCGTATGTGCAGCGACAGATTAGACGTGCGGGTTTGTAGTGTGGGCATACGTTGATACTAATCTTCGTGCTACCTTGACACGAGCCCCGTGATTGGCCGGTGGCTTTCTATAAAAATAGTGGAGGGCGCAGCGACAACTGTAAGCAGAGTCTTTTTTGAACGTCTGGCAGGTTTGGGTAAAACTAGCAGATCTCCAAGTCGGTGCTGTATAAGGTCGCCTTCGAGTCATGGCTGTACTCACAAAGGTGAGTGGACCTCACACAATGTAGAGATACGATAGCAGCAGCCTGTCTAACCGAACTGCCTAAATATTATGAGAACTAACAGACAATAATGTCAAGGAAAGAATGGGGAATGTTATTTGTAGTAACTATGATATAAAAGTGAAAAACGTAAAGTGGACGAAAAGATAACTTGCCGAAACGACAACTGTCTAAAAGAATTCTTGCCTTTTGCGCTGTCCAATAGCATACATCTACTGTACAAAAAAACATTAATAAAATCTGCAGTGACAAAAAGCGGGTTGTTCTATTCGGGACACATTGGCAGTTTTGGTGCGATTATTCTTTAACTCATTTTAATATTTGAGTATGTTGGCATTAAATTTGCAGCAAGCTCGACATTCTGACCCGGCGTGTCGTGACATAGAAGCATTTTCGACTGCAATATGCACAAACTATGGCCCCCCGATCTTTATACAAGTATATCAACAGATGAGCCATAGACAAATTTTACTATGTTTTTGCTAGCCACGTGGTAGGCTTTAACATAAAGCTTTAACTATTCAAACCTGTTTTGTACGCATTGAAAATTTCAAGAATTTGTCTGCCCAAATGTATTTGCATCTTCGTTTAGCAGCCCGGCGGGCTACATAGAAACTATGACATGAAGGGACAGGAAAGCATTGGCTTACGACAATATTGCGTACACAGACCAGGTGTGTTTACTTATGCATGCTGTAACCCAATAGAAGCGGCAGGAGCGCGATATGCGTTCCTACCTCCCGTAGTTACAACATGGAAGGGATATCATGCATCTCGGTACAGCATGACAAGATGACAAGATAATGACATGACGACCGACACAGAGCGAAAGATATGCTTATTACGCGCTTTTAATCCTCGACTGAGACAGCGTGCCCTTTGATAAAATTGTTCCCGGATGCAGGTTAGAGGGATGTTGTAAATAAGACCCACTACGCACGCAAGACCCACTACGCGTGCAATGAAGCGGTTTCTATGAGTGTTTTGCAACTTTATTTTTCCTTGTTATCGCGCATGACCTGACTTCGCAGGTGCGACAGCTTACGTGGCACCAAAAACACAACATTGAGTCCACCACGACTACTAACTTTGCCGACTACTAACTTTGCCTCACTCCTGCTGCCGAGAATACATTGACCAGACGTGAATGTTTAACACTGTTTCTAGTCATATCGGCACTCATTGCCGCGACAATCACTGCATATTGATCTGTGAGTTACATTGCTGGAAGTGAAGACTTAAATAAACACGCGTTCCCCACTTGTCTCTTTTGTTGTGCCTTGGCGTGGTATATAAACCTCGTCTGTGTGCACAATAAACATCACTGTAAAGCAGCGTTCTCACATTTCTCACTTCCTATGTCGGTCGCCACGCTTCTAATCAAAAGATCAGTTATCAACGTTCCCGTTCATCCACCCGAGCAAGATCCTTTCATTTTTTTTTCTTTTTTTTATGTTCTGTCACTGGCCCCCACTTGTGTCTGAGGTGACCTGCATTCTCTATTACGTGTATGAGATGCATTGCTCCTTAAACAAAAAATTCTGACAAAGCCTTTGCGTGCCCATGGTTCTAGAGCTGTACTGGTAATACGTCCTGATAGTGAACACTCATGTGTTGCAAAAGTGTACTACTGCGTGGCTATACGCACGGAAGGGTATGCTTGACTTACATGAAGCTTTATTCCTTCAAGAATTTATTTATTTCAAGAATGTTGTTTTCGTTAATTTTGCCTTGACAACCTCTCACTCCCTAAGGATTACTTGTTTCACGTTTCTGACATAATCAGCTTTTAAGCTGCCTATTTCTTCTGATTCAAAAAATCTCATTTCAGAAGCGATGTAACTATGCACATTGATGTGTCGCCGCCACTAGCTATCTTTCGATGTTCCTCAAAAGGTATATTTCACTTATTTGTTTACAGATATTGATCTTCCTAGCATCGGTTCACACTGCTTGTTGTGATTTTCAACGTCAAGAAATGTGCGGCAGAAAGGAGCGGCTCAGATTTGCAGCACGGACCTCATGCGTTCCACAACAATCACCGTCAGCTTGCAGGACTGGGTTACACTCGAGACAGAAGGGACCTTGTCAAGGCGGGCCGGAGACACAGCGGACGAAACCACGCTGGAAGAACGCACCCCGGTCGAACAAACGCTGGTCGGACACGTGGCGGTGAAACTCACGCCGGCAGGACTGGTGGTGGCATGATTCGTACACCCATGGTGCACAGGAGCCGAAAGTTAGGAAGATCTCGACGCATTGATCCTTGAGAACCTTGCAGTCCCTCGACACTTCGAGCTAAGCTCTTACTTGCTGCTGCTCCTCTGTGTTGTGTTGACAAAAACATAGATCTTTCATTTTTAATGTTCTTCATTCCTCTTAAACGTAAACACTATATATGAATACCGTGTCGGTTTTGTTCTGCCTAACAGCCTTAAGCCCAAGCAGACATGTTTAAGTCGCACTTCATTTACCTCGGATGTATTTGTTTACAGTGTGCTGCTATTGGCTTGATGCTGGTACGAAAGTAGCGCTGCTCGAATAGATTTGTTGAGTTATTTTTCTTCAAAAAATACTCAGCGATGTGCCTCTCTCTATCTCTTTTTCGTGCATACAGTTCATTTAGGTGCGTGGATAGCATACTATGTGGGTGGCCAATAACAACAAAAATGTATAGCAGGCAAAGAAACTGTGTGCAGAATACAACTGCTTACCATTTCGTTAAGAGATCAGTACACGAGGCACCCTCGCACTACATGAAGGTTCTCTACAGACGGCAAAGAGAACATACTTCCGGGAATAAGCGAAAATGGCTTCAGCATTTTCTCTGGTACACTAATCTACGTGTTTGTACTTTATAATGCGTAACTTGAACTTGGCCTGATTGCGCATTTTACATGAGTTTAAGCGACAAATGCATCAGCCATTCGTGTAGCAAACTGTGAGATAAAAATACGATTATTTGGCCTCAAATACCTGATTATGCAGTCTTACCTTTCATTCTTGTCACGCATGTGCAAATGCGTAACATTCTTCCGTTTTGTGTGTATATATATCTTGTTCCTTTCTTATTGAAATAAATTTATTTGCGAGTCAGCGCTTGGGTCGCTTCGTTGCTCCGTGTCTAATTTGTCGCGCTGTTTTAATTTCACGATGAACATCAACCAACTTGCCCAACTCGCCATTCTGCTTAAGAACACGTATGCTGCATGGTACCCCGCCTCCCTCCCCAGCCACCTCAACTTGTGTGGAATGATAATTTGTGATAACGTTCACTACGAATAGCCAGATGACGTCCTTGAGGTTTTATAGCACAATTACTTGACACGCAAAACCAGCAGACGCAGAGTATGGTGAACCTTGTGAACTGCACTTCCGGAATGGTTGTTTATTTCTATATCCGCTTGATCAATTCGAAACAGTTTATGCTTTCTCTGGATTGGCAACATGACTTCAGGCGTTGCCAGTGTATCAGCCTTGTCTCTTCACTTTGTTAATGACACGGTCTCTCCAGTGCTAACTCGCGTAATAAAGAACGTACTTTCAGCTGGTGTATTTCCCCTTAAAATAAATCTTGCTAAAGAAATCCCACAGCATAAATAAAAAAAAAACATAGATACTAGAAAGTTACTTGGATAGCAAAAATCTCTCGTGAAATTTGCGGCAAAATACTTCACCTGCTTAAAAGTTTGCTGAAAAGATACCAAGTCCCTAAAACCTCAGCTACACGGTTTCAGAAATTACTATTCAAAAACAATTGCAACCATTTCGTGGCTGTTAGCAAATTATAGACAGCGATTTAATGTTAGCACATGGACGTTTATCGACTCTAAAAGGGCATATGATCATACATATCGTAATATTCTTAATCGGAAATTAGGTCGGTATATAGAATTACGGGAAAATCTTTCTGGCTCGTCAGGCGGTGTTTGATAAACGATCATAAATCCTTCATACTGGCGGATCGCAATCACGTCTTAAATGTTTAATCTCCGTATACTACATGTCCATTCTAAGCCATTAATCTTTTTTATGCCAATGATTTGCGGCTGTGCTGCTTTATTTGGATGAGTCTAATCTACTATAGTCTTGACACACTCTCACTGAACCAATGCAAAGAAAAAAATTAATTAGCTTGTGCCAATGGTTGCGATAACAAGCCAGATTTTATTCTCAGTTCTGCTTGTTCTTTATTGACAAACATGTCCCTGTTTTTTTTAATAAATGCCATTTAAAGTCAGCGGTAGCCATCGCTTTATATGTTTCTTGTCGTTGTCCCCGCTTCCACACTCTTCGTGATGAATGTCTCACAAAATTGACTAAGTTCACACTTTGTTTTGCAGTACTGCTTAGGAAAGTTTATAATAAGCATTGAACAAAGTTCGCTTACAATAACAGTAATAATACACGCCTTACATGCTTGGGCGAACGTTAGAACGCCAATATCGCCGTTTATTGTATTGTTTTTCGTTTTTGAAGCAAGGACTAGGTGGGATTACGCGCGGCTGCTGCTATCGCAAGAAGCTTTACTATATGACTTCTCTTTTTTTCTTTATTTACAACCGCTCCCAAAGTCAGAAGACAATCGACGTTTCTGTTTCAACGTAGTCAATCGCGAAGAAAAAGCCGAATTGACACTGAAACATCATGTTATAGCTCAGTACACATTTACTGCATGCGTCACACTTTCAGTTCATGTTGATTTTTTTTTCAGTTAGTTATCACATGCAAAACAAAGCGTGCAACTGTCAGAAGTAAAATGGTTGAAGTGTGCTGCCGGTAGAAGCGGTAATGATTCGAGCGAAGCATAGTGATATTCTGCGTGTACATGTTTATGTAGGACAAAACAAACTAAACAATCAAACAAACAAACTTAGGGTGCATTAATGTAGTTTCACCTTTACCTGAAGGGCAAGAAATAGCACTAAGTCCCCGGCTGTGTTCCCTGAGGCCTGACTTCGCAGCTGTCACCTTTATTATATGCCCAAATCAATAAAATCGAGCCATCATCGACATGGAATGAAAATACATACTCGAAAAGAGGAGGCACGGAAGACACAGAAAGGGGGGAAAAAGTCAGCGGGGACGCGTTCAAACAAGCAGCGCCGGCGCTTCAATTTCCGCTCACCATTCACGCCGTGCATTTTCAAGAAAGCTCACGAGATGGCGCAAGTGCTGCTGAAAATGAGCAAACGGCAGGAACGCGCGAACTTCCAACTAGCATTGCTTCCCCGCCCAGCAGCCCCGTCAGATTTTTCTTTCCACAATTTCTGCTATATCCCTTCTGCTGACCACTGCTTCACCTTGACATATAAGACTTGTAAATGCCCGTTGTTTTTGTTTTTCGTTCCTATTTCCACCTTAAGATTTGTGCTCAATGTCGCACGATCGCCTTTTAGGGGCGATCGTGCGACATTGATGTATTTGTGATATATTTGTGATGTATTTATTACATGTGATGTATTTATTACATCACATGTAATAAATACAAGACACTCTGAAATAGCCAAAAAAAATAATAAAAAAAGCGCCCTTTGCTTGACTTATGAGGTCGTAGCTCACCGCTTAGTTTTAACCTCATTTATGCTTTGCTGAATGCACCTTTCAGTTTTTTGCGAGCTTCCATTGCTAAGCCCACATTCAACGAAATTTGAGAGCAAGTACACCGCTGCGGGAGCCGTTCTTGCAACGGTAGCGCTCCCAAGTATAATAGATGCTGTACAAATGCAGCCGCTTCCTAGGCCCCACTTCAGGTGCACTTCCATCGTAGCCTCAATTTATTTCGTTATTTTGTGTACGTTGTTTAAGAACAAGCAATATGAAACGGAATGACATTCGATAGAGTGGTGCCATGAAATATTCATGATGCTGTCTTGGAAAAACATCCCAACTTCTTTTGTTTGTGGTGATTAGAGTTTTAACAACGTTGTCATATAGTACGAGCAACAGGAGTTTACTAAGAATTACTGTAAATATCTGCTAAAACAGGCCAGTAAAGTCAGCAACCTTTGAAAAGCTTCGAACTAGCTTTTGGCTTTGATTTGGAAGAGTATTATGTCGTTGGCTATTTGGTACTTCTCCGCAAAGAAGAACTGACAATCCTTCACGCTGATAAAAAACGCAACGCCTTCCCGGACCCTATTTAGCAACGTTACCGGAAAATCTCGGATGTTATTCTTAGGTAAAGATAATTTGCCGTCATGGTTTCCTCCATATTGCTCATTCAGTTTTGTAGCACTTTCGTAAAGCTAGTTGGCACTGGCGTGACGTTCTGGTTGGACCAAGCTGATTGTTGGATACTTTTTTTGCGAATTTATTTACACCCATGATATCTTGAACATGTTTATGCCTGCGAAAATTTTCGTCAGCGAATAAACTAGTCGAGCAGTTAAATTAATTGCGGCATAGTTGCCAGAAAATATAGCCATCTTTCGAGGTGTATAACAATGCTGTATGGGCACACCATACATGTTCGATGTAATCAGCATTCAGGAGTCCATTTTGCAACAAGGCGACTGCTTAGGCTGGTTGGTATAACGCACTTGACAATGAAAAGCTTTTTTTCCTGTCTGTCATATCTGTGCGCTCGCTCTGGTCTATCTTGTCCTCTCATTTTTTCAAGCATTCTGCGCATTAGAAAAAAGGTTTTTCTTGTCAAGTAAGTCATTATTTCATTAAGTAAACATTTGTTCTGGTTACTCTCACAGTATAGGTTACTTTACTATTCGGCTCGTTTTAAAGGCTTTCTTCCATCGTTGTTAAAAAAAATTGCATGCTAGAGTGATCCCTTCCCCTCTAGAGTTCATCCCAAATGAATTTTTGAAACGATATGCGGAATGAGTAACTAAGTATCTCTGTATCATTTTTAAGGCGTCATTAGACCAGCATAAACTGCCTTCTGACTGGCTGACTGCCAGAATTATTCCTATTCATAAATCCGGGAAAGACACACCTTTGGAAATTATAGACCTATTTCAATTACATCCACGTGCTGCAAGATTATGGAACATGTGATATCAAAAAGCTTGTTTAATTACTTTGAAAATGCTAATATTTTTCTTCCGAACCAACATGGTTTCAGGCAAAAACTCTCTACAGTTACTCAGCTCATCGAAACCATACATGATTTTTCTAGCGTATTAAACGAGAAAGGTCTATTAGATTCTGTCTGCCTAGACTTCTCGAAGCGTTTGACCGCGTTCCGCACCCTCAACTTCTCGATAAATTGCTCAGTCTTGGCGTTAACATCAATATTATCAAATGGATTAAATGATATTTAGAAGAACACAGTTTGTACAGGTAAATGACGTGAAATCCCGACTGTTGCTGGTAACGTCAGGAGTCCCTCAGGGATCGGTGCTAGGCCCTGTCATTTTTCACAGTTATATAAATGATATTGCTGACCACATTAACCCCAATATTAAAGTTCGACTTTTTGCAGACGACTGCCTGATTTACACCACTGTAGCCAGTCGCAGTGATCAAAACGCTTTAAATTCTGCATTAAAAATTATTAGTGACTGGTGCGATACGTGGAAAATAAAATTAAACTACAGTAAGACTATGTATATAACGATAACCAATAAAATTAAAAATATACATTCCTTCGATTACGAGATGGATGGCCAGGCTCTAAGCCGTGTAAACTATTTTAAGTACCTCGGACTTACAATATCGAATGGTTTAAACTGGAAAACACACATAGACAACATATGCTCCCCGGCCGAAAAAAAAAACTCTGGTACTTGACGCGAAAGTTAAAACTTGCTCCAGAAGAAACTAAATTCACTGCGTACTTAACGCTTGTTCGTCCTGCACTAGAGTACGTGATCGTCGTCTGGGACCCCTTTAAAAACAACCTCATGGAAAGAATTGAAAAATCCAAAGAAGAGCCGTAAGGTTCATCTTATCAAAATACCGATCAACTGATTCCGTAACTGAGATTATTAACAAATTAAACCTGCCTTTACTTACTCAACGCAGGAAGATAGCTAGGTTGAAAGTTCTGTATCTGATTCATCGTAACTGGTTTAATTTCAATGCCCAAAAGTATATAAAACAGCAAGTGTCCCGAACAGTCAGAAGCAGCCGCCAAGAACATATTCTACCAATTCCAGCACGAATAGATGTACATAAATATTCATTTTTCCCCAGAACAATAGAGGACTCGAACTCACTGTCACATGAACTACTGACAGTAGACAATGTAAGCAAGTTTGAAACCGGGATAACCAACCTTTTCACTTCGACTGTAGACACATAGCTTTTACCTTACGGATTCAATTTACCTAAACAAAACTCTCTTTTCTTGTTGTATAATAACTGTTTCATCCAGCGGCCGCGGCAAAATTGATTATACTATGATGTACTAGTGTCTATAGCTCTTCTTGCTTGCATTGTACCTATTCTATTACGTGTACTACTGCATTGTACCTTTTGTGTGTATTGTACTTTGGGTCTGTCCTCGAGCGCGACTGCACTTTTTTTTCTTTTTTCATATCTTGTAACGCAACCACCCTGTAACGGCCACCGGCCAACAGTATTGATAAATAAAATTAAAATAAAAATAAAATCTACCGCTACAGCAGCCGGTTCTTACTCTGGAAGCCACTTTCTGTTCATTATCAACGTCTTTGGGAAGCACACAACATCGTCCTGACATGTTACACTATAGTACGCTGAAGCCACCGTAATACACGGATACGGCCTACTCTTGTACCTTCAAAGTTGACGTATGAGGCTGGTATTAGTTGTACATAATTGCTTCTTTTGAGCATCACTGCGTTCATATCTATACGTTCACTGTTCCATGTCCTTCCTTAGTACATAGGGACATGCAGCAAGCCTAAAGTGCGAGAGGCGAGCGTTAGAAGCTCTTCTTACTGCTGACGTCCCGTCGCTCATGGCAGTACCATCCAAACAACACAGAATTGTATGTGGAGATGGAGGCTTGATGTGTTGGGAAGCCGTCGAACAGGGAATGTCACTGGTGCCATCGTTTCGGCATGGGGACGAAGGCAGATACCCTTGGCGGAACTTCGGCTTCTGTGGCATTCCATGTGGAAGGATCGTTCATCATAGCAGCCCTATAACGCCGGTCTCTAATATGAGGCGGTTTTACCTGCTCACATAGGCGACATGCATATGCGTCCAGACAATCGATTTTCAAACTGATCATTGCTACAGCAGCCTTAGACAAATATGATGTGCCAAAAGGGCCCATAGCAAGCACCTAACGACCGCTCATAGTAAGGCTGACACCACAGAAGAAAAAGAAAGATTGTATGTCATAAGCTCGAAAGTACATATGATCCGCTCTTACACTGAAGAGAAAGAAAGAAAGAAAGAAAGAAAGAAAGAAAGAAAGAAAGAAAGAAAGCAAGAAAGAAAGAAAGAAAGAAAGAAAGAAGGAAAGAAAGAAAGAAAGAAAGAAAGAAAGAAAGAAAGAAAGAAAGAAAGAAAGAAAGAAAGAAAGAAAGAAAGAAAGAAAGAAGGTAGGGCATACAAACAAATCTGCAAGAGAAGATATTGAGATAACACAGACGCGTCTTCTCTTGTGTCCGTGTTTCCATGCATTAAATTCTTTTAACGTGCATCCTTATTACACTACAGCTTACTATCTGTCACTTAATGAAAGAAATAAAGCGTCGCTTCAGAGGGGTTAAAGGAAAAAAAACTATCCAGCTAAACAACGAAAGAGCAACTCCCTCTCGTAAATAAGCAGGAACTCCTATTCATGAATGATAAAAGAAAATACAGTTTCGATCCCTATTGTAGTTTTTAACACCTTTTCGGAGGCCTCCTGCGGCGTGGTAGCGCAGAATCGTGGTACGAGTATTCCGGTGGCCGGATGCACTGAAGCAATACTTTCACGATCTAGTATCATCAGAAGTGTACTGACATAGTTGTTCAAAAGTTGCGACAAAGAATAATCGGGTATCTGGGCGTTTCTTCAAGGTCGCGATGCTACGCACCGTCAAAAAGAAAAAAAAAGTACAAGCGTACTGCTCATGTCGCTTTCAGGATGCGCGTGTTGAAAGCGCGATACGGGAGAGCGACACAGAACGTATCGGATGTCCTGTAAGGTGGGGCTTTCCTAGAGCTTCGTATCTGAGCACTCCTACTGTTTCTTTCTTGTTTCCTGTTCACTATATTTCTTCCCGCAGGTGAGCAGTATTTCTGCCGGGAAAACGTGATATCTCACCGGAAGATAGCGCGGTCGCGGATGGGCAGCCACGCGTGCACAATGGTCTCGTGATCCTGGTTGTTTAATTTTTTTTTCTCGTGGACTTAATGAGCCATAGTTTATTAAACCGGGCCACTTAGCAGTGGCTTTTCATTTTTACGCAGATTCTAGAAATTGCTTTGGAAGAAGCTTAAGAGTTGGTGAAATTTTCGTGAATATCCTTATGGGCCCCAATGAACAGTATGCTCTAACAAGGAATGTGGCTGGAGAGAGAGAGAAAGAGAAATAACTTGTATTTGCACCCGTCAAAAATGACTGGGGAGAAGTCTTTAGCCTAAGTCCTCATTCATTAACCTAACCATAGGCCGGAATCCTTGGAAACTGGCAATGGTGAGGGCGAGACCAATGGCCTTGCGTGGCTCTTTTGCCTCGTGATTGAGTAAGACGTTCTCCTAGGATTCTACATATCTTTTCAGGTCGTTATAGGAAGGGCAGATTGTGACCATGGGGACTAGATCTACAAGGGTATTGCAGTACATACATCTATGGTTAAAGACTTCAGGATGCCATTTACTCTACAGTTGAGGGTTCGGAAACACCCAGGCTTGCTATTTTCTCCACATGACTTCCTCTTTTCTGCTAAGCTGGAGAAAATGGACGTCAAGAAGAGTTGCGTTCGTACAGACAGTCGTTGCTGCACTCACAAAGACTTCTTCCGTTCTTGAATCATTGGCGCCAGCAACATTCCTTTTTCGACTACTTTTCAACGCTTCACTGCTCCATCTGCCTGCGAATGTCTGTCTTGTTAAGTAATGCGCGCGAGTTAGATAGGAATAAAAGAAGGTATATCGTTCGTAAGCTTATAGTTTGCATGGTTACGTGATAATGACGCTCTGAATATTGTGGTTACAGAGCCATCTAGAAGAACACTTATGGACATCACATGCTTTATTTAGAGGCGTGTATGAGGGCCTGGATCGGGAGATCTGTAGCAGCTACCAATTACAGAAGAGAGCATGCTTAGGCAAGTTGTCGCCTGAAATAAACGAAACACAGACCGCTTACAGTCATTACAGTACGCTTATCAATTTAAAATTCATAAAACAGATCTTCGTCTAAGTTGTGCTACTTGGGTGTTCCGTAAAATGCCTGGCAATCGATCTTCCTCTAATAAATTCACATCCTTCAAAGATAAACAATATCGATAACTAAGCACAATAACGAACCACTTAACTATGTTATTATTGTCCAGCTCATGTACTATGTTTTATTGTCCAGCTCATGATAGTCAGTAGCCAAACAACTTTTTATCGATAAGAAAATGCGTTAGATATGTGCCGCTTTTGAAAGTTTTAAGGCATCAGCAATATTTTGCAAGATCACATGTATTTGAAGTGATTTATTTCAGAACTGAACAGAGCGCGCCTCTAAACTTTCTCGGCGTAATCAAATAACTTTAAATATTGTTAAATGATTCTTATTTTCTGTTTAGTTCAGTTGATATCCGGTCCCTCATTGAACTTAACTGTGTGCATGTTTAACCGCTAGACCGGTAATAATAATAATTGTTGGGGTTTAACGACCCAAAACAACGATATGATTATGAGAGACGCCGTAATGGAGGGCTCCGGAAATTTCGACTACCGGGGTTCTTTAATGTGCACTTAAATCTAAGCACACGGGCCTCAAGCATTTTCGCCTCAATCGAAAATGCGGCCGCCGCCACCGGGATTCGATCCCGCGACCTGCGGGTGAGCAGTTGAGCACCGTAACCAACTAGACCACCGTGGCAGGTCCGCTAGACCAGTTTTTCTTCATTTCCTATGGATGATTATCTACATTGAACACTATAGATGACTGCATCTGTGAGTTAATTTATGCAAGAAGATGAAAGCAATGTATCAGTTTTCGCAATGTCTATTATTTTGTGTGTTTGCCACTGCTTTTTTTTTCTTGTACATGTGCAGCCTATTAAGTGGAACTCATTTTGAACCATGAGAAGCTAACTGTAGCCATGCAAAAGCGACTGCTTCGTAAGCTCTTAATTCGAGATACAAGCACACACGACCAACTTAGTCGCTACATACCCGCCATATGTATACATATATAGGCTACATCGTCTGCCGGACCTTTACGCTCATCAAGAAAGTCACGGATTGAATTTTTTTAATGCTGGGCCATTGCAGGATGACGATATTTTGCGCCTAGTTATTTTTGCAGTGAAGTTGTGAGAAATCTTGAAAAGCTGAAGTGGTCCGCATACTTACGCGCTGAAGCATTGATTCTCCAAAATGTGTTCTTAAACACGCTGAGGCGAAAATTCTCGCGAAATGCCTAAGTGAAGAAAAATGGGCTAAGCGAAATGGCCCGGGTGCCAGTGACTGTGAGATGTCGAGCTTCTTGAAGAGCAGCCCATATTCGTAGCCTTGGCTACAAGTGCCGCTTGTTAACACTCCGAGCGAATAAACACACATAAATACCTAACAAAGAGGTCGACGGAGCGCCCTCCATCGTAGCTCAAGTAATTGAGCATCGAATGTCTAGCCCACCGATGAAAAAGGTGATTTTTTGTACCCTTTAATTCATTTAAATTTAGTTCATGACCATTACACTACAGTTAAAAACAGCAAATACTGCCCCCTAAGCTTTCTTTGGCTTAACTGTCTGTTGGTTTCACTGGTTGTACCTCGATGATATGCCTGGAAATTTGAAGAAGAAAAATGAGTTAGGCATGATTTTAAGAAACACGAATAAAGGGACAAGAATGAGAGATCAAACAGATGTAATAGATGTAACTGTTGCCATTATGCAGAAAAACTCAAGCTCGGTAGGCCATCTAGTGCGTCGGCAGGAAATCGGCGGTTGTTTAACTAGGCTGACCGAATGGATGCTAATGGAGGCAGCGCAGTCGAAGACAGCATAAAACTAGATGTTGTGATGAAAATGTGGAAGTTTGCACGCACGATATGGAATTAGATGTCGCAAGGCAAGGATGATTGGTTATAGCTGGGAATGGCCTTCATCTTGCAGTTGGACATAATTATGATTATGGTGATTACAAGTATTATACGAAGAATCCTTCCTCAATGGAACGGCCTAAGGCATTGGAGAGGGAGTCCCACGTCACATAACATGCGACACCTAATTTGTGTGCGACCATGCCATAGTGGCGATGGTCAAGTGACGTGCAAAAGGCGAAGGAACGCCCAAAGGGCAGCCGGAGCAACCTTGTTTTTTGTATGAATATATACACTTCGGTATCGCTGCTGTTCGTAGGCCTATCATCGGTCACGATATTTTACAACATGCGCTAGACTGGCGGTTATGTATATGTTCGCAGCCCACTGGAACAGAAGCTGTGCTTTTCTTCAGTGATGCAGTAAATGGCTTTGCAATGGTTATTTTATTGCTCTGGGGTTTTGCTACATAGAGCAGTAAGAGAAATTTTTCAGTGTGAAATGTTTTGACAAATTCGGATGGTGTGCAAGCAAATCACAACGTGTCAAATGTGCTTTGTTGTCTGATATCTCGAGTATGAGATATATTTCACAAGCATAATCAGTTCGAGCCAAGTGTGTGGTTTCAATTAATGATATTACACGACACCACCGTTTCAGGCGATCATCGTATTTTGGCTCGGAGAGCCACAATATCTCCTCACGAGACTTGTAACCGTTATCGCAGTGACAGCAGAAACGGTTTTTTGGTAATTCCGTCCTAGAAGGCTAAATGATTGCGGTGAAATCACACACAATACGATGAATATCTTCCCTACTCCAATACATGCAGTGTGATTATTTGTGGTTATGCCCTTTGTAACGAGTTGACTACTCTGAAGTGCTTTAACCAGTGGAATACAATGACTTGCGCCATCTGTCGGAGAGAGTAAAAAACGGCCAATTTTTTGGTGATCTCTCCACGGCGGCCTCACGCGCCTAGTAGATCTTTCTTATGTTTCCGCCGTGATGCACAGTGCAGGATAAAGTGGACAATCCTCCCCTATCAGGGTGAAAAGTACTAGGCCAGTGCCACGAAAGGCACTCTGCGCAGAAGGCTATATTTTAACCAGACGAGTTCTGGAAGTATGCAGGCGTTCACGAGAGACTTTAACAATGACGCTAACCGCTCGATAAGAGTGCTCGTGGTTTACCCTAATTCTCGTTTTATTGATTCTTTCTTGGGATTCCTGTTGCATATGCAGGGCAGCTAAACAGAACTACCTCATTGACAGAAGGAGGATAAGAATGAAGGAAAGGCAAGGATGCGCAACCAGACGCGCGTCAGGTTAGCTCCTTTTCGCCTCCCTGTCTTGATATTAATTCTCGTACGTTTCCGCTCTCCCATTTTCCAGCTGGCTGCAACATCCATGGCTTAATTTGAGCTGTCTTGAACCAAATAATCAAGAGTGTGCGATATCACTCCCTTTAACTCGGACTGAGCATACTAGGGTGTTTTAGTAGCGCCGGCTCACCGTATGGTATGTACGGCAATACTACGCTATCTTAATCTGCACGTAGCTTTTTTAGTCCGCGAGACCTCTATGAGCCACTTCGATCATCTCATAACGTTACCGCACGCAATGAGCAACATGCGCGGCTAAACGTTTAAAAAAAGCTACGTGCCGAGTCCGACGACACTGTAATTCCGTAGGCTATTACCGTATTGTAAACCGGCGCTGCTGAAAAATGACTGTGGCAGTATATGCTGCGAATTGGCGTTAAACCGGCGCTGGGAATTAACTGTGGCAGTATATGCCAAGCTTCGAGTTTGGGGGGAGTTAAGCGGTCACGACAGCACATACCTGCTTCGCACATACGCCAAGCAGCTCCAAGCATAGCATAGCCATGGAAGGAAGGAAGGAAACAAATGGAGAAGTCACGCAGGTTAACCCGAAAAACTTCCGGTTGGCTACCCTTCACTGGGGATTAGAGAAGGGGAATAGAAATATGAGAAAGAGAGCGGAGGGAAGAGAAGAAGAAAACAGAAGAGAGGCAGTGAATTCACTGCAGCGTGCGGGACTGCATCGCGCACCTCTCGATGGCCCACGAGGCAGTGAATGCAAGTGCTTTTTGTGCATAGCCATGGATTGTATAGCATAGCAAGGGATCGAATCTCGGCCGCGGCAGCCGCATTTTCGATGGAGGCGTAAATGCTCGAAGCCCGCGTACTTAAATTTAGGTGCACGTTAACGAACCGCAGCTGGTCGAAATTTCCGGAGCCCTCCACTACAGCGTCTCTTGTAATGATATGGTAGTTTCGGGACGTTAAACCCCATCGATTATTATATATTATTATAGGGAGATCAAATGCGATCAAAAAATGGAAAGCCACGACAAACAATTGAAATAGCTGTTCACGAGTATGTACCAGCTTGTGATCAAGTAATGCCGTTGGGCCTTGCCTACAAAAAACACACACACACACACACACACACACACAAAACCGATATTTCGTCAGTTAAGGAGATTGCAACAATATTCTGACTTTCTTTAGGTGATTGTCATGCTTCATACGTAATTATGTTTCTCTTATTCTCCCCATGTCATATATGTGGCATAATTCTTGCTACACTCAGCTTCATACATCGAAATGCTTATTTTAGAGCAGGAAACGTAACGTGATAATGACGGAGCGTTTTGGATACGCCGTAGCAAATTCTTCGGCATAGGTAATTCAACAAACATATTGTTAGCTTGTTAATTACTGTATTAATCATGTGTTTGTTGAAACACCAAATTTTTGTAGAAATTAGCTCTCCATGACTAGAAATAAAACCAAAGATATAATTTCTCTTGGTGTGGTCTTCTTTTTCTGTGTACTTCGTATGATTAAATGCGCTGAACGTAAGCATTGGAGGACTCATTAATTTAGGTCAGTATACAAGCTTGCGCATACTTTACTGGCTTTTCGGCACTTTATTGCTTAGAAGTCCGCCAACATACATGATTGGGACGTATGGTTGGAGGCGTTATATATCGCAAAGTGATCTAAAAAACAGGCAACAGAGTAACATCATTTACAGTGGCATTAAATAGGTTTTACAGTGGCCTTGAACAAACAACGTATGAACCGTTGTGGTTCATACAATGTTTGTCTTCTCTCTGTTTCGTTGTCTCTCTGAAGAGATCGGCAACCCATTGTCTCAGGTATGACAAAATGGCTGGCGCTGCCTAATATCAGTCAATATTGCGCGTATACAACCTCTAATATATTCAGCTAACTTCGGTAACGCAATGCGAGAACACAATACAATATAACCACCGAGCTCATCTGCTATATTGTGTTGCGCTGCTCAGTATGAAGACGAGGTTTAGTTTCACAACGGCAGCGGCCGCAGGTTCGTACCCAACTGCCATATAGGCAGAATGCCAAAGCATTCACGGGTCGACATCTCCGTGTCTGCGTGCTAAAGAATCTCAGCAGTAGCCAAGGCGGCAATATACCTTGGCATCTTGTGTCCTTAGTGATGATAAAGCACTTCATTTACCTCTTTGATTGTATAGAGTGTATGGTAGTCAACAGGAGGATCGTACGGTACTACGGAAGGCCCTATTTGTGTATTTGTGCAAACAGACCTGTCATACCGGGCAGTGTTGTCCATCCTTTCCTTAGTAATCCGCTCTCTTCTCGCACATAAGGTTTTGATAACCAATTATCAACTGTACGTGCTGCCATAAGTGCCGGCGTACGTGTGAAAAACAATAATAATAGACAAATATAAATATTAAACGAAGTTTATATAACTCACAGATTTCAGTGGCGGTGTCGTATGCGAAAAGCCTGTCGCCTGTGAGCGTACAGAAATGTGGCCCTCGAACGAGGGCCGGCCACTTGCGTATTTGTATGCGCCGTTTTCCAATAACGGATGCTCTCTCGATCGTGGGCTTGTAGGTGATCTGAGCCGTTTCTGATACGGCAATCTGATCTTTTATCGAGGCCTCTTGTCATTTCGCATTACCACATTTCATTGTAGCTTGGGTATAATCGTATGACCGTCGTTGATGCCTGTAGCAACCGAAGTGTTGCGTTGATAAGTGCTTGAATGAAGGTCGCATTCCCGGCATGGAGAAAGGAAACGGTTGGGAGGAAGCATTGCGCATTTCGATATAAATAAATAAATAAATAAATAAATAAATAAATAAATAAATAAATAAATAAATAAAAAAGCCGGCAGATCCCACGCACTGTGGGAATCGATGTCATGCGAAGCAGCCAGGAAAGAGCAAATCATGCTTTACATAATTTGCATGTCATATTTTACATGTTACGACCTGTCATTTGTGTTCGTCATACAGTCACGTCGCGAAATACCAATTTTGGTGTATGTCAAGCTAGCGAACTGGACGGAAGCGCACCATGAGCGTGGCATGTAAATGGCATTGTAGATGACATGCATGCCAAGATTTTCATGTTACCACCTGCCACTTATGTTCGTTATATAGTCATGTCACTCAATACCAAATTTGGTGTATGTCAAGCTAACGAAACGGCCGCGAGCGCGCCATGAGCGTGGAATGCAAGCCATGTCGCTCATGACATGTCATGATTTACATATTACCACTTGTCATTTATGTTCGTCATACAGTCATGTCACTCAATACCAAATTTGGTGTATATCAAGCTAACGAAACGGCCGCGAGCGCGCTATGAGCGTGGAATGCAAGTCATGTCACTCTTGACATGTCATGATTTCCATATTACCATTAGTCATTTATGTTCGTCATACAGTCATGTCAGTGAATACCAAATTTGGTGTACATCAAGCTAATGAAACGGCCGTGAGCGCGCCATGAGCGTGGCATGCAAGTAATGTCGCACATGACAAGTCATGATTTCCATATTACCACTTGTCATTTATGTTCATCATACAGTCATGTCACTCAATACCAAATTTGGTGTATATCAAGCTAACGAAACGGCCGCGAGCGCGCCATGAGCGTGGAATGCAAGTCATGTCGCTCATGACATGTCATGATTTCCATATTACGACTAGTCATTTATGTTCGTCATACAGTCATCTCACTCAATACCAAATTTGGTGTATCTCAAGCCAACGAAACGGCCGCGAGCACGCCATCAGCGTGGCATGCAAGTCATGTCGCACATGACAAGTCATGATTTCCATATTACCACTTGTCATTTATGTTCGTCATACAGTCATGTCCCTCAATACCAAATTTGGTGTATCTCAAGCTAACGAAATGGCCGCGAGCACGCCATGAGCGTGGCATGCAAGTCATGTCGCTCATGACCAGTCATGATTTCCATATTACCACTTGTCATTTATGTTCGTCATACAGTCATGTCACTCAATACCAAATTTAGTGTATATCAAGCTAACGAAATGGCCGCGAGCGCGCTATGAGCGTGGAATGCAAGTCATGTCACTCATGACATGTCATGATTTCCATATTACCACAAGTCATTTATGTTCGTCATACAGTCATGTCACTGATTATCAAATTTGGTGTATATCAAGCTAACGAAACGGCCGCGAGCGCGCTATGAGCGTGGAATGCAAGTCATGTCACTCTTGACATGTCATGATTTCCATATTACCATTAGTCGTTTATGTTCGTCATACAGTCATGTCAGTGAATACCAAATTTGGTGTACATCAAGCTAATGAAACGGCCGCGAGCGCGCCATGAGCGTGGAATGCAAGTCATGTCGCTCATGACATGTCATGATTTCCGTATTACGACTAGTCATTTATGTTCTTCATACAGTCATCTCACTCAATACCAAATTTGGTGTATCTCAAGCCAACGAAACGGCCGCGAGCACGCCATCAGCGTGGCATGCAAGTCATGTCGCACATGACAAGTCATGATTTCCATATTACCACTTGTCATTTATGTTCGTCATACAGTCATGTCACTCAATACCAAATTTAGTGTATATCAAGCTAACGAAATGGCCGCGAGCGCGCTATGAGCGTGGAATGCAAGTCATGTCACTCATGACATGTCATGATTTCCATATTACCGCTAGTCATTTATGTTCGTCATACAGTCATGTCACTGATTATCAAATTTGGTGTATATCAAGCTAACGAAACGGCCGCGAGCGCGCTATGAGCGTGGAATGGAAGTTATGTCGCTCATGAAGTGATGATTTTCATATTACCACTTGTTATTTATGTTCGTCATACAGTCATGTCACTCAATCCCAAATTTGGTGTATATCAAGCTAACGAAACGGCCGCGAGCGTGCCATGAGCGTGGCATGTAAATCATACTTTTCATGACAAGTTAGTCATGATTTTCATGATATGACCAGGCAATCATGTTCGTCATACAGTCATGTTATGCCATACCAAATTTGGTACAAATCCCATTAACGATACGGCCAGGAGAGCAGAAAGTTGTAGGCAGATAGATAGATAGATAGATAGATAGATAGATAGATAGATAGATAGATAGATAGATAGATAGATAGATAGATAGATAGATAGATAGATAGATAGATAGATACGCTCAAAGTCGCCGAAGTTCGCTAAGAAATGCTTCGCATTTAATAAATAAATAAATAAATAAATAAATAAATAAATAAATAAAAGTAGTACGCCAGGCACGCAGACGCAGAGCTTCGCTTGCCGCCATTATTCTCATATGGCCAGGGCTCCTAAATTTTTTACTGAGACTTTCAGTCGGTAACCGGCACCCAGAATGAGTTTACGAGCCAGAGTTTAATTTGTACAGTTTTTTGGGTGGAGCAAGCGAGCATGCCATCAAACCCTGAAAGAAATAAAGAAAGAAACTACGAGCACTGGTAGCTACACTTCCTTCAAAAAAAAGAAAGAAAAGAAAAAAGAAGCCAAAATTAGTCGAAGTCTCCTTTAGGAGGGGGAAGGGGACAACGTGCAGCGAATTGCTCTAAGGTGAATAATGGCCGTAGAATTTAATGCAGTTATGGATAAGCACAGTGGCACGCATGTGCTATATTATTAGATTTTTACAAGACCGGATATGCACTATAGAGCCACAGTAACCGACATTAGCCATAACTCGCTCCGTAAACCACAATTTATTTTACAATAGAATTCTTAGCATAGAAAAAAGTTCATGGTCCGCAATGAAGTGTACCCCCCATTCATGAAGAACGAGGAACGTTGCTTGTATGTCTTTGTCTCAGTTAAAAAGTACAGCTGAGCCCCTCAATAACGAAATTGCCGAGGAAGCGATTTTTGTTCGTTCTCGTGAGAATTTCGGTCCCGCGAAAATAGAAAAATACGCAAGCCAGTGACTTCGCAGGACCAAATTTATTTAAAGAAGTCAGTGAGCTTGCTTCAGACCGGCGTTTCCACCGTCCTGTCCAGCGCACGTGCGCCGTTCTGAAGGGCTGCCCCTTGCCTTTCGACAGCGAGCTGCACGGGATGCAAAACTAGTCTGCAATATCCGCCTTTTTTCTGCTTTTTCGCAACTTCGGCGATGATCCTAGATTTCTCCTGAAACGTCAAAAACTGATACTTTTATTAGGAGTCGGCCACTTTTCGAAAGGCCAAACAACCCTGCACGCAAGAACAAAGAGCGGGAGAACGTGGCGTGCACACGGAGAGACGCGCGAGAGGTTGTATGGCGGTATGACGTCACCGAAGTTGACGGCACTAGAAGTTGTAAAGGAATACGTCTACTTAGGACAGTAGTAACCGCGGAGCCGAACCATGAGAGTGAAGTAACTAGAAGAATAAGGATGGGGTGGAGCACATTCGGCAAGCATTCCAAAATCATGAATGGTAGTGTACCCCTATCCCTCAAGAGGAAGGTATATAACAGCTGTATCTTACAGGTACTTACCTATACGGAGCAGAAACCTGGAGGCCTACAAAGAGGGTTCAACTTAAATTGAGGACGACGCAGCGAGCAATAGAAAGGACAATGATATTTGTAACCTTAAGAGACAGGAAGAGAGCAGAGTGGGTCAGGGAACAAACGGTTGTTAAGGACATCAGAGTTTAAATCAAGAAGAAGAAATGCGCCATGTGCCGACATAGTTGCCAACGGAGCAGTTAGCAAAAAACTGTTCTCAGTGAAAAAAAAAGGTCTTGTTGCTATTATCGTCATCAGGCTAAATGTAAACAGCACTGGTCGGAAACTCGTGTCCCAACTTTGTCGAATGAGAGGTGCTGCGACTTTCGAACTTATAAGTTTCCAGCTAGCTCATGGGTGGATAAAAAAGTTGCGAACCACTACCTGAAACCTTCGTTATTGCGATGGTACTTTTTAAAAATCTATTCGCTGTCGTGAGGGTGCAAATGCCTTGAACTCTATCGACATTCGCCGGGGACGCCATATTTTCTTCGTTGTCGCGAGAAATTTGCTCTTGGGGGCATTCGTTGATGAGGGGTTGAACTGTATGCTCCCAATATTTTTTGTGGTGTCTGCTTAGCAGCGAGTCCGACAGTCGCAGTAGCCTTGAGAAAACAAAAGCACGCGGCCCTCCCCCGCAATAAATGAGTACAAAGCTTTAATCACCCACGGCAGCTTAACTTGAAGTTAAACACTGAGTTGTTTCATCGCATATAACACAGGAATCAATGAGCCCAGCCTCGTACTTTTATGGGGATTCATAGTAACACAGTATAGTTAAAAAAACAATGTTGCTGCGCGTGTCGGTTCATGATATTGAAGGATGTACAATGCACACAACTGGACGGGAGATCAACACGAACCACCCGTCGTAACCTCCCATCCTTGTCTAGTTATGCGCATTTAACACAATTTTCTTTAGAGAAACTTGTGGACATAAATTCTGCAGCCACAGCAGGCATGATTTAATAGTTTTTGCTAAAAAAGTTTCTGGAAACAAAAATAAACAGTTCAGCCCGTCACTTGAAGCCTTGCAGCCTTGAAGAAGACAAGACAGCTTGTCGAGACAGTTCAAATATTTTTCATTTCCTCAAGCTTCCATCTTCCCCTGAACTTCCACATTTTCGAGAAGAAAGTAGCGACACAAGCGTAGAAGTCATCGAAGAAAGGCTGATACGAATGACACCGAAGCAGTGCTACAAGTTGTGCCGCAGCTAAAGTTGAATTAGGCCACTTTCTGAAAAGCGAAAAATAAAGTACGCTCGCGAGCTGCTCTGCTATGCCGTGTTCCTGGCGGACACGAACGCTATACTCACAGACAGTACGAATGACACTTTATTTACAAATTTCGTTGAAGTTATCGCACAGTTACTCACACCTACAACTTCAAATAACAGAGTGTTAATTAATTATAGCTTGCTACTGCAGTCTTCAAAATCAATAATATGGTTCATTGCCTAACTCGCTGAAGTACCCCAAATCGTCCGCCTCGCTGGTAAAGTGGTTACGGTGTTTGGCTGCTGACCCGAAAGTCGCGGGTTCGATCCCGGCCGCTTCTGTCGAATTTGGATGTAGGCGAAATGCTAGAGGCTCGTGTACTTTGCGATGTCTGCGCACGTTAAACAAGGCCAGATGGTCGAAAATTTCTGGAGCCCTCTACTCTGGCGTCCCTCATAATCATATCGTGGTATTGGGACTTAAAACATCCCAAAACTATTATTGTATTAAAGTACCCCAAATCTCTAGATAATAACCCTTCATTTGTTTGGAAATTCTTTTGTGCTTTATAGTTTAATAATTAATCGTATAATTTTGTGCCCGTGTAGTCACGTTTGGGCACAGATTATAGAAAGTGCGCACACTACCCACCAAAACATGCCCATAACGCACTTGAGCGTACGTGAATGACGTGCTTACTGGCTGTAACAAATTATGAGAGCTTGTAAAAACAAAAAAAAAAAGTAGTAAAAACTAACATTGCCGCCTACGCGTTACTTTACTGTTTCTTTTCTGTTCGAGCCGCCCTGGCATTAATATGTAGTGTTTCCCAAGCGAGACATCGCAGCGATCGCATCACAGATGGCGTCAGCCTCTTGTATACGCCCGCATACACACATAAAGTATTAATAAAGGCGGGACGCGGTATTTTACTTTCTTCTATACGGGGTGTAAAAATGCTATTAACACCCAATACCTTGGTCATATTTCAATAACTGCGCTAAGAGAAATCTGCATGTGACACCTTAAAGTATGCGGCGTATCGACACATCAGCTAAAGAACGAACCATCGAGAAAAAGTGAGTCACTCTACCGTAAGGATCGTTCAGGCATAGGTACACAATGCTACTGAAAACAAACGGCACAAACGCAAACAACGGGGACGCAAACAAGTGTGACCGTTCTAGAAGGCCGATTTCACCTCCAATGTTGCCCCCCTTCGAGAACAGCGGAAAACACCGTCGTGAGTAAGCATCGACCGAGTACGTCATCTAACGAGCGTTGAAGCGCCTTGCGCAATCGCGATAAAGGAAAAAAAAGGCTGTGCTAGAATTGAATGAAAGCAGTTTCTCCGTAAAATTGTGTTAAACTGTCAACCGCACAACGTCATTGCGCGTTGCATCGAAATTGGTCAAGGTTTAACACTCATGCATCTGGTTCGGCATTTCGATCAAGAGCATCACACACGCACACACACGTGCGCTCATTTTCTGTTTTTTCTTTCTACAAAATAGCAATCGGAAACCGGCTGCGACGCGTATTGAGAGCGACTAGAAAAAGAACACGAGTATAAGTATTTCTTTCTTGTTTTCGACTTTACTCAGAAGTGTTTTTGCCCTCTACAGCTCGCACCACCTTAGTGACGCCAGCTACATAGCTGGTTTTCGAGTTGTCGCGCCGGCCGGCCGGCTTCCTACATCGACTCGAGATGGCACGTTTCCAAGGTCAGGTGTCCCGCACGTCTTTGAGACCAGGGCTTTCACTCTCTCTTTCGTCCTTCCCCGCTGTCCGTGAAGCGCGTGCGGGGTCCAGCTGCCCTCGCTCCTTGTTTTGTATTTCGTGGCGATCGCATTTTTATCTTCTTTATTTTTATCTTTATTTTGCCGTCCGAGGTTGCGCAACGAATGGATGAAGTTTCATTATGCTCGAAACGTCCACGTTTGCTTAGCCGCCGTAATTTCGAGGAGAGATGCCCAATCGCGATGCCCACACCCGACTACAGAAACCCACTCGCAGCTTGTTTCGTGCCTCTCCGCAATAGTGGGCACGCGGCGAAATTCGTGGCAACGCCAAGAGAGACAGAGATTGTCATTGCAGACGTTTGCGGGACGTCCCATCCCTAATTTTATTATTTGTTTCGTTTCTGTTTTCGTACCTCGTAGTAGAGGAGGGGGGTTATTGCTCCTGCCAAGCGGACGCCGTGGTATCGCGCTGACAGGCCGGGCAACTCGAGGGTGTGGAAAAATCCCCCCCCGCGCTCCCCCCCCTCTTTCCAACTTCCACGCTTGGCGTACACATCCTGTCTTCGGCTTGTCCACTGTTATAAAAAGAGCCTCAGGTTGAAGGCAAAGAGCAATCGAGTCATTTGATCGCAGCGAGGTAGCTCAGCAGCCGCAGGTCGTTTCCCATCCTAAAATCATGAAGACCATCGTAAGTGGCTTTTAGCGTTTTTTTGTACGTTCATACCTTAACGATTTGCATTGTAATTGGTTGAAGCGTGCTATTCTTCTTCGAAATAACAAAAAAGAAGAATGCTTACCTTTTGTTTTGAAAGCGCTCGCTTCTTTTATCTTGCATCTCTCTCAGATTGCATAAAGAAAAAAGTCAAACTGCTTTGGATCAGTTCACTAAGTGCATGGTTTGAGCGCTTGAATCTCCTGAGAAGCGTTTTCTGACTAAGGGAGAAGTATTGAGCTCATATTTCAGTTACTATGGCAGATATATGCACTGGTACAAAACTCAAGCGGCATTGACTTTTGTATCCACGCAATATCTCTGTCTCTTCTGCATAAATGAAGTCTGAACACGATAAAGCGCTAAATGCCTTCACATTTATAATACGGTACAAAGAGCTTGGGAAATTAGCACCTAGTAAGCTGATCGCCTCTTCTTAAAAACGACAATATTCGTAGGTCTTTGTGCAGCGCCCTGGCATACTAGAGTTCACCTCAATAATCGAAGAGAAAAGCTGGGCCAGTGTAGTACACTGATACACGACCATTGCCACCTAAACAATGCTTTTCTGGGTAATGGGCAGTTATCGGCTTCCAGCCAAAATTATTACTGGAGTGAGAAGCATGGTTGGACGAGAATAAGTAAATGAATATAATGTAGCTAGCGGAATTGTTTTGTTTTACAAGCGGAGGCAGCGTTTTCTTCGCTCATTCTGGCTTGTTAGCGAGGGATCACGTGAGCATTGCAGTTATTGGGCGCTATGCGTCTCGAAGAAGAGTGCTTTTGTCCAGACCGAGGTTAAGTAAAAAAAAAATCCCAAGTCTATTCGTGCTCTCGCTGTTGCGAGGCACAAATAAACGACACGAGAACATGTGTTAAGCAAAAGTGCTCATCTATACACTGCTTCTTTTGCGTCGTCAGCCTAATTTAACGCCAATATCCCGATGATGAAAGCAATGGCTCCACAAAATAATTAGCACAGCTACTGGCTCACTTTATTTAGACACATACTTGAAAGCAACACGATAGGTATTATAGATTACGCGCTTCGGTGGGCCTGATCATGACTTGGGCAGTATATCTAAAACGCAGGATATCTAAAAGAAAAGAAACAGACACAGTAAAGATACCAATAAGAGAGGACTCGAAGCTGCGACCGTCTCTTTAGAAAAACCTGCACTTATCACAAGGGTAACAGGACGAGAAGATGCATGTTCTAAACAATGATCGTAGAACCCTTATCAAGGACAATTCACTAAAGATGACGCGTTTGCGATACTGCTGAGAAAAAAGAAAAAAAGAAAGGTCTTTCATATCTAATATCTGGGCTTTTACCTCCCAAAACCACGATATGATTATAAAAGACGCCGTAGTGGAGGGCTCCTGCAATTTTGGACATCTGGTGTTCTTTGCGCTGACATATCGCACAGTACACGGGCCTCTACCATTTCGCCTCCATCGAAACGCGACTGCCGCGGCCGGGATCGAACTCACTACCTTCGGGTCAGCAGCCGAGCACCGTAGCCACTGTTTCACCGAGGCGGATAAATGTCTTTCACATCGACACACCGACTACTCCAATTGACACATCAATAACCTTTGCGAATGTGGCGACACCATTTTCCTTGAATAGACGCAGGATATTTTTAGCCATTCCCGTACCGACTGAAATGCAGTGCACTTGGTTTTTTTTTTTTCTGCACATGCAGTGGATGATTATATGTCGTATGTCTCTTTTTCAAAAAAAAAAAACATTTGCAGGTTTATGTCATGTTTCGTTATCAAAGTTCAATGCTTCTGTTGCAGATTGTGGGCCTTGTTGGGTCCACTGTTCTTTTTTTCGTCTTTGTTGCTGAAGTAGACCTTTGACGACTCCGACTCTTGACTACCAACTTTCTCGTGCGCAGTTCGCCTTTGCCGCCATTTTGGCTCTTTTGGGTCTGGCTTTCGCCGCTCCCGCTGAGGAGAAGAAGGAGGAGAAGAAGGAGGAGGACGTTGAGGGCCGCATCGGATTTGGCGGCGGTGGCTACGGCAGTGGCTTCAACCGCGGCGGTAGCTTCGGTGTCGGCAGCCAGGGCACCAACTACGGACAGGGAGGCTTCGGCTACAACGTGGGTGGCTCTAACCGCCGCGACTACGGCAACGCAGCTACCTACGGAGACCGTGAGTCCTTTGGCCTGAACCAGAACGCCGGCCACAACCGCCAGTTCGGCCAGGGAAGCTACGGCAACCGCCACCACAACAACGCCTTCGGCGCTGGTGGAAACCGCTTCGCATCCGGCGGTGGCTACCTCGGCTGAAGAACCCGCCGCTCTTCGATTACCAAAGGTTAGGGCTTGTTGGCTAAATTTATTTCAACTCTGAATTTGTACTTGGTATATACAATGAAAATGGACATTGTTTTAGCTATGAGTCATGGTTCTTAGCAATTTTAGAATTGCAGTGCATTGGCACAACCTGTCATGATGCAAGCACGCGCCGGAATGCTGTAGTTTGATGAATGAGTGCCATGACCAACCCTTGCGCACAAGTGTTGGTCACAAAGATTATAAGTACTACTGCGCATTAGTGGGCTCATGACTCATATTTCATAATACTTAAAACAGCCGCTACTTTTGTCGACTGGTCCAACCCTCTGTAGCCTGGCCTGGCGATGTAAGTACACCGTGCGTATATCACCGAGCAAAAAAAAAAAAAACAAACAAAAAAAAAAAAAAAAAAAAAAGCTGCAGAGGACGTAAGCCTCGTTTCCGCCAAACATGGGACATAGTTGACACTTGGCCCCTACTCTAGCTCTTCTAGGCAAACATGGCTTCTGTCTACGAGTCATGGGGTATGTACCTCACAACAGTGCTATGCCGTCGCGTAAAAAAAGAAAAAAAAAGGAAAAAAAATGAAGAAAAAACTGTGCCTCACTAGAACGAAGACCTAGTAGGTACCCTAGACATTTACTGGTATTACAATTAACAACGCTTTATGCTGTATCTATTCCCGTCAATAAGTACCCGATGTAGTGTTTGCTTTCCACTCGTGTCTTCTACACAAAGCTTTCTTTTTAATTTCAGAATGAATGGCATGAATGGACCGGCTCTTTCAACTTGAAAAGAAAGCAACGTTGAACACTCTTCGATCTAAGTCAGAAATCTGCACTCAGAGCCAATACGAAGACACTGCAGTAAATAAACATATTTATTAAAGGAACACTTTTGCCTCGTGGTTTTTTCATTTAGTCCTCCCAAGGAAATCCGCCTTCGTAATCTATTTGCATCCCAACACCTCAGGAGTTATGGGAAAGTAGAGTGGGACATTTTTGTAGCATGCGTACTTCCCTGACAACTTCCATATTATTCCAAGAAAAAGGTTGGCCCACATTGCAGAACTGTAATGCTCCTTTGTGGAGCCTCTTGGTAACTTTATCTAAAAGAACGTATATAGTGCATATAGAACACAATTTCTGAGATCACGAGTCGAAAGAAATGTATGTACGTCATATGACAGAGGACAGGAGCCACGCGTTACTTCGATACGCTCCACACAATGTCAGGTTAAGTGGATGGTCCTGGGATGATACCGAAATTCCCACATTACTTGGTGCCTTACTACAGATTCAGTTGGCATGCTGCTTGACAAGGGTGGCCAAATCAGAATATAGTGCATACTTTTGATATGGATTGAATGAAAAAAAAAAACTTGCACATTTTGCCCAGAATTCAGGTAAACTCTAGGTCACCCCAAGTTTTTCAATATGAGACCGCAAATCCACACAAGCGCATCTCTGCGTGCTGCTGTTAAACTAAACGTTTACTGATGAAGCACTAAAGCATTTATTCTTTCGAATAAATGCAGGCTACGCGTGCAGCGTAGAAATTTTGTAAGACATTTATAATAATGAACGCATGTCGTAAATATGACCGCAGAAAACACATTTCTAACGAAAGATCTGAATCACACAAATCGCGTATTAAAATGTTCTTATACAGAAGCACGAAGCGGATTTATGTTAGGAATATGTTATTCAGTATTTGTCCACAATCGCTGTTTGATTCTTCGAGCTTACCTCTATCGAAATTTCTAATAGCAATAAAAATTCTGAAACTCCTTTCAGATTCGGGACGTACCATTCAAATGCTCAATACCGTATAGCTCGGCGTATTTTTACAGCAGTATAACTGAGTTTTTCAATCGCGAACTCCGACCTTACGTGTTACGCAAGGAACAACTGAAATAATAAGATGGTAAGACGCGAGAAGTTTAGCTGAGCCTGAACTTACATGTGGCCGCAGTGAAGTGTCCTGCGCGGAATAAAATCATTTAATAAAATTTCAAAAATAAGTTAAAAATGATGAAGCCATTCCTTTCGAACAGTAACATACAAGGAAAGCTATTTTCATTGTTTCTAGAACCTTTAGACCTGAAATAGCCATTGAAATGCGGTGGATATGATTTGCTACGCGAGGTACCAACCCATCTGTTAGAGTAAAAAAACCATCACTTCACCAACTGCTCTAGACAGAATTCTGCGCGCAGCTGGTAGAAATACGTGACGAAGGCGCGATGTAAACTAATAAGATATCTGGGTTGATATCCTCTTATGGGCAACAAAAGCATGGCTATTTTCGCACATTATTTTCGCAGCTGAAATACTTCAGGGAATATTTTAGTTTTACTCAACCTCAAGACCAGTCTATATATGCACTCATAGAAGTATGCCGCTTCGCATGATTTTCTTTCTGACATGAAGATCATCTAATCAACTCATTATTAATTCATATGATAGTGATGAAGGAAGCTTTATAATTATCTGTCACACGAAAAGGAAAATTTTCTTTTTCATTACAGTTGTGTATGGCTGCTGCTACTTGATTTCCAAGCACTCGTTCTGGCGTTGAGGTGGGCTTGGATATAACGGGCTCCATATACCTCTTGTTTCCTTTTGCGACCAATTTGAGCTTTTCGAACATTGAGTGGAATGATACATGAAATGGTTTACAAACATTAAATATTTAATGTATACGCCTCAGACACCATGGTACTTACGCTGTTCAGTATGCGCCTTCAGTCAGCAAGTGACGCATCATGTCCTTCACGAGCGCTGTAAAGACGCTGAATTTCGAAATTGCCGCGGGTATGCCAATGACGTCGATTACTGGGTTGAACAAGTCCGCAAAGTCATTTGGTCATTACCCGACGGGGAAAGCAAAGACACAACCCCTATGACACAACCCCGCTTGTAAATACACACCTTCGCGCACTTGCGAAACTGCTGACCACTCGGGCATAGTGACAGAGAGCCAGAATTTCCTCTTTAGAAACGATTTATAGCTCCTCTTGTGTTACGTTTAGTTACTATATATACCATGTATGATTTGAAAACTGTAACTGTGGAAGAGAGAGAGAAGAGAGAAAGCAAGAAGAGAAAAGGCAGAGAGGTTAACCAGACGGGCGTCCGGTTTGCTACCCTGCACCGGGGATAAGGAAAAGGGGATTAAAAAGAGAAAAATAGAAAGAGAGAAGCAGAGCACTGCACGTAAAAAGAAGTACAGCCAGTCACTGCAGCTGGAGCTTCTCTGACCTACATGACTTCAGCGTTCTGACATCCGAAGGAAACAAAGCGCGTTTGAGGCCTGCACGCTGCAAGGAAATAACAGCCTACTTATGTCACAGGCATATATGAAATAAAATTTAAAAAAATGCTGATCCGGTGTTATCTTCAATAATGGACCCTTCCCACGAAACATTTCGCGGCTCCTAATGAGTGCAGTAATTGAAAGTTACGGCTCTGTTGAAAGAAAACTTTGTCCGTACAACGCAGTTGCACAGTGTCAAAACATGTGTGGCGTGCGGCCCAGCGCGTACGGTCTGTTTTGCGATTACTGTTAAGAGCACTCTTTCTGAGTTTTAATGTTTAATTAACTGCGATTAAGAGGAGGTCTCTAGTCCACGGAATAGCCCTCGCTATTTACGCCTAATACACTTTTCGCTGTCTGTGCCACGGTGAATATTTGCGTTTTGTGGCTTTGTCAATATGTTGAACTTTTCAAGTTGCCGGCTAGTATGCCTATTTTCTTCATTTCTGGCCAAAGCAATGCTGACGAAGAGTATTTTGTTCCTGGTGTACTCCTGCTTTGAAGTATGCAATTGTTGGACCAAACAAATACTTATAATATTAGTTTCTAACTTCCATATATTTTATGCTTGAATATTGCTGTGCTTTAACATCATTGGAATATATACAAAGAATAAAAGGCCATTTTTTATTTTTTACAGCGAAGCTGTTTAAGCTATCGCTAACTTGTGCTCCGTCGTGCAAAACTCCTCAAGGTGGATATGCGTCGCAGGAAATGGGCAAGTCCCACTACCGAGTACAGGAGGAGCGAGCGTTGAAGAAACACTAAATTGAGACAATGAATCGGTTTAGATTGATAAATTGTACTCTGAAAACTATAATCTCGTTAATTTCACCATCATATGTTCATCAATGGAGGAGAAAATCAAGGTAAAATCTCATTTTTAAATCTCGTGCCGAATTCTCCATAGAGTTTCCTATAAATACACTAGAGGGAACTCTGGCGCTAGTGTCTATGGGAGCTGCAACACACGGCGCTTCAGCCAGCATGGGAATGATGGGTAGTACACAAATTGGCCTAGTCTTGCCTATTTTCGTTCTTTGGGCTCCGTGTGGCCTGAATCCGCTTTGCCGCAATACGAGGTTCAGCAAAGGTTTGGCAGTTACGCTTCCCCACCTTGACCTTATTAGGCTCACCAATTAAAATCGGCTCGCGAATTTCACAACGGTCCATTCTTTTATCCGAAACAGAGCCAAAACACAACAATAAACAAAGCCACGAGTGCGTTCGAAGCCGCAAGCACGAAGACTAGGCGAATTTGTGTACTACCCATCATTCCCATGGTGGCTGAACGATCGCAGCGCCAGAGTCCCCTCTAGTTAATTTTAGAAAACCTTATGGAATTGTCCGTGCATGACGTCACGGATTTCAAAATGCAGTTTTCATATTTCGGCGAGAGCTCAAAAAATTGTCTTAAACACGGTATGTGATGTCTATGGCCCCCCGGAGGTCAATGTACTTCATTTTTACCGATTACGAACTACTTATGCCCTTTATACGCCATCAAAATCTATGACGTCACGGCTTTTAATGCGGGAAGTTAGAGGAGAAGTCGCCACCCCCATTTTCCTTTCGCGTATTTTCTCACTTACCAAGCGTTTTCTTGCAGTAAGAGTGGTGTTTTCAGTATTGTGAAATTGTAATTTACTAAAATTGAAAGACCGGGAAAGTGAAAGAAATAGATAGAGCGAGAAAAAAAAGAAATAGAAACAGATACAAAAAAAGATACAAGAAACAGAGAGAAACAGAAGAAATAGAAAAATAAAGATAAACAAGGAAGGCCACCCAGCTCCGTTCTTTTTTCGGGCTTGGCACCAGTAGTGTGAAGCTGCCTTAATTTTTTGCAAAATTACAAGCTTATTTACCATATATAAAAATAATTAAGAACTTTAAGCCTATCGACGCCACAACTCCTGCTGTGCTTCGAATAGTCGAAGCTGGCGTCAGTACCTTTCTGTCTCGTGCGATGTCAGGACGCGTTAAAGAACACCACATGGTCGAACTTTCCGAAGCCCTCCACTACGGCGTGCCTCATAAGCATATCGTGGTTTTGGCACGGGCATAGGTCGGCAAAAATTGTGGAGCTCACTCAGACTCACTCATGAGATATATTTTGCCCTTAGGGCCCACTCGGACTCAGACTCACCAAAATTTTCCTGAGGCGTACTCACTCGGACTCACACTCACGAAAATTTGCTTAAACTGGACTCACTCGGACTCGAACTCACCAGCATATTACTCACTCGGACTCAGTCATACTCAGACTCACGGTTGGATCTGAGCTTGAGTGAGTCCGAGTGACTCGACTCATGAGTCCGTTAGTCTAAAATTTGCTTTTTCAACCATGGTGTCAAGGCGCTTTAATACCAATATCTGACGTAATCGGTGATCTTCTTGGTGCCTTTTGACAGAGTACCTTCGAATACGAGTTATGCGTGGTTGCAAACCAATAACGACATTTTTCTTGAAAGAGATGACATCATAATATATATTTATCAAGAACTTCCCTGGAACAGTTGGCGGGGGGGGGGGGGGGGGCGGAGAGTTCAAGGAACTCCCCTACGTAATTCACGCCTCTGATCAATAAATATTCAAATCGCGTATGGACGATACTGCTTTGATATACGTGTGCGTAGACGTGAGTATAAATGTGAATCCAGGTAAGGCTCATAGTAATGCTGAAGATGAGTAGACAGGAGCCGCAAGGGAAACCCCAGGTATTATTGTAAATGCTTTTCTGTCTTTGATATAACGTCATTTTGTGGGCAACCGTTCATCCGTTCGCGATAAAATATACGAGATTTTGTAAAGAAGGATTGTTCAATCTAATAAGCTCTTTTTTTTTTCAAATCACACACCGATATAGCCTACATTCTGGTTTTATTAACAGACAATGACAGATAATTCTTCTCCACATCGCACAACGGTTGTGTATGCTTGCCGTCTGCGGCTGACGTGTCTCGCGCAATACTGCTTAAAAGTAGATGTCATCAGCTTTGCTACTTTGACGCGCGTTGACACACTTCTGCTAAATAACCGTGTAGGAAGCTTTAGTTCCCCGAAGAAGAGCTTCCCTAACTACGACATACATATTATACAGCGACCGCAATAAGCGCTTACGTCTCGACTACTACGCAGTCTACAATAAGTACTCTGTCAGAAATAATGTACTTGCACCACAGTCGTCAAAACAAACGGAAAATCGGTCGTCTTCCCGGTAGTGCGCTGTTATACGACGTATGTATACAGCGTTGTCGCATTCACAGCGTCCGTTTTCTTCCTGTAAGTTATGCGCGTTGGAAGCGCAAGCAGACACGTGCATTTGTTTGCCCACAATGAACTCCTTCCAGGAAATGACAGATAATGGAATGTTGCCACTCTTTTGCCCGTTGGCTGCAACTTGCGTATGAGACACAAAAGAAAACACGTCGGTCTTTAACCCGTAATGGGATCTCTACTATAGAGATGATTGCGAGTCCGCACGTGCTTCAAATGTAACTTTTCTCATGCGCACTAACTTCCTCGGACCTTCGCATTTTCCCAGCCACTCAACAGTCGCATGTGTACTTCAGTTACACTCTTGCATTTCTAAGGGTGTATTCGTTTTGAACGCCTGTTTTTGAACGCCTGTTCGTGAGCGACCAAGTTTTAAAAAAAGTTATTAACCGGAGCTGAATGAAGCCAGCGAAATTCGATTTGCCGCCACGTGGCGCTCAATAAAGTATGTCTGATTCTCCGCTTAATTAATTCAGGAAGATCAATTGCGAAAAATTTTACAATGCTCGTTCTAGGCCCATGGGCATTTTTGTTTCGCTGTTGACCGTATTCAAGACCTCCGGATCCAATTTGATGTGGCAGCTTATACATGCTTCGTGACCATTTTTCTCGATGCTGAAGAAAAGCACGCGAAATTTGAAATAATGTGACTGTGCTCATGCACTGCCGTATTGCATCTCTCTCAACCGCGATTCTAGCGAAACAAGCGCTTTCTCTTTATTTGAACACTATTTCTCATACGTTTTCAACAGCATTTGCTTTTCAATTGTATTCGGTTGCAAAATTAACCGCTTGATTTTATGAAATATTTGTCGCTTTCTAATAAGTGAGGGATATAAAAACACATAGCGGGGTTCTAAAGGAGCGACGACAACGGAAGTGAGGGCTATAAAGAATCATACTGGAGCTTGAGAGCTGCGGTTGGTGCGCATGGTGCATATAGCACAAGGCGGAAGCAGTTAGGTAGTTGGGCAGAGAAAGAAAGAAAGAAAGAAAGAAAGAAAGAAAGAAAGAAAGAAAGAAAGAAAGAAAGAAAGAATGAGCGTTTATTTAATCATAACTTTCTTATATCTATGGTGGGAGTCATTATATGGCGCAGGGCTCCACTGTTTATAGCGGCTCGCCAGGCCTGGTCCAAGGTTGCAAGTTGGCTTCCAAGTGGCTGTACAGAGAGTGTGGGAGTGTGTTTGCGTGCTTCAGCGCGGGGTTTGCCGCACCAAGACGTGCGGAAGAGGAGCACGTAATGTGTGTTAGTGTTGGAGTCCTTCCGCATCAGGGACATTCGTCTTGATATTCCGGGGGTGTTTATGAAATAGTGTGCGTAAGTTTGGAAATGTGTTTGTCTGCAGTCGGCGCTAGTCCCTGGACTCTGTCCAGCTTCGGGCTAGGCTAGGTTATGTGTCCATTTGTCCATCTTCGGGTTAGGGGGTGTCATGGTGCGTCGTCCCATGCAGTTTTTGGGCTTCGAGGATGTCAGCTTGACCGGTTGGTCGCTAGTCGTTGTCGTGATAGATCATCTAGTCATCCACAGGCGCATCCGTCATTCGGTGCGCAGTAGCGCTAGCGAGAAATGGTCGTTCCTGGTCGTCCTTGGCATGGTTCTGTCCTATAGGCGCACCCAGGGTGCGCGGGACCAAATGATGGCGTGCTCCGCTGCGATATCTGATCCCAGGATTTCGGTAACAGCAAAACCATGGGGCAGACATTTTTATTTTCCAGTTCGAATATTCTCGGCCTTTCATTTTAAATGCCTTATTTCTGGCAGGCTCTATGCGAACTTGTGCTCTTGACAGGCACAAAGAAACTGATTATGCAGCGGTCGTCAACGTGTTTCCAAACTAAAAGAGTCACACGGTTCGTAATGCATTCGTCTAAGGCGACTCGTAGGCGAAAGCAATCTTTGTTTTTTTTTTTTCTTCTCAGTTGATTGTAATGATCCAAACCCGCGTGCTTAGATTTACGTTTTTAATAAAGAACAGCCGGAGGTCGAAATTTCCGGAGCCCTTCACTATGGCGTCTCTCATAATAATAACGTGGTGTTGGGACCAAGCGACTCTGTGAACTTCGGGTTTACATTCAAGCACCATAACTACTAGAACAGCGCGGCGAGAGGAATTTTGTAATTCATCTGACGCCTCGGTTCACTGGGGTTCCAACCTGTGGCGAAAATCTTGATAACGGGACGATCACCCATCGTAAGTTGCGGGGGGCTCAAAAATTAGCTGGCGAATGAATAACGCGTTAAGTAAGAAAAGGCATCATAAGACGTCACGCTCCGTTTTTTTTTTTTTGCTGATTTTTTGGTTTACTTTCTCTCATTTACAAGACGCTCAGACTCTGCGATTACAGAGTAAGAGCAATAGCGAATTTCTAGAAAAATAACATGCAAATTCATACGCTCTCTGCGGGCCTCCTCATTTCGCAGCTCTTTCTGAAGCTGCGCTTTCGAATTAGAAGTGACCCAACACACACGTGTGACACAACACGACCTCGAGGGTTTGACGTCTTTTAATTGACGCATATTGACTCGAAATCCCGGAATTGTCGGCGCGCTTCTGTCATTTGTCTCAAGGCCTCCGTTGTCCTTTCTTTGTCTTTCCCTCTCTCTATTCCATCTACCGAAGCGGTGTGTTTCTGTTTCCTTCACTTTACCGTCTCGCTGTGCCGGCAACTCTAGTCACGTGGTTACGCCTGCACGTGCTTGTCTCCGCCAGCGAGTACGCATTCATTTCCATCGCGAGAGTGTGTTCGCCAAAGGAAGCTGTAGTTATTGCGCAACGTCTACCTTGCCACGCGCCTGGCGCACGTCCATGCGAGAAGGTTGTTGTACGCCGGCACCGTTGCCACTTAGCGGTGGGAAGAGGGGGAATTCCCGCGCTCACTCCGTGTTACCGGTGAGACGCGATTATAAAAGCCACGTTTTTTTCCGCCTCCAGTTGGCAAGACCTCCACTCGCTGCCTTCGAGCTCCCTCCTGTTACATTTGTGTCTGAGCTCGCCTTTCGGTTCCGAACATGCGTCGCATTGTAAGTATTCCCCTATTTGCCTTACTTGCGCCTTATTATCGCATTTGGGACGTAACCACACTGATCTCGGAGCACCTTTTTATCGCGAAAAAATCGTACAATTCAAATTTGAAATCCCTACTGCGAAGGTTTCTGTTTGCATGAGAACCTCGTCTAAAGGCGTAAGATTTGGAGTGGGAGATATAGCTCAAGTTCGTCATTTTTAAAGGTAGCTCGATAACGAGGGGAAAAACTGGATGTCATTAGACTGCGATAACGGGCTTTACATACATAACGGTTCTCTCCAGTTTGCGTGTTGCAGAGTAATTGCGGGGGGCATCGTGAATTGCTGTGCGTCGATGTTTGATATCTAAAAAAAAAAAGCAAATTTTCTTTGTAAGAGCCTCTGCATGAATGCTAGTTATGTTGGGTTTTGGTTTTTGCTTCTTGTTTTTTCTTGAAGTAAATCAGTTGTTCGTAGAAGCTTTTTCCAATTATTTTTGTACATAGTAATTATGGAAAGAGGAAACTAAGATTCTGTTCAAGCGTTCGTACTTGTTGCGGCCGCAACATTGAGAACGGCCCCTGGAAGAAAAAACACCTATCACTTGATGTTTATGTAATGTGGCCCAATTGACTGCTTCTTTTTTCGTTAGATTGCTCACCTTTTTACGCAAATCCGCAGTTATGACAGGATGAATGTATATTACGCTCAGTATCATGTTGGAAGGCAACCTAACGATCTCGATACTTATATATAAAACGAATCTGGGTTCAAAAGCCTATGCAAGGCTAACATTACCCGCCTCTCAATCATTAACAGAAGTTGAACGGTTAAATGGATACGTGACAAGTGCACTTGCTTCGTCCTTGTAGTAGTTTTGAAGATGAGGCGGACACAGTGAAGATGTCCAGGTGTGAAGGCGTAAATGTATCGCTGCGAAGGGTTCATTCAATACAGAAGCGGTGACCCAAGTATGTCAGCTGACAGATGCCGATGATATCTGTCGCGTCATGTATATGTTGATGGCTGCTGGCGTTATCCGCTTTGTTGCACAGCCACAGGTGGTCGGTGCTCCTGCTTGCGATAGTGCAACAATGGATGACAAACGCAATCGGTTTATTACTGCTTAAGGCAGGGCGAGGGAAAGAGGTGGGAGAGCAGGAAGGGGGACACTGGCGGTTTAGTACCCCTTGAATTGAGGACTCTCTTCGGTATCTTTTTTTTTCTTCGAGTGAAACAATTGTTCCAACATGCCACGATGCTGTCAAGTCGTGTCACCCTCCCATCACGTCAGCGTAAAAGAAGTGCAATCAGGAGACATTTATTCGCTTAAAAGCGGCGCTCTTCGCCGCTCTCAGAGGAAGGAATGGTATCGTGACGCAGGAGGAGCACGAAAATAGCGAAACGGAGGCGGAAAATGAGACAGTATGCCAACGCATCACCTCCATGCTATTAAAGGCGGCGTGAAATAAATTGACTGGCAAGCCCAACTACACGTGGCTGTAATAAATATGCACCCTATGTTTAGCCAAAGACGTCTCTGACTAAGTGAGTCCGCAAAAGGCGTACTGCCAGAATACATTGTAAGTGATATTGAGGTTGTCTAGTAGGAATAAATGGTTTCCCTGCACGGCCAGCCTCAAATTACTTGTTTACCTTGAACACACAAAAGAAATGTTAAACCGATTCCGTGGCCTGCTACTCAGTGCGTCACACGAAGCATTTAACGTAGCTCATACTGTTAATACCATATAGCATACCATCTACCTATCCATCTCTCTCCTACCACGTCCAGTTGGCCTTCGTCTTGCTCGTGTCCGTTCTGGCAGTGGCCTTCACAGCTCCTGCCCCCGCCGAAGAACCGAAAGAAGAGGAGATCGAAGGCAGGACCAGACGTGGCCGTTTGCACCACCATCGCGGAAAGAAAGGCGGCTTCGGTGGACCCGGTATCGGCGGACCCGGCATCGGCGGTCCCGGAGGCTATGGCCCCGGTTTTGGTGGGGGGCTTTGGTCCGGGCCTGGGTGGTGGCCAGTACGGCAGCGCCTTCAACCAGGGCGGAAGCTTTCAGACAGGCGCTGAGGGCAACAGGTAGGGAGACGCGCTCTTCGTGCCGATTTCTTTTTGTATTGATAAATGGCACTAGATGGCCTGGTAGTGGTATATGCCTCTTATCCTTACTGGGGAGGAGAAAGCAAGTACCACAACGTGTGTTATGATAAGATAGATAGATAGATAGATAGATAGATAGATAGATAGATAGATAGATAGATAGATAGATAGATAGATAGATAGATAGATAGATAGATAGATAGATAGATAGATAGATAGATAGATAGATAGATAGATAGATAGATAGATAGATAGATAGATAGATAGATAGATAGATAGATAGATAGATAGATAGATAGATAGATAGATAGATAGATAGATAGATAGATAGATAGATTTAATTTTTTTTCCTTTACTCGCCCTCAGGTATGGCCAGGGTGGGTTCAACTACAATGTTGGTGGCTCGAAGAGACGTGATTACGGCAACGTGCAGACCTATGGTGACCGCGAGTCATTCGGTCTGAATCAAAACGAGGGAGCAAACCGGGCCACGGGGCAGTCTAGCTTCGGCAACGAATACAAGAACCAGGAGCAAGGATCTGGAGGCCAGCAGTTCAGCTCCGGATTCTCCGGCTAAAGGACGAAACATCCAGGTGCGTTTTGCATAACTTATTTTCGGCTACTTTTTGTCACTGTTTTCGGCGTATGATATCCCACGACAGGAAACAAGTTTTCGTGGCGCTACTAAATTTCGTTACAACATATGCAACCAAAAATATATGTACAAAGATAGAATTCCTGTAGTAGAAATATTAGTCACCCCATCTGCGTTCCTGCCATCACAAGAAAGTCGACTTTGTCGTAAGCTTCAAGTGTCGTTACGACAATGTCAGCTTTTTCGTGAAGACTTTCGTGGAGAACATATGTGCTCGCGCTAAAACGAGAGGTGCGCGGAAAAAATTTTGTGAGAGAACACTTACATTATCCGCTAGCTTTTTTTTTTTTTTTCCGACTCGGGTGGCATCACGCAAAGAAATATTAGTCTCGAGCAGAAAATTGTTGCTGCTTACCACATTCTTAGGATTGGGGGGGGCATCAGTAGGTGGACCCATCTCTCGGTGGTGGCAACGGTGCACTGTTGTACCTGAATGGTAAATAGGCGAGAAAAAACATCGTATCTGACAAAAAAAAAAAAAGAACTGGTCATCAAAACGGACTCTTGGCTATATACAGTAGACACCGGATGGAACAGTCTGGTAAAATTTCAGTATCGCCCTGGAAAGCGCGTGGCTTCCCAGGAAATTTGAACGCCGCCTAAAAGAGCCAGATTGGCCTCATTGTAAAATGTTAAATATTCAGAGGAAGCTACGCACTTTTTGTCATGTCACTAGAGCTCTATCAAAATGTTCCAGCAGGTCTGTGCTGTATAGAAGCGGGTGTCCGTCTTCATAACTAGTTTTATGCGTTAGATATATCTCTTTCTTCTGACTTATTTCCCTATCAGTTACGGCAAGGCACCGTGGCCATTGCCGAGAGATGGCGCGCGTACGCGTAGTATTTTTTATTGCAAATAAATACGTGAGACAAAACAAACTCATTTCCTACTTAGACACACCCTGCGGCTGAACAGTACCAGACAAATGCAGAAGGAGAAAAGGGGTGATAGAGGGCATAATAATAATAATAATAATAATAATAATAATAATAATAATAATAATAATAATAATAATAATAATAATAATAATAATAATAATAATAATAATAATAATAATAATAATAATTTCTGGGGTTTTACATACCAAGAGCACAATATGATTATGACGCACGCCGTGTGGAGGGCACCGGAAATTTCTACCATCTGGTTTTCTTTAACGTGCACTGACAACGCACAGTTCATGGTCCTCAAGCATGTCGCCTTCATCGAAACGCGACAGCAGCGGCCGAAATTGAATGCGCGACTTTCGGGTAAGCAGCCGAGCCTTGTAAGCGCTGTACTAGCGCGGCGAAGAGGGATAGAGGGAAACCCTGGGAGCTTAGCCAGTGTATAGCCCGGCTGGCTTCACTGGAGCGCGATTGTGAAATCGGTTTTGCATGTATGAGGTTTTTTTTTTTGTATTGTTGCGAACACCCTGACAAATCCATTTCCCAGTCGTCGCTTCGCCGACAAAGTTGTCGCGTGCCGGGCTGTCGGTTACTGGATAAAAATAAGTATTTCTTAGTGTCATGATCCCAAAGCGACAGGATAACACTGAAATGTTTTCTTCGGCTCCCGATGTCCTATGCTGAAGATGAAGCTACACACATTGTCAAAGCAACAGAGCTTTCCAATAAGGCAATGTAGCCAAGTTATTCTTTCGTTTCCGACAAAACCACACGTGCAGCAACATTTATTATAACGCGATAGCGTTAAAACGCCCATGTGGTAGATATTGTTGTGTCGTCATCGGAGCTGGCATCGGCAGAGTTGGTTGTGAGTGAAAACTTGCTATCTATGCAAAGAATAAAAATCAGATGTTGGAGCCGGAATCGAACCCAAGCATTCTGAGTTGTAGGGTGGTGCTGTACCACAGAGATACACCAATGTTTGAAAAGGATTCGAAAGAAAAAAAAAGAAACCTATAAAAGCGTTATAGTGCGAGTATAGTACCTATGTAGTATATAGTCGCGTTAACACATGTTATATTGCGTGGACGAAGCGTAGAATTGCACCAGGCAGGCGTCACACCATTTGAATTGCGCCACGAGTGGGCGGTTTAAACGCACATTCATTACAAAGTGCGCAGGAGTAATTGATCATAATCATCAGCTACAGGATCAACAAAATGTGTAGCTGCGTAGGTGCGTATATGCCCTACGGGCGCATAATGAGTACTTCGCTGCTTCGCAGAATGGTGGATTATGGTGTAGTGGGCACTTCGCAACTGTACTTACAGTAGCCATTCTGCGAGAGTTTAAAACGGCCAATGTTACAAGCACAGATGTTTCTTTCCTCCTCGCGGCACGGTTGAGGTGTCCACTGAGAAGCGAAGCGTGGCGAGCGAATGAGAAGCGTACGAGCGGGCCCGATTACGCGATCGCATTCCACTCTTCAAGGCGAATCCTAAGCGTCCTCCAAGTTTTTTCTTCACAGCGAGCCGTGGCATTGGCAATGTGGAGACAATTACGCCATTAGTTTTCAGATGGCGTAACGGCTGTCACACTTGACCGCACTTGAGTCACTAAACCGGACATGCTAGACGTCGCGCCGGGGCGCACTGACTGCAAATGACCATGAATGAAGGCCACTAAACAAAGTCGCACCCATTTTATAAAAAAGTAATAAAAATCAACGTCGATGAAAATTTAAATGTCTGAGAGTGATGAGGATACTAACTTCTCTCATCTTTTACAACCACATTTGAATTTGCATTTTTCAAATTGGATCAAAGCAGCAGTAATGTCCCGATGAATGATTACACTTTTAAGGAAATATAGCTAATTTCCGAAATTTTATTGCAGCATTTTATTTCATTAGAACGAAATTAAGTTTCTTTGTATTTAAATAACTTTTGATCAATAAAGACAGATTTTTGCAAAATTCCCGTCTCTACGGGGCAAAGAGAAAGTTTCGTGATCTAGGTTAAGAGTGAAACAACATTCATTCATTTCTTCGAGTTTCATTGCCACTTCGCTAGTCAAGAAAGAATAGGCAGATCGACCTGATATGCGTGAGCGAACTTACCTGTTTCGGAAAGGGATGAAGCTACTTTCAACACGAGTCATGAAACACAGAGCATGGCTACATCTACCAATAGATTAGGCTCTTGAATATGTCAGGCGATTTCAGGCTCATTTTTATCGGTTCTTTTGCCACATCTCTCAGGTTCGATACAACGATACTATCTGTACTTGTGCGATCTTTTACAACCACATTTGAATTTCCCTTTTTCAAATTGGATCAAATGCAGCAGTAATGGACGCGATGAATGATTCACACTTTTAAGGAAAATATACCTAATTTTTCGAATCGCCCGCTTTCTGCAAAATGCTGAGAGAAATCATCAATACGGAAATGCAAATATGAATAGTGTGCAATAGTGCCATACCAGCATTTCTCAGAAACAAGTTACAGTTACCGTGCTTCTTCTGCTGAGTGCTGGTGAGCTGACAATATCAGCTGCGTTTTAAGACAGCTGGAATTCAAGACTTTCGTGTAATTATATCACGAGGCCAAAATTAGCAGAAAACAATATCCAGGAGAACCTGTGGTATCTTGCGATTTATTTTTAAAAATTTAAACTTGAGCACTGGCGGCACAGTGGAAAATCAAAGCTTCCCGTTAAATAATCATACTCAGCTCCCTCCTCGACGTTCAGCTATGGGCCACCCAGCAAGCCCGCGAGGCGCCGAAGAGGCAAGACCTCGACGTCTCCCCACGTGGGAGGCCTAGACCAAGCCACTCGAACTGCTGGTCCCAAATAAAGTTTATTCCTCCTCATTTCGAGACAGTATGAGCAGTAAAGGTATGTTGCCTGTTGCACCCAGCTTCTTTAATTGTTAGGGATGCTGGCCAAAGTTAAGTAACATGAAGACATTTGATACGTACACACAAGCCCACGTAGCCGATGAAAAGGCTAGCCTAGACAGAACAACGGCAAGATATTCCTGCATCAAAACAACATCCAGGGCGCATTTACAGGCTGTGAACCCCTCCCTACGATATAGCACACAAACACTGACTATTACGAACCTCGATTTTCTTAATTAAAAAAAAAACGACACTGCAGCGCTTTCTTATTATGCCAGTATAGATTTTCGTTGGACAGTGCGAGTATATAAAGTGCAATATAGGTTATCGGAAATAAAGATCATCGCACAGTATTGTTGGCGCTGCATGCTTGTACGACAGACTCAGCCTGTCCGAGTAAATGGCTGTACAAAGGATATGCATGTGGCCTTTCGCATGACCTGGCCAGCAGCTCTATATTATACAACCGAAGGAATTTTGATATATATATATTGCACAAGATTGGTGTTCATTCGAACTCCAGTGTCGTTTGCTCAGTAGCTGATGTAGTCGCATCAGTTATCAATGTGCCAGCTCATATTTTATCATGTGTATGTTGTAGACAAGGGGACCCTTTTTAGCAAGCACAAAGTTTAAATAAACGAAGGTGAATCAATGCCTGAAAGATCTACTACCAATCAGCTCAAGCTGTCACTTTGTATTAGTAGGGGTACTTCTCCAAGCTTAATAAAAAAGAAATTAGGAATAAGAGTGATACACAAACAGCTCATTGCAAGCGGGAGCCTTACTTTTGTCGCACGTGCATTCTGTGATAACGAAATAAAGGGGCATAATTATCATGGAAACATAGGAGCCCAAGTCAGCCAGTCAGTCGGCAACGAGCATGACTGTCAGACTACAAGGGCTGAAGGGCATGGCCAATGCGGCCACCCCTAAGATGTTCTGTGCATGTGTCACGACCAAATGAAGGTATCACGCCTACACTCTCATCGGGGTGCGAAAAATGCAGTCACGAAATGTGTATTATCGACAAGTCTGTCAAAGTTAGACAAAAAACGCCCAAAAGATGCCCCAGACCAAGGCAAGGGCAGTAAGATCAGCCTTTGTGTATTTTATAGTCAGCAATCACAATGAAAGAGTTATTAAATATCGTTTAGTTCACGGTCATTGGCATCGTATTTTGATTTAAAGCAAACTCAGCACATCAACGCATCTGAAAAACTTAGTCAATGACATAGGTCGGCACTTTAAGGGAGTACTCACTGAAACTCACTCACCACAATTTTTTCAGCCTTCGCACTCACTCACGTTCACACTCACGTCCACTCACACTCATGAGTACTCCCTCACGTTCACACTCACGACCACTCACACTATGAGTTCTCACTCACGTTCACACTCACGTCCACTCACACTAATGAGTACTCACTCATACTCAACTCACCACGTTCAAATGAGCGTGAGTGAGTGTGAGTTGAGTGCACTCATGAGTGAGTGTGCCGAGCTCCATAGGTCGGCACTTTAAGGGAGTACTCACTCAAACTCACTCACCACAATTTTTTCAGCCTTCTCACTCACTCACGTTCACACTCACGTCCACTCACACTCATGAGTACTCACTCACGTTCACACTCACGACCACTCACACTCATGAGTTCTCACTCACGTTCACACTCACGTGACTCACACGCATGAGTACTCACTCATACTCAACTCACCACGTTCAAATGAGTGTGAGTGAGTGTGAGTTGAGTGCACTCATGAGCATAGGTCGGCAAAACATGTGGAGCTCACTCAGACTCACTCACGAAATATGTTTTGTCCTTGGGACTCACTCCGACTCAGATTCACCAAACTTTTCTTCAACCGCACTCACTCGGACTCAGATTCACTAAAATGTTTCCCAGCCCGACTCACTCGGACTCAGACTCACGAAAATTTTTCCCAGCCTGATTCACTCAGACTCAGACTCACGGCTTCATCTGAGTCTGAGTGAGTCTGAGTGAGCCGACTCATGAGTCCATTAGCGTACTATTGGCTTCTTCGAACTTGGTGTAAATACTCTTTAACACCAATATCTCGCGTAATCGGTGCTGTACTTGGCGCATTTTCATCTCGTACCTTATCAGTGGCTGCACTCCACTAAGAACTTTTTCTGGAAAGAGATAAGTCACATGAAATATTTTTATCAAAATTCCCCGGAAAGAGTTTTCGGGGGCGGGGGGGGGGGTAATCACGGCACTGCCCCCCCCCTAACTCCGTAACTCACACCTCTGATCAATAAAAATTGAGCTGGCGTATAAACGCTGGTGCTTTGAAGTGCGCATGAGTGTAAACGTGAACGTGCGTAAGGCTGATAGTAAAGGTAAGTTGCGCAAGTAGAACCGTAGATCGGCAAAAAAGTGTGGAGCTCACTCAGGCTCACTCAAGAAATACATTTTGAGCTTAAGGCTCACTCGGACTCAGACTCGCCAAAATTTTCCTCCACCAGACTCACTCGGACTCAGAATCATTAAAATTTTTCTCAACCGGACTCACTCGGACTCAAACTCACCAAAATATTACTCTCCCGGACTCACTCATACTCAGACTCACGGGTCGATCTGAGCCTGAGTGAGTCTGAGTGAGTCGACTCATGAGTGAGTTTGCCGACCTATGCTCATGAATGAGTGTGCCGAGCTATGGTCAATGACTACTGAAATTACCAGAAGAAAAAAAAAACAGTTCTTTCGCTAACGCCGACAGAAAGTAACACATAAAACATCCCTTCAAACATGGTTGCGCATTCACAAAGGTACTAGTGAGTGGTAGTATACTCATCACTTTCAGCATAAAACAAGTCACATTGAATATGTTGGGATTTGAAAGCGATTTCTCTTTCCTTGCCATCCCTGAACAGAACTTACGAAAACAAGGGGGGCCACACAACCGTGTTGACTATGATTGAAATTGTCTGTGACGTAATTCGTGGTTTCTTTAGTTACGCAGCGTCACTATGAGTCCGAGCAGCAGAAAAGTCAGAGTGCGAGCTGCCCATCCTATGCTAAATGTCCGATACGGTACCGCTTTCTTTCTGCGACCGGCAACGAGCGTGACTTCGAGAAGTTGTTGGTGTAGTTGGTACTTGCCGTATGGCAATATTACCACTAAACATACCTGCACAAATCAAACGCAAAAAGAAAATACAAACACGACGATACAGGTGCGCGTTCTCGTCCAGTTTCTGAAAAAAAGAAAGAAAAAGAAAATTAACTCCGGTGTCTCACATGCCAAAAACGTGATGTGATTATGAGGCACGACGTACAATGTGGAACACCGAAATAACTTTCACCATCGGGGGTTCTTAAACGCGCACTTGAATCTTAGTGCTAGGCGTGCAATGGTTTTCGTTCCCTTCGAAATGAGGCCACAGGGGTCTGTAAATGCAACACCCGTCATCAAGCTTCGCAGCGTGACACCATAACAGTCAAAGGACCCTTGGCACCAAAATAGAAACCTCTAGATGTTTGTGTCCTTTGATTGCCCTGTATACGTGGGCACTGCAGGACGATTATTATTAGCGATAATTTTTTTAAATTTCGTTTTAAAGTAAGCGTGAGGGCTCATCTGAGTTGGCAGCGCCTCGTGACGTCGCCACTGGTATGACGTAGATTGGGACCCCGTGTGAAGTTCCATGAGTAAAGCGAGTATTGTCGACGTCACACAAGATTCGCGGGGCGCACACAATAGCATGACTGGCACCCGATGACACGCTCTTAACAGGCTTAACTCATAGCGAAACTCCCACATAATTTCATTCTTTACCACGCGCGAGGCCCGTTTTGAAAACTGTGCTTTCAACGTCACGTTGAAGCTTGAGGCGCTCCCCGCGGTGGGGCGCTAGTTTCTTATGACTCTTGGCGGGCGTTTCGAAATGACGCTAACATTGTTCACAATTAATAATGCTAGGATTAGTCATACTATACGTTGAAACATTTACGATTCGATTTCGGTATCACCAGATACAAAGGTACAAATTACAGTAATAAAAGTCACAAACAAAAATTTCGCTGTCAGGGGTCCTTTAAGCTGCGATTTACAGGGGTGCTATCCTGGACGCTGTCCAATTCCGACATCTTGTCAAATTTCGTAATGGCGGCATATTAAACGATTCGGAGAGGTCGTAGCAGCCCTATGGACCAATCAAAGTTGACCAATGGCGGAATTCGACAATGTCCAGAATAGCCCCCTAGATCAGTGTTATTTCGTCACTGCTGTTTTGTGTGCAACTGTGTAGTGGCAGTTATGCACCGTTGAGTGATATACATTTGCTCTGGATTGCAGTATGTCAGCAGCCAACACCTAGAAGCGTCGAAGGAGGAGCCCCTCTGAATTCTTTCCGTTACATTTCCAGAGAAGGCCACATCAGTAATTTAAAGTCGACCGTACGTAGAGTACTCACGAATTGAAACGCGAAATCTTAGGGCTATGTAATACACGCTCTTTCGTTTCCAGCGACTACACTTCGTGTCATGTCGTATCAATTTTGACTCGAAACTTACATCAGAGCTAAAATTTTCTTTAGCGGCCAGATTTGCAGCGGCATGACGTGGCTACCATGAAAAATGGATCATAGCAGCCATACTAAAATAAAGCAGAAAAGCAAAATCACGCCGCTTGCACTACTGGCGCAAGGCTGGAACCAACAGCATAGCTAGTGTTCGACCGAGCCATGTTTTGCTAGTAATGCCTAAGCTTTTGCTAGACCTGCTAAGTTTTTGCTAATAGTATTAAGTATGGCAAGACTTGGCTATTCTCTGGTTTTCGTCGGCTCCCCACGCTACGCGCGTCACGTGGTTTTGTCGGAAACATATCACGCGATTAGTTGCATGATGTTGCGTGATTTTAGTCACGTGGCTAGTTATTACGTGATTTTTGCGTAGTTTTATCATGTCACTTGTGTCACGCGATGTTACGTGTTTTAGTCACGTGACCAGCTGTTACATGTTTTGGCGGGGACATGCCACGTGACTAGCTGTTACATGAGGTAACGGGATTTCTGTCACATCAGTGGTTCTTACGTGGTTAATGGCGGGAACATGTCATTTGACTAGCTGACACGTGGATTTGGCCGGAGACAAGCCACGTGACTAGCTGTTAATTGGGGTTACGTGATTCTAGTCACATGACTAGTTGTTACGTGCTTTCTGGCGGGAACATGTCACGCGAGTAGCTGTTACATGGTTTGGTGGAAACATGTCACGTGACAAGCCATTACGCAATGTTACGTTGTTTTAGACACGTGACTAGCTGTTACGTTGTTTATGGCGAGAACATGCCACGTCACAAAGCTGGGACGCGATTTTTGCGTGATTTTAATCACATGATGAGTTACGTGGTGTTACGTGATTTTTTGTGACCTGATTAAATGGTAAGTGATGTTACGTCATTTTTAGTCACGTGACAAGTTGTTAAATGATTTTAGTCACGTGACTAGATCATACGTGATGCTACGTGATCTTTAGTCACGTAACACACTCGCCCATCGCAGTTATTGTATTCCACGCCGGACGTATCGGCGCACGTGTTGTGGGAGCGACGGATCAGTTGAAATCGACGAAGCGAGCACTTACTGGTTAATCATGATGATGATTCCTGTTCACACTACCGCCGCAACGAAAACCTTAAAGAGCTCCGCTCTTAAAATGATGTATTTCAATCCGTGAGTACTGTACGTCGGACAGCCACGACAAGAGCTGAAATGTTGGAGATTGTAGACGCGATTCTAGTTTTCGGGCAAGCATGCTCCCCCATTCTGGGCGTTTGTAACTTGCATCTATACACTTTTTGCTGCTCTGAGAAATTGCGAATGTGCTCTTTTGTTCTGAAATAACGGGAAAAAATTTCTTTCAGGCGTGCTGGATGTACGGAGGCCGCTGGTCGCCATATTTTCACCCCTGTCACCCAGAAGATCCGGCATGAGATTATTTCATCACATGAAATCAAAGAATGAATGCGACCCGATGGAAGAGTGGAAAGGAAGAACAAAATGTCCTGAGAGACGTTAAAGAGGCCAGCCTTACGTGCTTTAATGAAATACGAACAAGTGTTGCTAAGTGTTACTAAGTCCGTACTATTGCAAGACGTACATACATACATACATACATACATACATACATACATACATACATACATACATACATACATACATACATACATACATACATACATACATACATACATACATACATACATACATACATACATACATACATACATACATACATACGCGCACTCGCGCTGCTATTGCTGTTGCAGCTATTGTAATAAAAATATTTATTTTCTTCAATGGTCAACAGGCTTGGTTTCATTATTTACTAGGATAAATATTGACTATACCGTAAATTTCGCCCGGTTAGTGGTGCTTCTTCTCTTAAAGAGCGCGGGCTACCATAACAACCAGAAAGGTGACATGCATGCCGGGACGTTTATTGCTTGACGTCGTTTTATAATGCAGAGAACACAATAATAGAGGAGCAAAAGAAGTACAGGCTAATAGGCAATTGTTAATACCACAGAAATAAAATATATCTTATTTCCCGGGCTTTTTTGGGAAGTTTCCTTTTTGGAAGGTACAGCTTCCAAAAAGGACACAGTTTTACTAGCTCGAAAAGAAATGGCTTTGGGCTCCATTCCCGTTGTCCCTCTGCTACTGCCGGAGAGCACGAGGTCCGTTGAGCGCACCCATTCGACTAACCTCGGACCTTCTCGGGCTCCAAAAGGGAGGTGACAGCATTTTGTTTTGCTTGTTTGAGGGACGTCGCCTTCATCGGGGTCATCTTTATTGCAATAGCGAATGTATAGAGATGACAGAGGCGCATATTGGCTCCGTCGGCGTAGTGATTTCACGGTGTGCATTCGCGACGCACGCGTGAAGGGTTAGATTAGTTAGGCTCCAAACGCGACGAAGTACAGACGCGCCGTCACGCCGCACACAGTCGACTCTATCGGAGCCAGCGCACGCGCTTTGGCTTCCCTTGCTGATGCATGTTTGTTCTGCACGCGCACAACAACGTTCGCCGTGAAGGTTTGCGTGTAACCCACATTGTTGCAGTGGTGTAGCAGGCACGGTTGGGAAACAGCAAGATTAATATGTTTAATCCTTTCTTTAAAGCGGCCCGTGCAACACTTTTCCCAAGTGATCACCGAATGGTTTCATTAAAAGAGTTCATTGCCTCACGAATCAACCGCCGAAAAAATTTTAGCATCCGTTAAGTTCGAGTAGAGTTGCAGGGGTTTGCCGCACGCTTTAAGCGCATTCTCGCTTCTTTCTTACCAACGCGCGCACTGAAACCTACGCAGAAGGGGGAATGACAAGGGGGCAGGAAACTGCGATGGTTCATTTGTGCTCATCATAACTTTGAGCCCTTTGTTTTCTTTGAACTCGCTGCTTTCTTTCAGCGTGATCGCGAGAACACGCGCGGGAACGTGGCGGCATACCGTGGCGGCAGCGGTAACTATTCCGTTCCCGAAGCTCAAATCTGCCAGTGCTCGCTCAATCTGGGTTGACGGTGAGTTCATTTTGGTTGATGGCATCATTTGTCGAGACAAGAGGGAGCAATTTCTAGCTGGCTTCGGTAATTAATTGTAAATTTCACACCATGTGCTGCGCCGTAACGTTTGGCTCACGTGTTCTAAAGAGCTGTGACTACCGATCGGCAGAGTTTTCGGACCATTCTCACAATGTGTTGCAGGGTCCCTTTAATGTTTGACAAACACCAGCGGTTGCTCTTCGGTCTAAGCATGTGCACAGCTGAAGTGCACCACCTTCCACGCCGCTCGCGGAACTCCTCATCTGGCCACCGTTCTGAGATTCCTTCAGAGCATCGCCAAGCTTCTATATCGCTTTCGATGCTTTGCCTTATCATCATCATCATAATCATCATCATCATCATCCTGACTACGCCCACTGCCGGGCAAAGGCCTCCCCAAATGTTCCGCCAATCAAAACGGTCCTGTGCTTTCTGGTGCCACGTTATACCTGCAAACTTCTTAATCTCATCTGCCCACCTAATTTTCTGTCTCCCTCTTACGGGTTTGCCTTCTCTTTGGAATCCAGTCAGTTGCCCTTAGTGACCAGCGGTTATCCTGCCTACGCGCCAGTGCCCGGCCCATGTCCATTTCTTCTTGATTTCAACTATGATATCCTTAAGCCCCGTTTGTTTCCTGATCCACTCTGCTCTCTTCCTGTCCCTTAAGATTACACCGATCAGTTTGCTTTCCATCGCTCGCTTCGTCGTCCTCAACTTAAGTTGAACCTTCTTTGTAAGCCTCCAGGTTTCTGCTCCGCAGGTAAGTACCGGTAAGATGCAGCTGTTATATAAATTCCACTTGAGGGATAGTGGTAGACTACCATTCATGATTTGAGAATGCTTGCCGAGTGTGCTCCACTCCATCTTTATTCTTCTAGTTATTTCACTCTCATGGTTCGGCTCCGCGGTTACTACCTGTGCTAAGTAGACGTACTCCTTTACAACTTCCAGTGTCTCGCCACGTATCTCAAAGCGCTGTTCTCTGCCGAGACTGTTGCACTTTACTTTATCTTTATGCATATTAATTTTGAGACCTACTCCTCTGCTTTCCGTGTCCAGTTCAGTAATCATGAGTTGTAATTCGTCGCCTGAGTTACTCATCAATGCAATGTCATCAGCGAATAGGAGGTTACTGAGATATTCTCCATTAACTATTGTTCCTAACTCTTCTCAATCTAGCTCCCTAAAGCTGCAGTGATGGCGTAGAGGTAGAGCGTCAGCCTCGCATGCAAGAGGTCCGTGGTTCGAATCCCGGTGCCTGACAATTCCCAACCGGATTTAAAAAAGAAGTCGACGTGATGGTGGAATCGCATAAAAAGGCCTGGGGTGCGGCCTGACTGGAGATCACAGCCGTTAATGTACTACCCCACCAGAGCAGGACTGGCCACCCTGGTGCAGTACTTTGCCACTACCTCCCACATGAATACACCAATTCGCTTTATACATGCGTGTAAAAGAATCTGTCATCATGTGTAATGCCAACTACTCCTTCCAGCTAAGTGAAACAATAAATCAATCGCCGAGAAAGATTCTTAATGAAAATGAAGGTTGAGGATACCCCTTAATAGACCAGAAAAAAATGGGCTCTTAAGCCAAAGATTTTCACTTCTTAATGATAAATTTTATTATTTTTCTTGCGCTTCGTATTACGAGACGGGGATGAGACAGGGTACTACAGGGCAGGTGGTGCGCGAACTCACAACGGCTTTATCCACCTCTTGCGAAGTGTCAAACCAAGGATAATAATCAGATAGGAGGAATAAGGTGAAGGACGGGACGTAGCGAAAAAAAAACTAAAAGAAAACAAAGCTGATGTAAGAATATAGCACATGCCTTCGTAAACGCCGACAAATTTTTCGGCAGATCAGTGTGTATCGCTTTCTAGAAATAATACTTACGCCTGCGTTAAATGTAACGATGATGTGCTGATGCACTCCTCTTTTGCGGCTGTGCTGAAAATGGCTTCTTTCACCTCCCGTGTATCTTTTTCATCACCCCGTGCAAACAGCATGGTGTCACGGAACTTCGGGGGGGGCATGAGAATCGTTTGCAATGTGCAGCGAGGTGACCTGCTCCTTGCAATCGTTGCCAGACGTATTTGTGTTCCAGGACACGTTAATTATTCCAGCGTCCTGTCTGCCCTGTGTACTTTTTATCGCAGGTTCGGGGAATACTGAATACAACCTTCTTGGCACATCGTACAAAGGGGTCTCGGTGGTTTGTTGAGCTTTATTTCTTCGTTCGGCTATTGGTCACTGCTTCGCATGCAGAGTCCCTTAAGCTTATGGGGCTCTGAAAACAAAACACTGACACCATATCCTTGCCCTACTTTCTTCATACGATGTGAAATGGCGTGCGAGTACGGATTAGACAAGTTGTATAAATACCAGCCACACTGTAGAAAGCCCCAAAGGGTTCAAGCAACACTGGGCTGAGCCCATAAGCGTGCGCAGGGATCCCCTTCAGGGGGGGGGGGCGAAGGTTCGTCGCAGCGCCCCCCCTCCCCTCCCTATAATGTCAGTGTATGGGGCTGACTTTGCGCCCCCCCCTGTCGCCCCCCCCCCCTACAATGTATAGGGCTGGCTTTGCGCCCCCCCATTCTCGCCCCTCTGCCCCCCCCCCCCCCCCCCCCGTGCGCACGCCTATGGCTGAGCCGCCATTGTGCATGAAAGCAAATAAAAAAAGAACACTCAAGAACTCTGCGCTCGTGCGAGTGAAAAGAAGTATGAACGTGAGAAAGACGTTTCATTTCGATGTCAACCTTTTATGTAATCCAGGTGGTATGAATGTCCGGCAAAACGCACGAGACTGCTCATGCACAATGGCGGCCATTGGCTGCTTCCTGGGCATACGTACAGATGGCGCTGCAACGGAGTCTTTTTCTTTTGCAACTAGTCTATAACTGCCACTTGGCTGAAGTCATCCTTTCCTTCTCCTTTGGCATCGCATGGGTTTTTTTTGTTTTTCTTTAAAAAAGCTTTTCCCTGATGCCTACGAGCATGCTTTGGGGATAGCCACTGTTTTTTAATCGTTTAAACGGATTGTGAAAGGAGGCATGACACCCAATTTTTGGTCATAATCTATGTTATGAGGGTTAATCCTTGATCATTCACAAATAAGCTAGCCAAATGTTAGCCCGGTTTATTACAGAATATTTTGACAAACACGTGAGCGGCCTGATAGTCGGACAACACTGGTGCACTCGCGAGCCGTGACGTAACAAGCATCTGGCTGTGCGAGCGTCTGCATTACGGCGAACTATATTGTTCCGTCGTCAGCTACGCGTGAAATCGAGATATTTGAGCTTTGTTTTGCTTGACAGCGAAATTTAACGATTTGCAGCGGCTGAAACTGTGGTAAAAGACGACGGCACCGCTCCTTGCTGCACGTGACGTATCAGGCGCCATGGCGAAATAGCGGTCGCCGGCGGTGGGAAGAATTTACAGCCGGTGACTTCTACGGCCTGTTTTGCACCGAAATATTCTTTCACGGCCCACTTTTCATGCCTCTATAGACATAACAGAACCTCTACTTCTAGTTTTCGCTGAAAACCACAAATTGTTGGGTGACCGTGTCATGGCCCCTTTAAGGCTATGCTCCAGAACAGGGGTCGCCAACCTCTTGAGGTGGAGGGCCAAGTTGCCGGAAGCCGGCCCAGCGGGGACCGCACGAAAAAAATGGGGAAGGGGGGGGGGGGGGGCTTGCATACAAAGCGTAAAAATTCGGCGAATGGACCCTAATTTGTCAAACTGGATTAGGAATCATGTTTATTTTCAGCACGCATGCCACAAAGTTGCAATCAAACATAGGTTACAAACGAACATCCCATTTTAAGTCAAAACTGCCATGTCGGCCTTCATATAGGAAGTGGCAAGGTAAAGGGGGAAGGGAGTTTGATGCTGTGCCGAGGGCCGCATGATACTGCCACGCGGGCTGCAGGTTGCCGACCCATGCTCTAGAAGATGACGGCAGGATTTTTCGTGGAGCTTTCTTCAAGACTCGGCTTTCGTGGTCAGTGAAGACCAAACGTATGAGGACTTTGCTACCCATGCGATAGAAAATAATTTCCCCAGGGCAGTGAAGAATGAAATAAAGCCGAAACAATTGAAGAAAAAAGTAGTAAAGCTGTGCTTTGTAGCTCAACTTGGAAAGCTGGAAAAGGCGGTCCGTCAAAGCAAGGAATTATGCCTAAAGCCCTTCGTTTCTGTGAAAACGCACAAAGAGGGGCACACATTTCGAGTAATTATTGAAGACAAAGAGACGTGGCCAAGATATGTAGCGAATTATTTGCAGATTCAACTGGGGAGTCTACCTATTAAAGACCCCTTGAAGATCCATAACTCCACTGCCGTTGTGGAATACCTTAAGGACTGCTCAAATGTGTGCTTTTTTTCCACTGATGCCAAATACTTATACTACAGCATTCTGCAATGTTCTGTGATAGGTGCTGTTGAATTTGCAATTAACCTGTTTGGCTGTGTGAAGTTTCAGAATCATTGTGGCTGTAGCCTAGATGTATTTCTGGACTTGTTAAGGACTTACCTCCGTTCACAATTCATGTAATATGCAAGCATCTTTTACGTGCAAAGAGATGGCATTTCAATAGGTTCCTATCGCTCCGCCTGATCCGACCCGTTTTTGGCAGAAGGCGATCGTAAATTAGCCCAGCAAACGAACTACCTTGATATTTTAGCATGTTTTAAATACGTAGATGATTTCCTCGTCTGTCTCTAACCAGGCGTAGTACGTAACACCGAGGATAGCGCCAAGTCATTCAAGACCGCACATTTAGGTCTTGATTTCACTTGCAAAATCCCAGAGCAATCTAGACTGCAGTTCCTCGATATAGAAATCAGGCTAGAAACATACCACATCTGCTGACATTATAATACTTGAGGAAAGAATGAAATCCTAAGCTTCGAGAGAAACCACTCGAACTAGTCATAAGAGGCACAGCTTTTTCATGCATTCGGCAAGCGCTAAACAATCGTGCCATCATCTACTAGAGCATAGCGTTAACAGTCACTTTAAAAGATTAAAAGACGGTGTTTATCCCTAAAGCATTCTCGTAGGAGTCAGTGAAAAGTTTTCAAAGAAACCACAAACCCATGCGCCGCCAAAAAACGGAAAGGTTGACTTCAGCAAGGCGGCAATTATTCCGTACTAGCATGGCATTTCGCATCGTATGCAGAAAGTAGGGCAAATATATGGGGTCAGTGCTTTGCTTTCAGTGCCTCATAAGCTTAACGTGCTCCGCAATGCAGTGACCGATAGCCGCACGAAGAAAAAGGGCTCAACAAGCCAACGAAACCCTATTGTACAATGTGCAAAGAAGGTTGTATACAGTATTCCCCTACTCGGCGGTGAAAAGTACACAGGGCTGACAGGACGCTGCATTAATGAACGTCTGCTAGAGAACACATACGTCTGCCAACAATTGCAAGGAGCAGGTCACCTCGCGGCTTATTGCAAACGATGCTCATGCACGCCGAAATTCCGTTACACCACGCTGCTTGCACATGGCAGTGACAAAGATACCAGGGAGATGATAGAATACCTTTTCATCGTAGCTACAAAAGAGGAATTCATCAGCACACCCTCGCTACATTTAACGCAGACGGAAATAATATTTCTAGAAAGTGAAATATCTGTCGAAAAATTTGTCAGCGCTTTCGAAGGCGTATGCTTTATTCTTGCATCAGCTTCGTTTACTTTTATTTTTGCTATGTTCCGCCCTTCCCCTTATTCCTCCTATCTCAGAGTTAACGTGTGTTTGATCCATCGCGAGATGTGGATAAAGCAGTGGTGAGTTGGCGCATCACCTGCCCTATAGTCCCTGTCTCGTCCCCGTCTCGTAATACGAAGGGCAAGAAGAAATTATGAACAATCAACTAGCCCAAAGCATCACTCCGCTCTGTAAATCAAAAAGCATGCGCCGCGTCTCCATACCGGTCTACGTCGGCGAATAAATGAAAAAACAAAAAAACAAACAAACAAACAAACAAAAAACACGCGCACATCGTCTGAAAGAAGCTAGCAATGACATCTAGAAAACACAAACCAACTGTCGTGTACCCTTAGTGTTTTTGAAAAGTTCGTCAGTACTCATGACATGGTCATTGTGTCTTCGAAAAAGTCAGATATATCTGTAGGGTTGTGTAGCTTGGAACTATTATGGATGCAGACTCTAAACAAACCTTAGACAATCTACAACGCGACGTCATCATACAAAGCCTGGCAATGACAAGTTGTTTTTTTCATGACCAAGTTTTGTAACAGCGGAAAAACGTTTTTGCCATGGTTCGTCCGATGCTCAAACAACGCGGTGTGACGAGCCCTTTTAACACAGAGGGCTCGCCACATCCCGTACATGACGGCCAACCATGCATACCAATCGTGATGGCGCGTGATCCATACGCCAATGCTTTTTATGAAGGCCCCTAAAAAACTACCGCTCAAACTCAGCCGGGTTCCCAACACTGGCCATACGGACGACATATCACCGAGGGAAGAGCCAGAGAATCGTCTCTGGATAGTAACGTGATGCCTGAAATCATATATGAACATGCTCTCCTATCGGCTACTAATGGGCCTAGGACAGTGGCGTAGCCAGGGGGTGGCACACCGGGCACGTGAAATTTTTTTTCGCCATGGCATACACAGCGAAAAATGACCATTTAAAGGAGGTGCCCCACACGAAATGAAATCTAGGTGGTGCCCCCCCCCCCCCCCCCCCCGAAAAAAATTTCTGGCTACGCCCCTAGACTAGGACACGAGATTTGTGAAAAAGCTGAATTATCGATTATCCCTATGCTACATAGCTTCAGATTAAAATGTTTAGCTTGTAAAAGCTTCCTTGTCCTTGCTCAGTGACGCATTGAATTAGAAAGGTCGTGCATTAACACAGCAGTTTAAAATTGGCATTGACATGGAGCCGGTGTATTTTGAGACTTTTCACTGGGGCACAAAGCTGAGCCTATACATTGCCCCTCGCAGAAGGCAGAGTGCCTTATTGTATTCAGGCTAAATAGCACAACCACCCTGTTCAGAACAGACTCCATAAAGCAGTAGTTCTCAAATGGGAGTCCGCCGACCCCAGGAGGCCCGCGAAGCCATTTATGGTGGCCCGCGAAACCCATCGTCGAACAAAAAGAAAAAAAACGTGTTTTTTGGACGCACATTATGTCCCTTGGCAACAGCCCCTTCTGATTTTTTTTTGCATGCTTCGCCGCATAACATTTCCGCTATGCGGCGGAGCTGATTGATGTTTCTCCCCCTCCATGAGATGGCTGGAAAGCTTCTGTTGCAGTTTTCTACGGCATGCGCGCGGGTATGCTTTCTCCGTGCTTGCATTTTGAAGAGCAAACATAGCTAGAAACAGGTTGAATGTGGCTGCAGACTGCACAACTTATTAACAAGCTGTTGAGATCGAATTGACGTGGAACTTTAGCTCGACCATTCTTTGCAAGGGAGAAACAAAATGCACCTACTTCATGCTGCATGTTGTGATAATTTATGCCTCCCCCCCCCCCCCCTTGTTTTATTTCACTGCAAGGGGTCCCTCATCACTTCCACCAGTCCATGAGGGTTCCCCGAAATATTCATGGCTGAGAACCACTGCCATAAAGCATCACTTAAACGACCTTTTTTTATTACACGTGCGCACAGCATCAAATGTTTTTGTTTTCTATTGACAACTAACGGCTTGTGTCGCAGAGTGCCTGAGGCGTTGCCCGCAGAAAGTACGTCAAAGTACTACAGAAGATAAGCAGAATTACTAAACGGAAATCAGTCGTTCGAACTCGCTAAACTCATGAAGGTAACCATTTACTGCATAATTACATTTACGGTATAGTTACCCCGATGGAAGAAGTCACAAAGAAACCAAAGAAGCCGCAGACTGCAGGTACCAGAAAGTCAGGCTTGAAGCTGCAACAAACAATGCTTACGTAACTGTTCTGTTCACAAAACACGAGAGAAGATGGCTAGGGTTTGTGTTGCTGACACGCTGGGTTTCGTTTCTTTTATTTCTTTGCATGTGTTGCTGTGGTGTGCATGAGCCGAGAAAAATTTTTAAAAATTTAATAAGAAGTACTACAAAGCGTGACTCGGCTACATGCTACCCGCATGCACATGCTCTTCCTATGTGCAATCGGCTCACAAGTTTGATTGGGGTGAGGTTTCATGCGTATCACGCACATTCACGCGAACACACACAGAAACATCCCCGTGCGCAGGCACGTCCAATGGACCCGCAGATGGTTATCAGTACCGTCGCAGTATTACGGCCGTTCTCTATGCGACCGTCTGCAACTGCGGCCGACATACAAATTATTGAAGGCGTATAAGGGAACGGGCATAAGCTCGTTGGAATAAGCGCAGTCTCACGGTATTGTAGAGCCCCGCATCACGTTGTTATCTTCCACTACTTCCTCATTACCTCATTGAAATTCAAGGTTCTTGTTTCCTGGCTCAAGTCAGACACTCCTTCTGGTTTCGTTATACGCTAGAAAAAGAATAGAGAGAGAGGAGGGAGGAAGGAAGAAGCGGGCACCACACAAATGAAAGATGTTATTTTACACAACCTCCTAACTTTGACAACGGCCTATTGTGTTGCATTCATGTGTACAATTACGTATATAAGCCTCTCTTTTGGGCAAGCCGACTCTGCACAAACTTTGCATTTGACTCAAGGCAAATTTTGCTGGGCTAGTTGGAATAGTGAACTTTGATGCAGGGAAAAAAAAAACATGGCTGATCCCCTCTGTGATAGGAATCGGTATAACACGAAAGTGAAACGTGTCTTCAAAGAACTAGTGCTTATTTTGTAGTGATATATCATATATGAGATCTTGTACAATGTCTATTTGTGTTTAACCACCGTTTGGCGTGGATGCACCCACGTTAACGCCTAGTTGCATATCTCCATCGCGACGATTAACGCCCATGATCATGATTTAACCGTCGTGGTAGCTGAAGTTATTAACTTATAGGCCTACCTGGACACAGCGTATCACCAGTCCCGCGCAGAGATGACATCAACAAGCACATAATAAACACTGGTACTAGATATTTCCTTCTTAAAAGCGTCGTCAATTAAGGAGACAAGCGGCAGAGTGTGCGCTCCCGAGTAATAGGGTAACCTAAGTCTGCGCTCATGCATACACTATACCACAATGCGTTTCGGCAACAGGGGAGGCACAGGTACGTAGCTTGAGCCGCGAACGCGCGCAGGCGTTCCACGTCCCGTTGGCCTCTGTCTCGCTCCACCAAGGCACGACATTCGGCCGTCGACATCGTTGCCTTTCTTCAGCGACTATGCAGCAGTTTTATTAGTCGGTGCTATCGCACTCGCAAGACTGAAAGTTGGGCTAGTTGGTGATACATTGTGGGCAAAAAAATAAAACAGCGCGCAGACGGACGGGACGAAGAAAAGGTAACACAGAACAGCGCTTGTTCTGTGTTACCTTTTCTTCGTCCCGTCCGTCATCGCACTCCAAGCAGTCGGCGGCGGAAAAAAATTTTAAAAAATTGTCATAATTACCTAATCTACGCTTAATGCACCATTTTTCTGCTGACAGCATGACAGCATGTGGAAGCTGCACTACTCTCACAACGAGCCGTAACTCGCTAACACGAAGCGAAAGGGAAAGAACGTAACTACGTCTAGGGCGACTCTCCGATGCCAGCGAGGCCAGTGTCCCTCGGTGTCGGTGGTATCGACACACTTTAACCATGACCTCCGAGATTGTAACTGCGTGGTCATCGTATAGTTCCCTATCGGAGCTAGTAAGTGTCCTGACGCACTAGTTCACCGCTCACAAACAGCGGCACCGCCCCACCCCGCCTAGCCCCATCAACAGAGAGCATCGTGAGAGAGAGAATGTGCCAGATATAACACGCGTTTGTGAAGTGTCATTATGTGCCTGGGTAGCTTAGTCGGTAGAGCACCGGGCGCTATTCGTCGCGGAACGAGACAGCGTAGGTTCGATTCTCAGCGCAGGAAATCTTACTTTAGTTTTTCTTTCTCGTCCGTTAGCATCCATTTTAACAACGTCATATCTATGACGGAAGTACGTCACCAATGTCTTGATGGACCCCGGCATAAAACACTCTCGTGTGTAAAATACATGAAGATACGGAAACTGCTAATAGGAAACGGACACTTAACTGTCGCTATAGGCATATGGCTTTTGTGAAAACTTGCTAGCTGCTAAAAGAACAGTCGACACCAATCACAGACAGTTGAGCGACATTGTCCACAACAAAAGCAAGTTACCGGCAATCTAGTCAGAACACGGTTTCATAAATATCGCTCTTAGGATTTGGAGTTCTTTCCTTTTTCCTCTCTGCAGCAGCAGTTCTCCGCGCATTTCCTGTCGCTGCTTTCGCTTCGCTTGAAATAGCAGGAAAATGGTGCATTAAGCGTAGACTAGGTAATTATGACAATGTTTACATTAGATGGACGAAATCAGTTACTGGAAGTAAGCATACAATTCTGATGTAAACTTCGGCCGTATGAGGTCCATTCATTATCTAGAATAAAAGAGAGGCTAGTGGAAAGCAGGTCGCAATACCGATCGCAGTGGACGTACTACGTGTAATATGACAGCCTAACTGTGAAATTGCTAATCTCGACAATTTCTTGTGGTAACTAATTCCTTGCTTACCTTTTATTGCGATAGCAATTATATGGACAGTCTCGACGGGTTTTTGCCGTCGCCGTTGCCGTCGCCGTCATGTCGCTTATGAAGTCCAAATTGATAAGAGCCCCCTGCGCATCGTACGTTCCACCAGCGGTTAATAGCGGGCGAGCAGGAGCGATGAACGCGACTGAAGCGGAGATCACAGAGCCGGCCCGTCTCCGTCGCTCCGTGGCGCATGCGATAAGATCCCCCCCAACTGTTCAACCGGTCCCGCCCGTCGTTCGTGAGCGTGAAAAGACGCGAGGGGGGGTGGGGGGGTCCCTCGAGCGACCTTCGATTTTACGAGCGCGGTCGTCGCGGGCGCGCGCGTTATCTCCCCTTCTCGGCGGCCGACAGCGGGGGGGCCTTCTACGTGCTGCGCTCTCAACGCGAAGAGAATGTGGTGAGCAGAGTGTCCCTGGCGCGGCCGTATTCTCTTTAACGAGCGTTTTCTAGATTTGCGTGAGATCGGATCCAAAAGAGTTAGCTGCCAGCCTCACTTCGTATAACATTACCATTTGTTGCTATCGCATTCATTGCTTCACCCTTGCGGTGAAACTGTGACTTTTTTTTATTCTTTCCAGATAATCGTGCCTCTAAAGTGATATCAATTCATTGTACTCGCTTCCACAACATTGTATTACGTTACCACTTCTTGTTGTAGATTTTGCTTCCTAAACCAGTGCACCAAACACTTTGCACACACGTCTTATGATGTTTTTTTTTCTGTTTTCTTTTGATTGTGCTTGAGAAACCACAATGCAAATAATGTGTAAACACAAGCGGAAATGCATAGCATGCTTAGGTTGGCAAAAAAAGTGGGACTCACTCAGACTCAGTCAAGAAATGTATCTTGCACTTTGGACTCACTCCGACTCACCAAAATGTTCCTGAGCCGGACTCATTCGGACTCACACTCACGAAAATTTTCTTCAACCGGGCTCACTCGGACTCAAACTCACCGAACTATTACCTACTCATCCGGACTCACTCAGACTCAGACGCACGGCTCGATCTGAGTCTGAGTGAGTCTGAGTGAGTCGACTCGTGAGACTGTTCGCCGACCTATGACAGCAAGTGTCATTTTTTTTTCTCGATTTTATAGCAGTGTACAAAGCTAACATGCCTTTTTGTCTGTGATATTTCTTTGTAAATGTGACCTTGTATACATACTTCGCTACTCCCCCTATGCCATGACTAACTAAGGACCCTTAAGAGATAATAAATGATGATGTATTGCATCAGTGGATCATTTAAGGGGTTCACAATTATATTTGCAAAGGAAAGTCCGTGCACCTATTTCCTTAGGGAGAGAACATCTTGAATGAGGAAAACGTACACTTTACTCAGGAAAGAGCAACAGTTATTGCAAGACGGTTGCCATGAAATGTTAACAATAAATAAACACCCAATACACTTACGTGTCTGTCCAATCTGGCCAGGAGAAGTAACCAGTGACTCCAGTTTTCCTGGAGTATTTCGTACATATCCTTAGTTGAGACAGACAGGATACGTACACAAGCATAAGAAACGAGAGTGGGGCTTCAGTGTTAAATGTCGCGTTGGAGATCCCGTGACAGCTTCATTTTATATGTGTCAGTATCCCTACTGTAAATTGATCCGGCAACTCCGGATCAATTTTGACCAACTTAAATTCTATCATAAACCTCAATCTATGAACACCAGGGTTTTTACCGCGAAGCTGTATAGAACTTGGCCGCTCATAACTCCGCGAACCGTTACCTACTCAGCAAAAAATCAATATCATCATGAACGGCCCCCCCCCCTAAAATTGAATAGAAAAAGGTGATCGTGGTCACCTAGACTGAGGTGAGACGGCAGCTGGCAAACTGGGCCAATTGGGTGACGCGACTGTCACCCTGCGAATAATAAGAAAAATGAACATATCGTAACTCTGCCAACCGTTACTTATTCAGCAGAAAACCCCTGGCAGGTATGTGCCACAGAAATTGGGTAAACCCCACTACTCACCACTGGTTTACTGAAAATAAATATAAAAATAGTAAATAGATATAATTAAATCAAGAAATAAGAAGGTAAATGAATAAATAAATGTATAAACACATAAGCTAACCAATTAAATCAATTAATTAATTAGCAAATAAGTAAGTGCACGAAAATAAACGAATGTGCAAATAAATAAATCATAAACCTGCGCGCTGCACTTCTGGCCTAGGAAAATCAAGGCGGAATTGCTTTAATGGAGCATACGTTAAATAAAAAATGTATTAGAGATACGTCTACGAATTGCAAATGAATAAATGAAGTAAATAAAACCTTGTGCTACACAGCTTCTCTGCTCATACACCTTCACAGAGTTGAATGGCTGATCCATTTTTTGTGGGTGTGTTTGTATTTTGACCACAACTCGAAAAAGGCCGCTATGGCCTGTGCTCACTTTTTTTTTAGTTTTCTTTTTTTTTTCCGTGGTTAAAGCACTTGACAGTTGCCAACCCGCTACAAAGGGCAGAACCACAATTCATCATCATCATCAGCGCGTGACATCGAGCACAGCATGGCAACGCGGCAGCTACTGGGCTGCCATGGCAGGTTGTCATCTATATTAAATAATAATTTGTGTTGTTATTGATGCGGTAGAGATGTGCTTTTACGGCCGAATCAAGATGGATCGTGCAAAACATGTTGTACATCGACTATCGGCAGCCTAGTGATACATCTTCGCTCTCTGGATGGCACTTCGGGAACATGTAGTGCAGGTGCCACATCTACATCTTACGGTTCATGGAAACGCTAGAATTTCCGGTGAATGTCCGATTTTTTCGACTCCTGTAGGATATTTTATCGCGCAGAATTAATTCGTAGTCATTTTCGTTTATTTACAGCTCTACGAGAGTTCGGCTTCTTATGCTCCTTACGGCTTATGAGTAGCTGATGAATTATAATGACAGGAGCTTAGCTCATCAAAAGAGCACTGCTGAATATAACCGATAAAGCGTTACAGAACAAACGGCTAGCTGATGCCGTTATATAGGGGACTGAAAGAAGAGATTGTTGCAGTCTTCTCCACGCTATAGAAAATGTTTGCGACATTGATAAAACTGCGGGCGTATGTAAAGTACTCATGTATTGATACAGGACAATTTAGGGCCAAGTAACGCACATATTTTCGTTTCCATCGTACTCAGTTCGGATCATATCTGCGTAATTTCGACTCGAACGCGTAGATCAGAGCCCACATTATCTTTAGAGGCCAGATTCGTCGCGTCATGGCATGGTTACATCGAGCAAGGGCGCATACCAGTCGTTATACTAAAAAAAAATTTTATGTCGCGTTTGAATCCGTGAGTACTGTACGCATTAGCTGTAAGGTGGTTGTGCTTCGCTCCCTATTGTTCTTCAGAAAACGATTTCACCTGGACAGAAAAGCGCACCCTTCCGCTTCTATTGAAAAACCCCTCCTGCTTCCTTCCTGGTCGCTCCCTGAACCATATCCTCCAGATGACGGCGGAAAGCGCTGACATCACCGATTCAGCCCTTCAAGCGCAACAATTATAAGAAGAATGTAGGTGTAATTCAGTTTTCTACGCTTCCCTTATATGAAGGATTCATTTCGCTATGAAATGAAACGAGATATTTGTAATAAAGGTTGTCTCTACCTGTACACAAATAAAAGATAATAGTGAGTAAATGTGGCCCTGATTGAATTTCCTTTGTTACAGGTTTTAAGCTTGTGGAAGTGGATATTACACAGCTGCGTTACGTGGGTACAGGCTTAGCGCCCCGATTACAGATCCGCCAATTGGGTCTTTTACCAAGCACGCGAATGAACGGCTTCAGGTCGTGAAATAATATCCTTAAGTGGCTTGTTTGTCAGGACCCTGCCCAGCTGCGCATTTTTCGGCGTTACCGCTCAGCCATCGGCGCCTGTACCGTTCACCTTGAAAACGGTCAGTGCAGCAGAGCCTCTCCGAGCGAATCGCGCATGCAGCGATCTCAGCTATTAGCCGCTGGGTGCGCGCGCAGGAACAGTGCCACGCTCGAATCGCGCGGTGAGTTAGGAGAACCCACGCGGCGAAATGAGCAAGCATCACTGCTGCAGGCGCAGCATCCAGCTGAGAGGTGGCCCGCACGCGAGAATTCGGCCAGCCGAAAAATAAAGATGGGAAGAAGCACTTCGAAGGTCGCCTGTCCGCTTCTCTTTTCTCCCCTCTCCATTTGGTACGTATAAGCTATCTCGGTACTTCGTTTTTGTAACTCCCGGTTCGGTTGTCTTCAGTTCATGCACGTGCTCGCTTCTCGTCTGCATGGTCCAGTACTGTTTGTTTATTTCTCTCGCCCTCCTTTGCCTTCTCTCCCGCAGTAGTCTGAGTCAGGTGCGACACGTGGGGGGCACCCCTATATCAACTGGCGCCATCTTAAGAGCACGAAGATTGCCTGTTTTTGTCGTTTGTTTTTTTTAATCTTCTCACCGCCTGTTTCCGCTCACTCTCTTACATACTCAGTGACTGTACGCGGGTCGTCCGCTTTCACACTGCGGGAGATCTGGCGCAAGCCAGGGGGCTGCTGTTCCGCGAAATCGGCTGACGACTCCGTAGCCTCCGGCTGCACGCATGGTCGGCCGACCAGCAGCAGCATCCCCCCTCCTGCAACCTCCCGACATTTTGAGCAAGCCCAGTGTACCTTTCGTGCACTCTCCGCTGCCCTCGCTCAGCGCACAACTCTCCTTCTCTGCTCCTTCCCGGGTGATTTCGCTTCCGAGAGGGTTGTTGCACCGGACGCGGGCACTTTGAGTCGTTGTGTGCGTGGTTCGCTCTCCGGCCTGGGAAACACGGCCCGCTGCAAGCGTGTCGCTGGCCCCCCACGGGCCGACCGCCCGCTCCACGGGTCTCGTTATAAAAAGCGGCTTTCCAACTCTGCCCGGCTACAATCCGCTGCTGAGCTCCCCAGACAGCTGACACCACCGCCGACATGAGCCGCCTGGTAAGCAGCGAATGTGCTTCGTCCTCTCGAGTGCTCGATTGATGCTTGTGGGAGAAGGAGTCGAGGTTGACACGCTGTTTAGCATGCGACCGATAATACGAGCTTTCGTGTGTCGCCCCGGCTCCGATTTGTCGCCGACAGGAGTAAGGGGCAAAGTCAGATGGGCAAATCAGGAAAGGGAAGGTGGTTGCTGTCAGTACGGATTTGTCTGTACGTTTGTACTTGATCCCGTGATCTTGGCTAATGGTACACATTTGTCATTGGGAGCGAAGATTACATCTCGTATGCGCGGTTTCAGGCTGTTTATTTCCGCCAATAATTTAGGTAGGGGCTCGTGTTGTTGAACAGTTCGTGGCAGATAAACAGTTCTTGGTCCATAGATAGCCTGAAGGTGGATCACAGACGTTTGGGTGGGTTCATTTCAGTGGTGTTAATATATGTTATTGCGGGAATTTTTCCCGAGATTATGTTTTATTTTGAAGTTCGAAGCATATGTAATTTTACCGTCGTAACGCAACGTAAGAACAAACAGCTTTATTATGCAGATTTTTTTTTATGCCACATTATCAATTGAGTGAAATAGAAGCAGTGGTCGTCGAGCAGTTCAGGTGGTCATCTATATTATTGATTACAGCTACATATCTTTGAAATGTGCCAGGGAAATTGCGGTTACCAAACGTGTCCGTGAGTAAGATTTATGCGAATGTGATCTTCATGCAACATGATTACCAATGAGTGCAAGTCACTTCATGTTTTGTATGCCACGTTGCAGGGTTAAGTTGATTTTGAAACTCTATGTCACCGTATAAATTACGCAGAATTACAGTTCGCGTAAGCGCCGTCGGCTTTTGTCAATACGGCACGACCAGTCGTCTTGACAGAAGCTTTCGCCAGAATTCCGTCGCTGCATTAAATTTCTTTGTTATGATATCAATGATCCTTCTCTTACTGGTTACTCAACTTCAGTACAGAGTTCCTTTATTTCGTCTTTCCACCGGGCAGAGGCCGGCAGGCGGTCACGTGCTCTCTCCGAAGTAAGCGATGTAAGAGCTATTTCATGCTCATTGTCAGATTCATTTATAGCCTTCAGTGCTCATTTCCGAGTCTGAAATTGTGCCGAATTATAGCAAAACACCTTAGCGTATCTCACTGCGGGAGACCTCAAAGCTGCCAGTTGTCAGTGGAGTCATAACAAAGTCCTTTTAGCATTCTCACAGTTGGCCTTTACATTAAAATGAATTCGGCGTTTTACGTGCTGAAATCACGATTTATTTATAAGGTATGCTGTGGAAGATAGTTTCGCATTGGACTTGGCCACCTGGGTGTCCTTAATTATAACTGACTTTAATTACTAATAAGCCCAAGGTCCTGGAGTCGTACCCAGGACCTCGAGCAAATATCTACGGGTGTACTAGAGATATAGTAGGTAGATTCCATAGTATTCCACTGCTATTTGAAAGTCCACACAAACTATACAAATCGATTTAAAGAATATTTCTTTGATTAGGGCTGGTTTTATGTTCTTGTTCTGTAGCTGCCCTATGCTGTCTTGTTGGCCCTCTTGGGTCTGGCCTTGGCTGCCCCGGCTGAGGAAGCGGCGCCAGCCGCTGAGGCTCCCGCTGAAGAGGCTAAGCCCGCTCCAGATGGCGACAAGGCGGTAGAGGGACGCACAGGCTTCTACCCAGGCTACGGCGTGGGAGCCTACGGTTCTGGCTTCAACCGCGGTGGAAGCTTTGGCCTCGGAAGCTACGGAAATGCTTACGGAAACGGTGGCTTTGGCTACAACTATGGAGGCACCAACCGCCGCGACTACGGCAACGTGCAGACCTATGGAGATCGCGAGACCTTCGGCCTTGCCCAGAACGCCGGCGCCAACCGCCGCTACGGACAGGGCAGCTTCGGAAACGCCTACAACAACCAGGCTCACGGAGCAGGAGGCAACCGCTACGGCGTGGGGTACCAGGGCGGCTACCTTGGCTAGTAACCCAAAGGTGCGAACGACCGTTGCGGCCCTATTGTTTCAACGAAGTGTATTTATTATCACTTCTGCTATTTAACATTCTATAGTTGCTGCCCCCGCATTTGGCCACTTTATACTTCGCGGGTACTACTATCTAACATGAGAAAGGCTTTCATGTAAACTGCTGCCATGACATGCTTAGGGCTTATTTCCTGATTTATCATAAGAATGACATTTTGTGTACTAAAAAAGACAAGAAAAATTATTATACTTCTGCAGGCACGCCCAGTGCAATGCATCTGAGGCACGTTAAGGGTCACTGCAGTTGCAAATTATGTTTCAGTCCTTGCCATAACATCGAAGCACTAATTCCTTCGCATATAATACTCCAATTGTTATAGAATTGACAGAGTTTCTTTTTGCCAGCATACACGTCTATTTGTTGATTCCTAACCATGACGTATATGTTCTTTCTTTTCAGAATTCACACGAACGCTTTCTGCTATCATCACTTCACTCTCGCCTGTTTATTCATAGCTTACAATGCAACGTAATGGCCTTAATCAGCAAAGAAGGAAATAGGAACCATTCAGCTTGGTAGAACATAGAACATGACGTAGAATAGTATACATCACAACTGAAGAAAAATGAAGCATCAATGGGCATTAGAAGGCATATTCCGAAGCCTTCAGTAAGATCACTCCTTCTTGTCCCGATGAAAAGAAATGTCATGAATCAATTCAATAAAAAAGACTATTTATTTTCCACAAGTGCTGGTGTTTCCCGAGTTCCTTTTCTTGAAAAATCATGCTCGGCTACATTGTAAATTTTTGAGACATTATGAATAGTGCCACTATGATTACAATATTAGCTACGTACATTATTTCCATGTAGCCTCGTGCATAGACGCGCGAAGACAGTCAAACTAATCGTTATGATGGTATAAGTGATGCAGCAATCATTTCGGTATTAATAGCGGCAACACACGAATCAGTAACTAAGCAGGTATTACAACTGTCGCTTGTCCCTAGTATTCCGGAGCGTTTAACGCTGCCTATACAGGCGCAAAAATGTGCAGAACTGTTTCAAGAAATGCGTTTGAAAATCCTCCAAAATAGAGGAAATGGAATATTTGCTCGCTGCCTTCAGACTTACTCTTGCTACAGCGGCAGACATCTTAAGATGGCTAGACACATGAATTATGGCAGTGATTAAAGAAATTGAAAATAATACATTTTTTAATTAATGGTGAAAGGCGGGCGGGTCAAGTGGAAGAATCGGGGCCCTTCGTGAGAATAGCCTATTGGGGCTTTGAGATTTCCGCTGGGTAATCTTAGCAGAGTGAAAAAATCTCACCAATATCTCCGCTTAAACCGAAACCGGAACCCTGAAGAATGCTATTTTCATATTTTCCCCAGTTGTCCAGAACGAGCCAGCCTTGTTATATATATAAACCATCGTTCGACTTCACTTCGTGTGTGTGCGGACTGCGCTTGGCATTATAGTACGCACGGCGCACGTACTTTGACGAATCTAAAAGAACGAACACCACTGCAATCGTTGTGGTGAACCCTAACGTTATACTGGCCGTCTGCTAGTTGCGCTCATATGTGCTTCGGTTTCGATTTCACCGGTGAATTTGGTAGACTTTAATTACTCCATAATAACTACCAGAGGCCGCCCTTTAGACATCTCATAGTGGAAATGGGCTTTACGCAAGAAGCACTTCAATTCTCCCATTTGAATCGAACAGCTGTCTTTCCTAATTCAAAAGTTAATTATTTAATTTCCTTTATTGCTGCTGTAATTGATGTCTCTAGCCATCTGAAGATGTCTGAAGCTGCTACAGAAAAAGGAATTATGAAGGCAGCAAACAAATAAACAATTTATTTCATTTTTTATGACCTTCTGACACATTCTGTGGAACACGCTGTATGCCTGTAACTACAGCGGTGTTCAAATGAAAAGGTCCGGAACGTCGTCACAACATGACCGTTAACATAGATGCCTATGTTGCTATGGTAGAACGTAGCGGGACATCTAGGGATGTGATTGGAGTCTCCGTCATGGATCAGAGCAAACGGGGGGCGCCCGCATGCGCAGGATAGAGCAGGTGCTCTTATAAAAAGAGCCGTCCATTTGACGCGACAGTGCGTGTGAGGACAGGATGGCGTTCACATTGCAAAATTCGACGAGTGAGGAGCAGCGAGGCGTTATCCATCCGATTTCTGACTGCGGAAGGTGTTAAACGGGCCACCATTCTTCTCCTGCGACTTTTATGTCCTTGGTACCCCGAAAAAACACCTCAAAAGGAAAGCGCCTCAACTCGGACGACGATATCAAGGACGCTGTGAAGGACTGGGTCTCGTCACGGCCATATAAATTCTGGGAACGAGGAATCGTTCGGCTCGTTCATCAATGGGATCGTTGTGATCAGGCCACAGTGTCGTTTCGTACATTTTCATATGAACATCCCTTGTATTTTAACTAATCAACATGAGCACGTTAGATGCGACCACATAAGCACACTAGTGTGACCAACGTTGAGTGTGACTTCCACTCATCAGCTCTAGTAACCAGAATACAAAAATACATCTGGATAATTCAAATTGATAAGTTGAGTATTTCGTTAGACAAAAAATCGTAATCATAATTAAATCTTTAGGAGATTTTAAAATGGAGTTCTTCAACGAAGGCTCAGTATTCAACCTTTTTTATCATAGGAAAGCCGGTGTAGTTGGCATTATTGAACCCGTAGCCACTGAAGCAACCCGTAGTTTTAGTAAATATTTATGTCATTAAGGTAAAGTCAGACTGTGTGGTTGGAGTCATTGTTTGGTGGATTTTTATTCTTGAATTAAAGCGTAAGCAGTAGAAAAAAGAAAGCAGGGAGCAGTTTAATTTGCAAGAAATGTAGGTGAATATGTAAAAGTTTATTCATAGAAATTCTTGGCTTGAAGCTCTTTTATTTAAAAGGAGGGCGTTAACAATTTACAGTTCACTGGCTCAATGGGAGAAATCATTGACGTCAAGGCGAGTAAAGGTTTGCAACTGCAGGTACGTAAATTGGTGGACTTAAGCAAGACTTTCGAACGAATATTCACTGTTAAAGGAATTGTACTCTAGGCCTCGCTCTCCCATGAAAGGGCAGATGCTGCTTCATTAATATGTACCAGGCCGTCAGATGAACCTGGTATATTTCCATACATAACTCAGGTCAAGTGAATACATACATTAGTGAATATTAGTTTTCGCCCGGTATGAGATATACACATTTAGGACACGTATATAAAAAAGCACAACGTTTTACCCAACTCTTATATGAATCGCGTAAACAGACACTTCAGAGGGTGAAGCTTTTTTGCAGACGCGCTCGCACTACGCATCTGTCGTGAGAGCACACATTTCTATGACGTAAACAAGGGATCATCTTCCATGATGTATGCAACTGATCGAGTCTCAAACTAGTATATCTCGGCTATATGTATAGCGTAGTACATAGCTATGTTCTCCAATTAGCGGCTGATAAACTCACGTTCTACGTGACGCCTCGGTTAAAGGTCGTTCGAGCTCCACCGCCTTAGCCTTGACCTCTGTTGGCTAAAACTACGAGATCTAATTATGTACGCATACAAAAACACGAAGCTCAAGAAAGCGGATGCATGACTTACCAGTGTGGTAGCTTAATAGGTTAAGCCCCATACAATCTAAACTGGGTAACCCTTACTATAGGTGCCAAAAATCGCAACTATTCCTTTAATCGCAACTATCGCCAGCCGGTAGCAAAAGGGTAATCGTCATTATCTTTGCCTATGCCTTGAATCCGTTATTAGATTAAACGCCGCACGCAACTGCCGCGGCACATCGAGAAGGAGCTTTGCGCCGATCAGCTCCGCCTTGCATGCGTAATCATGCAAACCGCGATTAAACTTTGCAGTGGGATATCTCGGGGCACAGACATGCCAGAAGAATTCTGCTAGGTGTAGCTGTGCAGAAACGCGAATGCCTCCAACTTTTCAATACAAACATGCCCGCTTGCTGCCCTCACTGAAAAGTTAACTATTCAATCTTAGTTAACTGGGCGGCTGACAGCGATAGTTATGTCTGACTTTGTGTCCCCCCTCAATACATAACTTATCTGCAAAGGTGGTTTTCCCGTGCATCCCAGCGCTGGATTTTAACAAAACCAAAATACTTAACTTTGAACACCCGGCCATAGTGATATTCTAGATCTGAGCAAGGAAGATAAAATAATACACATTACATATTTGTGAAACAGAACCACCAAATAAAATGCACAAATTAAATAAAATGGTGCTTGTAAAATGCCTAGAGTCAATAAGAAATTGTGAAGCTTATAAACATGCGAGTAAACCAGACCATGTGAATGCACTGCTCGTTACTATAGAAGGAAAGAATGTCTGATATGCGAAATCAGTTGCCTATAGGTTTAAGCCTCTTCAACACATGGGTTTAAGCAGTATTTTCAAGTTACGTGTGCCACTTTTTTATTGCGATAGCAATTATATGGACACTCTCGGCTGATTTTCGCCGTCGCCGTCTGTCGACGCCGCCATGTCCCGGATATGTATATGTATGTGTATATATATACAGGGTGTTTCAAGAAATGTGTCCACTATTTTTTAAAAAATCAGGAAAATGCGATATTTCCTCGCTGTCTTCACAGTTGCTTTTTTGCGTAGCGGCCGACATCTTGAGATGGTTGAAGACATGATTTGGGACAGTAATTAAGAAAGTTAAATTAATTAACTTTTTAATTAGCGGAGTTAGGTGGTTAAGTCCAATGGGAGAATTGAAGTTCTTCATGCGAAAAACCCATTTCATCTTTCAGATTTCGAAAAAGCGCCCTCTAAAAATTATTGTGGCGTAATGAAGTTCAGGCAAATTCAGCGAAAAACCGAAACCGAAACGCGGAAGAGCGCAACTGCCACATTCGTCTGAGGCGTCCACAATGAGTGAACGTCAGGGTTGCCGTTGGTGGCTACTTTGCGCCAAATTGGCTACTTTTGGACCTCGTTGGCGACGAGAATTTCCAGTTGGCGCCATGGCTTTTTTTTTTAAACTTGTGGTTTTACTTATTCATAATGGTTTTATTTATTCATCAATAGTAAAAACTCTGTTGATAATACCGCTTCTGTTCCATTTAGCTAGAAATTCGGCGATAATATCAAATGACATGGCTACTTTGGCTACTTTTGGCGTGAGTTCTGGCGCCTTTTGATGCCCACCCAACGGCAACCCTGGTGAACGTCATTATATCAACCATCAATTGACTTCTTGGTGTGAGTGTGTGGGCTGCGCTTGCAGTAGTAGCACGCAAGACGCACATACGTTAAGGAACGGGGAAGCACTCCACCTCTGTAACCGTTGGCTTAAACAGTGACGTCATTCTAGTCGTCTGCTTGTTGCGCTCATCGGTGCTTGGGTTTCGGTTTCGCCATTGAATTTGCCTGAATTTCATTACGCCACAATAATTAATAGAGACCGCTTTTTCGAAATCTCAGAGCTGAAATGGGTTCTTACCATGAATAACTTCAATACTCCCATTGAACTTAACCACCTAACTCCGCTAATCAAAAAAGTTAATTAATTTAACTTTCTTAATTACTGCCCCAAATCACGTCTTCAACCATATTACGATGCCTGCCGCTACAGAAAAAAAAACACAGCATATCCACGGAGTGAATGATGATGAGTGGGCGAAGCTGCGGAGGCTCATCAGTAAACCGTGAATCTTCCGTGAATTCTGCCCGGTACATCATCACCAACGTGAGATCGGGCGCGTTTATACTAAAGGGTCGATGAGAGTTATGGCGACTGAGGCAATCATGGTTACACCGTGAAATCTTCAGTGGTTTCGCCCAGCAGTAATCAAAACGATAGTGTGTGTGAAATTTTATTCAAACTTGAACGACCGGTCGTCGTCCATGGTCCGCCAAGCAGCACGATCCGGCAAGCGCACTCGTACTGCTCGTACGGCGGTCCGCGCAATCGGAGAGCAGCTGCACCGCCAACGCCATCTAGCGTACCTTCACCCAACCGCCATATTGTACGCATGTCTATAGGACAGCGCCCTCTCGGAAACGAGACGAGAACTGGAGATGACGACACCATACCCACGGAGTGAATGATGATGAGTGGGCGAAGCTTCGGAGGTGCGTCGGTAAACCGGTAATCTTCCGCGAATTCTGCGCAGTACATCATCAACGACGTGAGATCGGGCGCATTTATACTAAAGGGTCGATGAGAGTCATGGCGACTCGCAGCTCACTTTAATTTTACATGTACGTTGTGAATTTTTTTTATTGTTTAATCACGCACAGGAGACATCTCACACAGGCACTACCTTGGAGGTCGAAATCCAGTACCTACTGGCTACTCAGAGTGCATGGACAACCGAGGACCGCCGAGGTAATGCCATAAGGAGCTTCGCCCCTAAATATATTCATCATATACAAGTACTAAACGAGAGGTGGCTACATACAACGGGGACGCACGACCCACGGCTTAAGGAGCTTCGCCCCTAAAAGCAATTGTGAAGACAGCGAGCAAATACTGCATTTTGCTGATTTTTTAAAAATAGTGGACACATTTCTTGAAACACCCTGCATAAAAGGCATAACGAAAAATAAATAAGTAGAAAAAAATTCCAAACCACCTGACTGGGGATTGGAACCAGCGACCGCGCCCTCCACAGCCTGCTGCGCTAGCCAACACAGCCACACGCCATGCTCGTGCCAGCGATATAACGGCGAGCTATTCATATGTACCATTTGCCGCTCGCGGTGCGCAGATCTCGGAACAGCTTGAGCGTGTTTTCTATCACGCAACGCAGTTTCTTTCAAATTAAAAACTGCTCTTGAGATGCGCACGAAAAAGTGGCTCCCTTCTGTATCACTCATGATGTAGAAGGGAAAAAAAAAACACCGGGCACACTTGGCGTCAGACGCCACCGCGTGGCACGAGACGCAGATGGGTCATTCCACGTGCCACAGTTCAAGAGAAAAAGAAGTATCAAACAGCGTCGAAAAGGCATAACCATATAATCAATCCTTGGCCAATCCCCCCTGAGTGGGTATGAGCCATGTCAGAGGCAACAGCAACAACAGCGTCGGCTTCTGCATTGTGGACACTCGCAGCGCGTTGCTCAAATACAAACACGTAACAACTGCGACAGTTGTTAGTTAACGCTTGTCCTGTGTATACCTATGCGTCCTTTTCGAGCGTCCTTCTTTGTGCTGCGGCGGCGCGTTGCAAGTATCGAGCTGCTTGTCGTTCTTCGTGTGACAAACTAATTTCTTGCTATCGCATTCATTGCTTCGCCCTAGTGGCGAAACTGTGACTTTTTTCACTTCACTGCTGTCACTGAGAAACAAAGAAATTAGCGAGAAAAGCATTGTACCCAAGTGTATTTTTCTCGCTTAAAATCACCAAGAGATGACTCAGACGTGCAGGAAGCAGTCCTCTTAGTGCCCTGTTAACTAACAGCACAACTTTTTGCACAAGAGAAAGCAGAGCATTTATGTTGCCCACAGCAGTCAGTTCGTTTCCACAGCAGCCAACTTCTCCACGGCAGTCAACTTATGCCACATCAGACACATCATGTTTTCAAGTTTTGTTATTCTAGGTACAAACCGCAGTTCCACCTCTATGCACAACGGCAAAAGAGCAATTTAGGAAATCAGGAACTATAACTATAAGTAAAACAGAATTAAAAGAATGGTTGATGTCATTAACACTAACTGTAATGTTGTGAACATTACTGGTAATTAAGTGCATTAGCCCATATGCCGAAAAATATTAGGCAGCGTCAATATTAATACTCCCATAGAGTTTAAACGCCAATTTTCAATTTACATATTTTTAAAACTGACTTTAAAAAATTCAAAAAAATTTTTCTTGCACATTTATTTCACAAAAATTCAGGAAAAGAAACAGCTAGCATATCAAGAGTTGAGTGAAAGCGGTTAACCAGTTGTACTTCGTTTCCTTTATGCTGAGATTCAACATCGCTTTTATTGCTTATGGATTCCCTCTTCTGCCTATGGAACTGAAGGTTATATTTTATATTTGTGCATTTGCGTCTTGTGCTTCCTAAACCAACTCGTCCAGTATCTGATTCTTTTGCAGTTCAAATGGAGACCCCTTGCCTTCACGTGTAGCATTTCATAAAATGTGCACTCTAAACATCAATAAGTTTTCTTCAGAGAAATAAATCTACAGCACCTTGCAAGATATTTTATCCATAAAATGGCACAAGTAACAACAGACTGTACGTTGAAGGGGAATACCTAAGCTAAGGAGCCAGAATTTACGCCAGAACTTGACTTTGCAAGGCAAGTTCTCGTCCAAAATGTTGGCTTCTTAGCCAAGACGCTTCACTCTGCTGCTCTTCATTCAACCATGTTTTGTCTTCAAATAACCTTGAAAGATTAGTAATTTCAACTTACTATTTCCTCCACCAAAAAGTACTGCGGGGGAAGGTACATAAGCCCGATGCGGCAGTGTGGGAATGTCACCATGAGAAGGGTGCTTATTCTTTCCATATAAAGTGATGTACCAGTCATACTTCAAATTCTTAGGACCTGGAAAGAGTTTAATTATTACCATAACTGGTGGTGCCACCCACCCCCTGTCTAGAGGATGAAACGAGATAATGTCTTGACATGACATTCCTCTTAATAGTTAAGTAAAATGTGCCAAGAAACAAACATGGAGTTTAGAGGCAGCATTCTCATTTGTGATAGTTGGTGAGGGTGTTGGTGACAACTAAATCTGTGCTTATTCTTGCGCGGTGCTTGCGAGCCTTCCTTGAAACTGCTAGCCTCCTTGTGAATGCACTCTTGAATACACAACATTCAACATGCATGAACTGACACATCATAGACTTGTAAGACATATGAGCTGCAAAAGTGTGCAATCATTCAATGCTATAAGCATGAGCATTCCTACATAAATCTGGCTTCCTGTTTTCTGCAGCCGGCTTTCAGGCTTTCGCTCATCTCACGTCAGGCGTAGTTAAACCTTCAGAAGAGCATCACCAATGAACTTGCGCATCAAATGACACTGGGCCGTGTTGCTTCTGGAGACTATAGGACTCTCACTGCAGATGGTCAAGCAAAAATGGTGCACTCAAGTATGCGTGCACTACATTTCTGCATCAGGATGCTCAGAACTCACGTCAGAAGCGGGGTAATTTCCACCCACAGCTGGTGACATAGCTGTCTGTGCCATCTTTGTGAAAGTGGTTCACCCTCAAGGAGCGGTTGCAGACGCGCCGGAAATGCAGGCAAATTCTCAAGGAACCCCTTAAAGAACTTCTGGAACAATAACAGTACTTTGTTGCACGACATCCCTACTCATTGACAATAAGAGAGAAATCTTCTGGACCGTATTTACTTGGATAAAACCGAGACCGATTGCACAACTGTAGGTTACGTCAAGATGTAGTCGACGCGCATGAGCTCGTGCAACGCACACAACTGCTCCAGCTACAAGTGAGAGTGGAGGCCACTCGATTCCCCAGTGAAATGTTGTGTGCATCTAAAGAGCGGGCGGGAGAACGACAAGCGAGGAAAAATGTATGCAACCAACGCATTCCACATCGCAGCTTTCTCTGGTGCAGAGCGCCGAAGCCCGACAATGCATGCGCGACAGTGGTCCTTAAGGCGCACTCTGTAGCTCACCGTTCCCCGCTGACACCGTTTGAGATTGCTTACATTAGTCCAACGACGATGCATGAAGTAGGCTTGCCGCCTCTTGAATGAAACAGTGCCATCTAAGGCACTGTTGCATGACTATCTAAATGTACTGTTGCAGCAAAGACTAATATGAATGGCGACGTTCACCATGCCGGGGCCACGAGGGATCCCGAGTTTCAGTACGTTAAACACTTTCCCACTACAGCACGTGTCCTTCACTCACGCACGAATACCGGCACTTAAATTGCGCTGACAAGCCTCGACACATTCAAGCGATGGGGAGGATTGCGTAAAGAAAGAAAAAAAAAGAAAACATGGCTGATTCCTCCGTCATAGGAATCGGTATAGCACGCAAGTGAAACGAGTGTTCACAGACGTAGTTGATTGTTTATAGTGCATTGATATATGAGAGATTGTACAATGTATTTTGGTGTTTGGAAGATATAACACCGCCTAACGTGGATGTACCTACGTTGACGCCTATAGTGGTACATCTCGCCCATGATCGTGATTTAACCGTTGTGGTAGCTGAAGTTGTTAACATATATCCGGACACCACGTATGGCGAATCCCGCGAAAAAATAGCATCAACAAGCACATAATAAACACTGCATGGTACTCGATATGTACTCCTTCAAAGCATCATGAAACGCAAAGAGAAAAGCAACGCGCGTCGTGTCTCCCCTCTAGCCTGGCCGTGATTTCTCACAGGGTCAGCGGGGAACGTGGTGTGACAGCCAGGCGATCGTCGGAGAGCTATTTTTTTAATACGGATGGATGCTATGAGAGAGGCTTGGGCTAAAGCCGCCACCTCACGGCGTGTTAAAGCATTGACAAAATTGCACTTCTCATATAGGAAATGCGCCGAATTGGACGGTCGTAGCAACTGTGCGTTGCCAGAGCTAATCGCGGAGGCCACGCATTACTTCACTCTACCGCTTCGAGACGGTGACACCACTCCGCGAACCAAGAGCACTGCGAGAGAAAATAGTGAAAGATAAAAGACGGGTTCGTGTAGTCTCCTTCCCGTGTTAGACAGTAGTGAAGTGGGTTCGATTGTGCGCGACAGTGGTTCTTAAGTCGCACTCTGTCTATCCAGTCTTTTTTTTTCTTTTCCCGTATGATCCCGTTCATTTTGCTGATGTATATCTATGATTGAAATTTGTCATGAAAGTCTTGATGGACCGCGGCATACAACACTTTCGTGTTAAAATAATAGTCGGTTGGGCTCCGCCAAAGAACGTAGAGTCGTAGACGAAGCCAAACGCGGTTGAAATGTCACAGATCGTTGCATACAAGCAGAACAGGCGCACCGCCGATACTGACAACGAACTCTGAGACTCGGTTGGCCTATTCATTGTTACGTGGGGGCCTATTCATTGTTTCCAAGCGTGGCCTAGGCACACGCGTAGAAATGCTGAAGAGCCGAAGGCCGGCTGCCAAAGCATCAGCGGCGACTAATTCCCGATATCCGCAAAATCTCGATAGGTAGGGCACAGAGTGCTTCCGCAGTAAAAGAAGTCCATCTATACAGAGAAAATAAACTAGAACAATGAAAAAGTAGGGCAGATCCACACTAGTACGAAGACTGAGGTAACAGCGGAGCTGGTGGCGGTCCCCTCCTCCACATTTCTCTCTGCATATATATTTCTTTCTCTTTCTCGGTCTTACTTGCTGTCTCTATCTTCCATTCTCTCACTCTATCTCTACTTCTCCCTCTCTGTATCTTTCTCTCTCTCTTTCTCTCCATCCTTTTCTTTCTGACTTTCGTTATCTCTGTTTCTCTCTTTCTCTTTCTTTCTATGGTATATTTTGTTCTCTTCTCTCCTCCTATCCTCCTCCTCTCCCTCACTCCCCTTTCCCTCCCCTTTGCTATCATCGTCATAATCATCATCATCAGCCTGACTACGCCCACTGCAGGGCAGAGGCCTCTCCCATGTTCCGCCAATCAACTCGGTCCTGTGCTTTCTGCTGCCACGTTATACCTGCAAACTTCTTAATCTCATCTGCCCACTTAATTTTCTGTCTCCCCCCTCACGCGTTTGTCTTCTCTTGGAATCCAGTCAGTTACCCTTAATGACCCTTTGCTATACTGTACTATAAAATGCTACGCTGTGCTCTACTAGCCGCTCGCCTTCAGTTGGCGTGTACGCGGGTTCGAATCTCGCCTCGCGAAAAAATTTTACCCCCTAGAATTTCTGTCTTTCTCTACTTTCTTTCAGTTCCTATCTCTTTCTTTCTCTCTGTATTCATCTCGCCCATCAGAGTTATTGCAGCCCGCGCCAGAGGAGTCGACTTGTATTTCGGTAGTGAAGCAGAAGATGAAGACGACGACAACAATGAAGAAGAGGGAGAAGAGAGCGCGTGCTGGTTCATGATGATGTTTCTTTTGTGACACCGCACAAACTATACGGCGAGCTGCAGCAGCTTCGCTGTTAAAAAGCACTCACCAAGTGCGTCTATTCTTCAGTGCGGTCACACGCAACAGCCTCAGTAGAACTATCGGTAAATGGACTATCGATAGTATCGATAGTATATTTTAAATTATCCATAGCGTGAAGAAACTATCGATAGTACTACTATCACTAAACAATGGATAATATCGGCAGAGCAACCAATAGTACCACCAGGAGTAGCGATGTCGATAGTATAATCAATAGTGCTGTGAATTATCATGCGGTTGTTGGGCGGCGATAACGCCAAATCATTTGTGATAGCCTACAATCAGCAGTACTCAGTTCACTTAATTGATGATGAATCTTTTGGCAAAATATAATAATTATTGCCGTGTTCGCAATGCCGGAATATCTCCATAAATAAATTATTATTCAGAAGTCATCAGTTACACCTTACAATTAAAAACTTAACTTTTGATATTTTTATTTTGAAAACACAAAATGCAATATAAGTTTCAAGCCGCGCAGTTCCACCAGATGTAATGGCTTCCTTTCTGCTAAAGCTGAAAGTTCACCTAATCATGTGTCAGCCAATCATTCTGCTGAAGGAAAGCAGACACGTCAACTTTCCTGCCCGTACGATCCCAGCTGGTACGAATTTCGGGGTGATACAAATTTTTCTTTGGTGATTTATGGCATAGTGGGTACCATGCAAGTGTGCTTGTAGTAGTTGCCCCAAGAGTTTAAAAAAGACTCTAGAAAGGCCGCTCTTCCAGCTTTCGCTGTGACTGCGCTGCGCGTTTCGCGCAGGCCTGGTGGTTTTTTTTAAACACTCTTCGGGGCAACTACTACAAGCGCTCTTGCATGGTACCCACTAAGCCATAAATAATCGTAATTTTTGTGTGGTGCGGAAGCGTCCACTATGCCATTATTCGTCATTCTTTCGGAAAAGCCCGGTACCCGCTACACACTTGTAACGCATTATGTGCACATTGTTGATGCTGTGGCTGACGACGATGAAGAATTATGCCTGAGGCTTTTGTAATGGGTTGGAGCATTGAATGACCCACTCGTTACGCAATTCGGATTGTGTGAAGCCTGGTTATTACTTTATTGTTCTAAAACGATTTACACCACATGTTAACGCGATTCCTTACCCGACATGAAGCCTGCATAGGGTCAGTTTGCAACGCAGTTTCAAGCACCGGTCTAGCTCAGTGGTATAGTGCTGGGCTGCCACGCAGAGGGCCCGGGTTCGATTCCCATTGTGTCATAGGTAATATTTAGTTATTTCTTATTTCGCGCGATGGCGGATTACGGACACCGGCAGAAAAACGGCCCTTGATGTGATCTCATAACAGCTTTCGCTGTAAAAAAAAAAAAAAATACATGCGCGTCCTCTGCGATCGGCACTCTGTGTCAGTCTTATCGAGATTACCCATGCCCATTAGAAAATTTTCAACTCCATGAAGCCTGGCACACTTACTTTTGTGGGTTAAGTTGGCAGACAGCCACTGGAACCAATTAAAATCACAAAAAGCTTTTTCAAGCCACAAAAATAGCTGTAGCAACCTGGCCTTTACAGCACAGCCCAAGCTTGCGATGCGCGTCTTTCGGTCCAGAAACCCGTCGCGAACCTAGCGGCGGCTGCAAGCAACTCGAGCAGTTGGGCGACGTGCTCACAGCGCTCGTTTGGCCACCTGTCATATTCTACCCCCCGTGGCTGAAGCTATGAGGATACGCGAAGGGATGACACACAAACATGGCCGCTGCTGCCCTGAAGCACGATTGGGAGTTTGAGATCCGGCTGCATATATTTAAACAACATGGCGATTGTGGGTTAAACAAAAACACAAGCACAGGGTTTGCTCTTCGAATCGGTGTTACTAGAGTGAACAAAATTATTTTTATTACAGACAGGACACTAAAATCGTGCTTGCCCCACTTAACACCATTGTGTATTTGATCAGTCTATCTGGACCCGTGGCAATGGAGCGGCTGTGTGCTGTTTTTACGCGCATCAAGGCTGCGTTCGCGAGAATTCTCGCGTTGGGCCAACCGAGTTATTGTACAATATAGAGAAATATGACGAGTTGCCGACAATGTTTTATTAATTCTGGTTCATTTCAGTTCCCTAACACATTTACTCATGCCGTATCTAAGTATGCACATATAATAGTGTGAGATACGTGCCAAACGGATTAATGATTGCACTTTGATTACTACAAATTTCCTACTTGGCACCGGGCCTGTTTGCTCAGAATACTAATCAACGCGTATTCCTTTGGGCCCACACTAAGTTTCTTGGCCGCTTTTTAGGCAACGTCGCATTGCGCCTGAAGGAAACCTACGGTACATTATAGTCTGTGCGGTTGAGCTCGTTCCATGGATACATACGCACTTATTAAACATAGCAAAGGGGATCTCCAGGTTCAAAGCATGTAAAGAAAAACAATAATGATGCTTTATTTTTCGCCACAGGAATAAGTCGGAAGTGCTAAAGGAGCATTAGTTTTGTCACGAAGCAAACTAATGTGAAATGCGGTTCCCAGGCTGTGAATGTAGGCATAAAAACAAGCATTAACCAAACTAATATGTAGCTGCAGTAGCATGCTTCGGATTAAAGGGACACTAAAGAGAAAAACGATTTTTCGCGTATTAGTAAAGTGCAATTTCACAGTCCCGAAAACACCACTCTTACCGCGAGACGACGCTTGGTAAGCGAGAAAACGTGCGAAAAGAAAATGCGGGTGGAGACGCCACCTTGATATTCCCGCACCAAACACCGGGGCGTCAGAGATTTTGACGGTATATACTGGGTCCTACGTAGTTTCTAATTGGTAAAGATGAAGTACAACGTCATCTGTGGGTGTCATATACCTAACGTACGAAGTTTCAGGAAATTCCATCGAGCCCATGTCGCGAAAATACGAAAAATACATTTTGAAACTTGTTACGTCACGCGTGGAGATTTCGGCGTGAACTTTGAAAATAAAACTTCCATTTTGATTTTCTCCGCTTATAATGAACTTGTGACAGTGAAACTTGTGGCATTAGAGCTCTCAGAGTGCAGTTTATCAATATAAACAAAAGTCATTGTTTCACTTTCGTGTCCCTTTGAGTAATAAAAAGTCACAGTTTCGGGGCAAGAGCGAAGCAACGAATGTGATAGAAAGAAATTGGAATGTCACACGATGATCGACGAGCAGCTCGATACTTGCAGCTACCCGCTGAAGCACAAAGAAGGACGATCGAAAAGGACGCGCAGGTATACACAGGAGAAGCGTGAACTAACAACTATCACAGTTGTTACGCCTTTGGGTTTGAGCAACGCGCTGCAAGTGTCGACGATGCAGAACCCCACGCCCGTAGACATTTCTTCTTTTAAAGTGCGGCGCGCGGAATGACCCCTCTGCGTCTCCTGCCACGCGGTGGCGTCTGACTCAAGGTGTGGGCAGTGTTTTCTTTTTTATTCCACATCACGAGTGGGTACACAAAGGGGCCCCTTTTTCGAGCGCGTCTCAAGGACAGTTTTCAAATTGAAAGAAAATGTAGGAGCGTTGTGTGATAGAAAACACGCTCAAGCTCCTGTGATATCTGCATACTGCCAGCGGTAAATGGTGTCTATGGATAGCTTGCCGTTATTATGGCGACGCATGCATGGCGTGTGACTGAGCGGTCTAACGCAGCACACCGCGGAGCGAGGGGTCGCTGTTTCGAATACCCGGTCGGGTGGCTTGGAATTTTTTCTTCCGATTTATTTTTTATGCTTTATATATATATATATATATATATATATATATATATATATATACACACACACACACCCGGGGCATGACGGCGATGACGGCGACTGCAAAATCAGCCGAGAATGTCCATATAATTGCTATCGCAATAATTAGAAGTGTCGGAGCAAATACAATCCCGTTGAAAGAAGAGGTATAGCTTTCTGTTTGTATACTTGGCGATCCCTAGCCCTGATAGAATTGACATTATGCATAGAGAATATTTTACTGCAGGCTAGGTCCGATATAACGTCCTGCCGGCTCGATGTGTAAGTTGCCTTGAGGCGTAATTGGTGATTCGTCAGCCGTACACGTGTTTATGAAGCGGACCAACTATGCGGGCATGAAGGCAACTTGTCCTGCACTTAGCTCATGATTGAATTACGAACTTCCACTGCCTTCATTAGTTCTCATTGGAATCTTGGTTATACGTTACTAGAAAATGCATGGGTTACAATATAAGTTTACATGCCAGCAGCAGTAAAAAGCAACCGATAAACAGGTCCCTTCGCATTCAACAGTGTAACCCTTACCACGAGCCAAAATAACAAAAACCTAAAAAGGAGGAACGATGCCATCGCTATTTTATTCGTTACTCAAGGCGACTGTAACCTCCACCATCGTCCTGCGGCATCCCGTCAACCCAGTGGCAGGATTCGAACCATCACGTACGCTTCCGAGGTAGCAGTATATAGCTTTGACATAGCTGTCTACTTCAGGAAATCAGCCACAAATTTGGCATCGTCGTAGCCCGTATACCTGGGTGGCTCGACATGAGGTCGAAGTATATGTGGCTCCCCCCACTGTCTGTGGCTCCCCGGCCAGACTGCTCATGCGCTCAGTGACCCTGCCTCACATCTCAGCGATACACTGAAATGTGTCCAGCTCCTGTGCCAGCAGCTGGTCAGCCTGCTCAAGCAAAGAATCCTGCTTGTCGCCGGTATAGGCAAGATCGTCCCAGACCGCAGGTGCTCTCCGTATGACTGCGCGATGGATGGATAAACTATATTGTGGTGCTTCGCAACGTGCTTTAGCACGTTGCGGGCCACTCCCACATCGCTACAGAAAGACTTTTTCTTTTTAGGGGCGAAGCTCCTTATGCCGTGGGTCGTGCGTCCCCTGTAGTTTGTAGTACGTAGTAGCCACCTCGATTTTCAAGGTCCTGTGTGATGACGATGACGCTGCCATCACGGCACACCACATGGAATGTACCCACTATGCGTCATAACGATGACGCTGATGACGATGACGATCGCGATGCCATACAACACATGGCATCGCGATATGGTCTCACATGCATATCGTTTGACCACATGCAACCAACCACCATCCGAGGAACCTGCATCGATCTCGTCTTTGCAATGAACCTCCGGAGCTTCGCCCACTCATCATCATTCACTCCGTGGGTATGCTGTGATTTTTTTCTTTCTTTCTCTTGTGCTTTCTTCTCCATCTTATTTAGTATTCCCCCCTTCCCCCCCCTCCCACGTGTAGGGTAGCCAACCGAGCCTAGCTTGGCCAACCTTCCTGCCTTTCCCTTCGTTTCTATCGCTCACGCTGTGCGAGAAGAAAAAAATACCGCGCAGCAAAAAGAAGACTCGCCAAGAACTCCAGGACTCGTTACACCGAAACTCGACAAAAAAAACAGAGGACCGGACCCACGTCCTCCTTCTTATTCCTACGGGCAGGTGCAAAAATAACGCTGGGCGCTAACTGTGGGTATTCGGCTAGCTGCGTCCAGTCCGTAGTTAAAACAAGGACGACGGAGGCTTGAAGTCACAACAAACAACAATGATTTGTTTAGAAAACTACGCCTCATACGGTAGGGCCGGTCCAGGGACATGGGACTGCGAGGCAGCGACAGTGGTCTTGGGCAGTAGGAATCGGACAGGGTGGGTGGCACCGTCAGTGCTTCTTGGCGGCCAAGGCGCCTCTCCCCTGGGCAGGGCGCAGCCTGCCCCTTTTAATGCATGCAGGGTGGCCACGCGCACCGCCACTGCGCAACACGTGGCGCTATCTCTACATAGCTGGCACGCGTGATTCCCACACATCCCCTCCCCCGAAAGAAAGACGGGGTGGGGACCGAAGGATGGTCCAGAATGTCCGGCAGCAGGGACCCTAAAGCGTAGCGAGAAGGACAAACAAAAACGAATAAACATTTTCTTCTCGCCACGAACAAAAGTATATGCATCCCGCGCAGAACAAGGTCATCAGAGAATCAGTGTACTTACGAATGTTTCCTCCTCCCCCCCCAAAATTCGTAGAAAACGGAGCCGGGAAACTAACACAAGCACAGGTGAATCAAATGAGCGTCATCTTCTCAAATCCTTCTTTTCTCTGTCCCCGAGGATGCAGGTTGTACCACATGCTTGGTGGTGTCGGTAACTGGGTGGTGGCATGATCGGCACCCTGGGCTGAAAGGGGAGCGGCGTTCTCTGTTCTTCGAACAAGTCGCCGAAGGGCTGCTGGCCTGCTGACAGCCTTATATTATGCTTCCTAGCCGGGAAGTGAGACGCCATGCAGTCCGACGCCGCATGGTGTTCGACGAGACGACCGAAATGGTTTCCGATCGCGACATCTTCCTTGAGGGGACAACGAGCGTCAGCATGGATGACAATCCATCCCGCTAATTGAGCGGTAAGTTCGAGGCGGCCGACGTTTTGATGCGCCCGGTAGTACGAGCAAGGACCCATCACCCAGCGGCCTTCTCACGTCAAGGAAGGAACACCTTGGTGCCACTGGTGCAGTGTTGTAACCACGCCCCAGTCAAGGACGTTGACCGGGGCGAGTGTGGGTGGCACTGTCGGAAGTGACGAGTGTCCTGTGATTGGAAGCGCAATTTGGAGCCGTTCCCCCATCTACGGACCTGGGGAAAAGGGACTCTTTATAATCAGCCCTCGCAGGCTCCTTCGATGCCTTCGACACGAGATCGTCATGATGTAGCAAAATCTTCGTCTTGTATGGAAATTTTCGCCTGTAAATAACTTAAAATAAACCTCTGTAAAGTTTGCCTTCAGTCTCTTCATGCTGCCTCCGCATCTCCCTCCCGAGTCTCCGGTGCCTGCAAAGGCCGGTCTCAACAGTGGCCAAGCTATGGTGAGGAATATGTAGATCCCCAGCAGCTGCATCTTGTCGTGCATAAAAGGGCTTTGAGATCCACGAAATGAAGTAGGGCCACACACTTGATTGATCCAAAATTCTTAAAACATGTATGAAAGCCTGGATTTCTGGGTGATTCTATACGGTCCGTACGACCTGTGTTAGTTAGGGAAGCTGCAAAACATTTCGAGGCATCGCTGAGCAGGCGTGTCCACTAAACTACAATGTCTCTAACCTGGAAGATTATTTTGCGGCGACGCTTGTTGTATTCTTTCACCTGCTCCACACGTGATACGTCGGGGTGCTGCCTTGCCTGTTGTAGCGCGCCTGTTTTACCTTGACCTCTGTTTTAGGTCACATGCAAACTTCACGTAAGGTTTTCTAGTTGCATTCGCTGATGCAAGAACATTGTCCTGCGGTAACTGCAATTATTTGCCCTAAGTTAAGTTGAGCGATTCACTGTCGTTCTAGTTGCAAACGCTATCTCTGTGTTTCAGTTCTCAGTCTTTGTGACGCTCAGTTTGCAAGACAAGCATAGATTTAAGATTTAGGTTTACCCTTTCCGTGTTGTACTCTTGTGGATGATACACAAATGTGCGCTTGTGAAGAATTCCCAGGGTGTAGCAGGAATTCTTAAAAACCTTTCTGATGAAGCACGTCGCGTATTCCGTGACCAACTGGGCAGGTAATCGGAACCTCGGGAAGGTATCGGGAAGGCAGTCCTACATCTTCTGCAAAGTAAGCTTGCGCAAAAGACACAACCCAAGGAATCGGCCCATTTCGTGAAATGGCCAGTCATAACAAGCAGATACAGATGTCGCCGCGCGCTCATGAGAAACGGACCCATTACGTGACATGCAACTATTTGCCATGGCGACATACTCTCAGGTGACAGCACTGTTCCTAGCTGTAAACCACTACGTGGTTTCGCTTTGTGACAAACTGAACAGGAACGCGCGTAGCGCAATGACATCCTGTTTCGTACCTGGCCACGTTGCCATGCGACACAGCTTTTCGTATATCTTCTGTCGTGAAGAATGACCAGCTAAAGCACTGTCATGGTTGTACTTCATAAACAATTTCCAAAGTTTGCGAGGAATAACAACTCGAAACGGGGACTCCACATTTCAATCGTCAGCCTGGGAAAAGTACCGGAACAAGAGGCCTCCTTCTCCGAGCACGTAGCAATCGGTCTCCTCCTGGCGTCTGGTGTCAGCTGGGTCATGAGCTTCCAGCTTTTCTGACACCTTACGTCAGAGGCCATCGCTCTTCTGCGTTGCAAAATGATCCTAGTCACCAAAGCACCCCAACGTGACTCCATGGTAACGGGTGGTGTCGTAACCACACAGACTGTTTCCGGCTTGACCTGGGGTTCACTAGACAAAGGCGCGCATGAAAGTGCGTCAACAAATGTGTCACTACTGCCCCTTCTTATACTCAATTGCATAGTCACGGCGCTGCAATGTAAGCACCCATCAGGCCAAACGTCCAGTGGGATTAGGCAACAGTTTCAGCCGAGACAAAGCTTGGTGATCAGTCGGAATGATAAACCGAGTCCCATTCAAAAACATGTCATACTTCTTTAATGCAAAAATGATAGACAAGCGCCCTTTCTCTGATACCAAGGAGTTGCGTTCCGCACCGGTCAAAGTGTGGCTTGCGAAAGCAACGGGCCTCAGAGCACCTGCGCATTCCTGTAAAAGTACTGCGCGAAGGCCATTATCGCGGGCATCGGTCTGTAACACAAAATGTTTTTCAAGACCTACCGGCTGAAGGGAGGCGTTACAGGTAATCGCTTTCAGAAGCGTGTCGAAAGCTGCTTGTTGCTCACTGCTCCAGAGCCATTTGGCGCCTTTCTTCAGCAGCTGTGTTAGTGGTCGAGAGATGTGTACTCACTGTGCAATGAAATCACGATAAAAAGCAATCATGCCCAGAAACCATCGCAAATTCTTAGTATTCCGGGGTGGAGAAAAGTCTGCCATAACCCGGAGCTTATCTGGATTTGGTTTTAGTACACCGTCGTTGAACCAAGATGAACAAGATGAACCAAGAAGGTTCATCTTGTTAGTAGCGAGTTGCACCTTTCCGGGATAAACTGTTAGGCCGACTGCTGCCATACGCTTTAGTGCCGTATGCAAGTGTTCAAGGTGATCTTCCAACTTGCGCGAAAACACAGTGACATCATCAAGATGCCAAAGAGCATAATTAAACTTCGCATCACCCAAGACCAGATCCATCATACGCTGATAGATGCTCGGACTATAGGGAACCCAACCTCAAGTTTGCGCAGCGCCGTCCGCTGCCCTAGCGGAGAGAGGGGAAACCTCCGGTCGCTAGGACGGGTCGCGCTTGCTTGCTTTTCCCATTGCGCGCGCGGAAACGTGTTCTTTGGGGCTTTTATCTAGCATTTTTCACGCTACGGGCGCCGCTCCTTCGTCATCCTGGAAGCAGGCACGCACTCCTGCCGCATTGTGAGCCGAAAACGGCGCGTCAAGTTCCACCGTTTCCAATGCAAACATTGCGAGGAAAGCAAAGGCGTCAGGAGTGGATTATGGCAGTTCGGCGCACTAAGCGATGCTTTTACGGTCTTGTTACTTTGAAGATTTTTTTGCCGTACACAGTAGTACTAACTATTAACGGGGAGAAACGCGATGGCCGGTTTCATTTCAAAGGCAATTACTTTTGTGAACGGAAGCTACAGCAAATAGACAACCGCTGTGTATTTCGAGATTGTGAGCTGGCTTTCCGAGTCAACCATTTGTAATGTGAGAGCAGCGGAGTATGTAAGCTTAATACACCACAGTTTAAATACCGTCCCGTGAGCACTACAAGTGTTTTATTCAGCTGACGGCGGTACATTCCCCGTCGCCGCTCAATGTAAACAGATTTAAGCTGCGTGCTTGCACAGAGCATTTATATTGGCCTTGCATGCAACACACGGTGATTACTTAGCAGGCTGAGGTATTGCGCTGCTAGGATCGAGTTCGTGTGATCGATTCCCGCATACGGCAGCTGCATTTCAATGGGAGCGAGATGCAGTAACACCGCCTTGATTTAGGTGCACGTTAAAAAACCCCAAGTGGTCAAAATTAATCCGAAGTCTCCCACCACGGTGTGCCTCATAATGATATCGTGGTTTCGGCACGTAAAATATTATGCTTAAAAAAAAAAGAGGCTGCAATAAAATGTTCGATGGTTTCGCGAAATCACACGCGGTTATCAGGGGCAAATCTCGGCGTAACCATAAACATGCGTGATCCCAGTGGATATTGTATAGAATAACGATGACCAAATGAACTGTCAAAACAACCGAAACGACATTCGAATCAGCGAACATGATGCGTGATCAGGCGTGGATATTATCCGAAATGAAACACGCCGCTGCAGGAAACATGCATGGTCGAAGTACGCATAACAGATTTATTTTATTTGTTTTTGCGCGCATCATTATGCTGTCAAAGGGAGCTGTAAAAAATCATAAGTGGCATTAAACTTACGATACGACGTTGTTATCACCCGATGCAAACCTCTGCAAAATTGGAAAATGAACAGTTCGCATTGCTGCCAGCGACTCAATAGGGCAGACTTAAATTCATGGTCTTCACACTGAGCCCATAATAAATTTGAAGCCGCGCGACAAACTTGGCATCCAAGCAATCGAAAGCCGAGCACTGCACAAACGCACGCGAAAGTATGGTGGTTGTCTGGTGACAGCAGACACGATTGCCACAATGATTGTGCGTTTTACCGGTAACATAAATAGAGAATTCGCGCAGTCACCTCACTAATTATGTCATTGAAATGTGGCCATTCACCAACGGCACGCTCGTAGCGCGCGCTAAGCAGCATCGCCCTGGACGGCCTGCTAGGTTTCGCAAAAGTTGTCGATCAACCGCTCCCCTCTGGTGAGATTCACACCGTAAAAATCTTTTTTTCCATCTCTTGACATGTTTCTAAACCTTCGGAGCAAGCTACACGTGAGGCTGCACGTGCAAGGCGAGCCGACGAAAGCGCGTGCAGGCCGCGTAAACGTGCTGACAAAGCGCAGGCGGAAGCCGGGAGCGGGGGGGACGAGCGACCGGTTTTTGCAAGAAAGGCGGCGAAACGCGTGCGCCGCAGCACCCCCTGGCCGAGGTTGGGAAGCCTATTGGAAAGACCAAAGGGCATGCGCATAGACTCAAATAAGCCTCACCGGCATGTGACTGCCGTTTTTAGGTCATCTTCAGGGTGATCCTCGATTTTGAGATAACCACGAGAGCAATCGACAATGGTGAAGAACTCTCCGTATCTCAGCGCATAAGTTATGGTCGATATTGCAGGCAAATGATAGGAATAGCTCACCGTGGCCGCGTTGAGTTTGCGGTTGTCCACACAAAGACGTGCCGCGCCGTCTTTTTTTAAAGCCAGTACCGCGGACTTTCCGAGGGTCGTGCGGCTCCGGTGTCAACCATTTCATCCAGAGCTTTATCGAGGAGTGCTTGCTTGTGCCGGCTCAGAGGTCTCTGGTTGCAGCGCCAAGGCTGGGCGTCGCCAGTGCTTATGTGGTGCACTACGACGACGGTCTTCCCAGGATGTTCCGTGAACATTCCCGAGAACCGTATCAGTACGGCCTCCACCTGCTACCGCTGGTGGTTTGTTCCCTTGAACTTGCTGAGGGACTGCATGAATGCTGACGGCAGAGTGGTGTGCATGGCTGTCACGCCTTCCGTGTTTCCTCGCAGAGGCACGGAGTCTGCCTTTCCCGCAAACGGTGTTGTCTCGAAGTGTTCATGAAGGTGGTAGCCTCTTGCAGGAAAGTCGAGCATGAACCCCTCGTCTGCAAGAAAATCTCTTCTTTTTTTCCCTTGTCCCTTTTCCCCTGTGCAGAGTAGCAGGCTAGAGCGAACTAGCTCAGGCCGACCTCTCTGCCTTCTAATAAACCATTATCTCTCTCTCTCGGCCGAGAAGCATTTGCACAGACAGACCAGGTCAACAAACAAATCGCTGTCGCTTCATTTTCCCATAAAGCATATCCGTAAGCAAACACAACCTTCACCGTGTCATGCGTGGTTTGATGCCTTTTGCAGTTGAACATTTGTGTTCAGAAATTTTATCTTTTAGCTTTACACTGCTCCATCAACAAGTCACCGATTAAATAGATTTCTGAACCAGTATCAAGAAGAGCAGGTACGATAATGCCCAGCGCTTTAACTTTCATCATCGGTTCTGGAGACTGCACCTGCGCTATGCCGCAAACACAGAGAACGATGACTGACTCACCTGCTTGATATTCTGCCATTGCACGTATCGGACAACATACCACGCTACTGGCGGCCGTGGGCTGCGACACACTGCCAGTGTTTAGTGTCGCCGGCCGATGCAGTTTCCCGAACGTTCTGCATTACATGACCAGTTTGACCATACTGGCAGCATACGACTTGCGCATGTCTGCGCCAGCCAGTTAGCCTATCCCTGAAATCCCGCCTTTCGGCGAAGTAACCCCGGGGTAACCGTCACAGGAGCGCCTGTCGCAGTGGGCTCGCGCAGGACTTGTGAACCCGGCAGATCGAGACTGGGGGTACGACCGGTTATGCCCTTGTACGGCTCGAGTAAGAAGCGAGCCTCCTGTACTTTGACGCTGCTCCGTGGACACTTGCTTCCAGCAACGGCATACAACTGAAACGGTATTGAGTGGGGCCCTGCGTCATCCCTGCTGGTACACGAAGAGGTCAAGGGTGCGGGAGGAGATATCCATGACTGCGCCTGGGCTCGTCAGGTAGCATGAGGGACTGGCTACGGGGGCGCGCCCAGCCAGTGACGGCTCAAAAGCAGACTGCGTTGCTGGCGGTGGCACGTAAGTGCTTTCAGCTAACAGGACGACTAGTACCCCATCGGCCTCCCGTACGAGATGCTCCGGGGTTTCGAATGTCCACGCATATCCACGAAGTGAATGATGATGAGTGGGCGAAGCACGGGGATCGTTCGGTAACCGTGACTCGATTCTGTGTGGCAATCAAGTATTCTACCACAGAGCCACGCCAGGTCTCGGAACTGCTTTGTAAAAAGAACCTACGCAGGCGTAATGTTGGTGAAACGTCAATTGTGGTTCCAGTGCTGGCTATCTAATTTTATAAACATTACATATGTACTCCAATGAGGCAGGTGTCATGTCGGGTTAACGTCAATTGCTTCTGTTTGCATCGTTACGCAACTGTAAACATCTGGTTAAATGAAACATATGCGAATGTTCAACATATGTCTGTGCGTACAACATTTGTACATATCTTCAACGTCATTTCGTAACGATTCGCTCAATAAGAAAATTACAACCCAGTCACCTTGCCTCCGTATGGTTCGCATAACATCGATTCCCATGGTACTTGGGATCTGCCAAATTTTTTATTTTGTTATCGCGGAGGTGTTGGGGAAGTTTTTTGGGAGATTTACGGCCGCACCCGCACAAGTGCGATCTCAACAGTCGTGCATGTTGACGTCGTGAGGCCTGACTTCTTCGCCAAGACCGTACTCGCCTTCTTTCGGTCCTCGTCCACCTTTCATAGGATGTCTGATGCACGAGGCAGGCACGTGTAAACACAGTAGAACGACAGAAGCCCACGTCGAAGCGTTAAAAAAAAAGCATGGCGCCAATGCCCTCTGTAATCTAAACGCGAAGGCACACGGGGGGCGCATTAGAGCCTCAAAGGTTCGCACACACAATCTCGGAGGCCGTGGCGCGTCTCTGAAGGTTTACTCCGACGGTAAGAAAAAAGTACTTTTCTTACACCGTGATTCTGACGATTTTGCGGTGCGGTGCGCACGCCCGCGCTTGAGTTCCCGCGCTCGCACGTGCATGGCGCGTCTTGCGCGACAGCGCGGACAGCACCTTTTCGAACCTGGGCGGTAACGTACGTTCGTATCAAACGTCGCGGGAAGAAAATCGGTTCACAACAACCATACTCTATTACATTGCAGGCCAATGGGCCTTATAATTCGCCGGGACCAAAGAAAAATTCGTATCAGTCCGAAATTCGTATGAGCTGTGATCGTATCACCGAGGTTTCCCTGTAATGCATCACCCATCAGTTAAATGACGAACAAAAGATCAGTAATGACAGCCTTCACATTCTCAATATTCAGGAGGAAATGAACAAAATGAATTCCAGTAGCTTTTCTCCCACAGGAAACCGCACTACTGCCTGGAACCTCGGTCTGAGTAGACTGTCAGTCAGTGGCGTAGCCAAGGGGGGGGTTGGGGGGTCCAACCCCCCCCCCCCCCCGAAATTTTTCAATTTTGCTTGAGTATATATACACGCACACATACAAACGCACGCACGAACATACATAAAGTATGGTTGAACCCCCCCCCCCCCCCCCCCCGAAAAAAATTTCTGGCTACGCCGCTGCTGTCAGTGGGTAGTTTTGGCTGCCTCAGAAAAAAAAAATCTCTATCAGGATCTTTTTAGAACGGGAAGTACTGCTGTAAGCTTTCCGAAAAATTGAATCTGCAAAGCCTCTTGAAGTGCTTTCTAGCGTAGCCTTCCTAAAAACCAGTTCATTCTGCCGTGTTTAAACCCTGAAGGTTGATAGTATACGAAATGTATACTAATATAGTAGCCAGGAGAACGGCTGCTCCTGTACATAAATATGACATAGTAATGTCCCCAAAATATAAGAAAAAAGCCGGCAGATCCCACGCACTGGGGGGAATCGATGTAATGCGAAGCAGCCAGTAATGAGCAAATCATGCTTTACATAATTTGCATGTCATGTTTTACATGTTACGACTGGTCATTTGTGTTCAGCATACATTCACGTCGCGATATACCAATTTTGGTGTATGTCAAGCTAGCGAACTGGACGCAAGCGCACGATGAGCGTGGCATGTAAATGGCATTGTAGATGACATGCATGCCAAGATTTTCATGTTACCACTTGTCATTTATGTTCGTTATACAGTCGTGCCACTCAATACCGAATTTGGTGTATATCAAGCTAACGAAACGGCCGCGAGCGCGCCATGAGCGTGGAATGCAAGCCATGTCGCTCATGACATGTCATGATTTCCATATTACCACTTCTCATTTATGTTCGTCATACAGTGATGTCACTCAATACCAAATTTGGTGTATCTCAAGCAAACGAAACGGCCGCGAGCGCGCTATGAGCGTGGAATGCAAGTCATGTCACTCATGAAGTCATGATTTTCATATTACCACTTGTCATTTATGTTCGTCATACAGTCATGTCGCTCAATCCCAAATTTGGTGTATATCAAGCTAACGAAACGGCCGCGAGCGCGCTATGAGCGTGGAATGCAAGTCATGTCACTCATGAAGTCATGATTTTCATATTACCACTTGTCATTTATGTTCGTCATACAGTCATGTCACTCAATACCAAATTTGGTGTATATCAAGCTAACGAAACGGCCGCGAGCGCGCTATGAGCGTGGAATGTAAGTCATGTCGCTCATGAAGTCATGATTTTCATATTACCACTTGTCATTTATGTTCGTCATACAGTCATGTCACTCAATACCAAATTTGGTGTATCTCAAGCTAACGAAACGGCCGCGAGCACGCCATGAGCGTGGAATGCAAGTCATGTCGCACATGACAAGTCATGATTTCCATATTACCACTTCTCATTTATGTTCGTCATAGAGTGATGTCACTCAGTACCAAATTTGGTGTATCTCAAGCAGACGAAACGGCCGCGAGCACGCCATGAGCGTGGCATGCAAGTCATGTCGCACATGACAAGTCATGATTTCCATATGACCACTTGTCATTTATGTTCGTCATACAGTCATGTCACTCAATACCAAATTTGGTGTATATCAAGCTAACGAAACGGCCGCGAGCGCGCTATGAGCTTGGCATGCAAGTTATGTCGCTCATGACATATTATGATTTCCATATTACCACTAGTCATTTATGTTCGTCATACAGTCATGTCACTCAATACCAAATTTGGTGTATATCAAGCTAATGAAACGGCCGCGAGCGCGCTATGAGCGTGGAATGCAAGTCATGTCGCTCATGAAGTCATGATTTTCATATTACCACTTGTCATTTATGTTCGTCATACAGTCATGTCACTCAATCCCAAATTTGGTGTATATCAAGCTAACGAAACGGCCGCGAGCGCGCCATGAGCGTGGCATGTAAATCATAGTTTTCATGACAAGTTAGTCATGATTTTCCTGATATGACCAGCCATTTATGTTCGTCTACAGTCATGTTATGCCATACCAAATTTGGTATAAATCCCATTAACGATACGGCCAGGAGAGCACAAAGTCGTAGGCGGCTAGCTAGATAGATAGCTAGATAGATAGATAGATAGATACGCTCAAAGTCGCCGAAGTTCGCTAAGAAATGCTTCGCATTTAAAAACACTGCTGCCAAGAATACGGCTTTGTACCATGCCGCTCACTTCACACGGCAACGCTTAACGTTACAGACGATTGATCTAAGCCCCGCATAGTTTACCTATAGGTTCCTGCAGCCCGAGCGTGGAACACGACTTCGCTGCTGGATTGTCAGCTGTCGGCGCAACTGGCGAAGAACTGCCTTGAAACAACCGTAAACGAGATAGCCAGATAATTATAACCCCGAGGACTGTAGTCACTACGTCAAACCCGACTTTATCGAACTCCGTTAAATCAAATAACCCTTTATATTGATCTATTTTCGAACACGACAATATTTTTAGTGAATGCATAGGAACATTTAAGGCTACATCGAACAAAAATAGCCGGAACGCTTGATATATCAAACATCGCGCAGTGCGAAACACCCCTATAAGTTGGCTTTTCCTCATGCAGGAGGACTTTCCCGCATGTATCTGGGAGAATGAGCGGTGTGATTATAAGAGCGCTACGTCGACCGAGCGGTCATCGCATCGTTCTGCCATGATTCCTCGTCGTCGCACTTGACTGCTTGTCGTGCGGGATCGCCATTCGCATCTCCGTTTCCTTTGTTAACGCAGCGGCTACCGTAAAAGCGAAGAATCTGGCTGTTCTCCGCAAGGCTGGCGATAATCAACACAGTCGAACTTAGCGAACAGAAGTCTGACGTCGCCACTGAGTACAGTATCCCAAGAAGCACGCTAAGGATCATATCGAAAAACAAGACCAGCATTAGGGGCAAGGCCGACTAGAGGCCTACGGCACCCGACGAGTATGCACAGCTGCGTATCAAGATATTGAGGCGCTGTTTACATCGGTGCCGTAATTTTTCACGTATAACTCGCACCTGCATAGAACCCGCGCCCACAACTACAAAGGGTGGGAAAATAGAAATAAAAAAAAAGTCCCCGCTTTTTTCCGTGAAGCCATCTTCCTTGCATTACTGTGCAGCCGTGCCGTGAAGCCAACTTGCGCACCGAAATTCGCATCGAAAATACGGCAAATTCTTTAAAAGTTTCATATCGAATTCTGCGATCTATCAAACTAGTTTCGGTTTTCTTGGGAGTTCTATATATATACGAGTTCGACTGTAATCACCATACTTCTTACTGAACTAGAGCACAGAACAAGGCTGCTTCATAACTGAGTCGGCATTAGCTTAGCCAAGGAAGATAACCAGCTAACGTGCTAATGGGCCCACCATCCATGCAGGGCAACCTACCCTATTGCAGTCAGCCCAAGGAGAACCACAGTCAAGAGATATCGAGTGTTATGCGTCCTTGCAAATTTATTAGTGACTCCATTGATTTGGCCAGGGCTTTTTTTTCCTGATGCGAGCAGTCTTCTTGTATTCGTTGGAGTAAGGAATCGGATGGAAGAGCATTTTTGCCTCTCCAGGCAATACACATATAGTGTCTCAACAATCTTCGAATAATAAGGGCAGCGCACTCATTGTCATTGGGAAGACCGGACATAAAAGCCAAGCATTTATGCACGGGGGAGTGGCGGATAGGGCGATCTATTTGTTCTTTCTTTCTGTGATACTGGCTACGTCAGAATGAGCCTGTTTGAGGGCTACTTCCTGATACACACAGGAGTTTAGTGATGACACATGTTATTTTTCAGATTTCACAGGCTTTCTTTATCAACCGAAAAGAAAATTGGGCGGGAAATTAGTAAGTCGTTGAAAATAGCCGAAGGGAATTTTTTGAGGGCTCGTTTCTTTGACACAACCTTAATGAAAACCAGCAGATCATGAAGCCAATGAAGGTATAGGGAACGTTAATTGTACTGTTCCAAGTGCATTGGATTACGCGCCCGATGCTCTTACCAACTGAGCTACAGCGGCGATCGTCCCCTCGTCCACTTATCGGGTATTTATGTGCATGCCAGCCATGGGAGTGTTTATCAGCGCTGCTCTTAGCCATGACGGCGATTATGGAACGCTCTTTACCAATGGCGTAACGTAGCACATGAACCTTTAACGAGCGGAGAGCTGACCTATAAGCCTTCGCGTAATACCTGAAGGCATGAAGTGTGCTGAAACGAGACCTTCGCAATGAATGAGTGAAGGAAGGGAATTTTCGAGGGCTGTTTTCTTTGACACCACCTTAATAAAAGTTGTCTTTTCGTCCACTTTACTTTCTTCACATCTATAGAACAATTATTACAATGCGCTCAAACAGTACAATTAACGTTTCCTATACCTTGCTTGGCTGCGTTATCTGCTGGTTTTCATTAAGGAATACAGCACAGTTAGAAGTAATATAACAGTAATAACTGTTGGGGTTTAACGTCCAAACACGGCGATATGATTGTGACAAACGCCGTAGTGGATGGCTCCGGAAATTTCGACCACCTGGGGCTCTTAAAGGTGCACCTACATCTCAGAGCACAGGCCTCAAGCATTTGGCCTCCATCGAAATGCGGCTGCTGCTACTACTACTACTACTACTACTACTACTACTACTACTACTACTACTACTACTACTACTACTACTCCTTGTACTACTACTGCAACTACTACTACTACTACTACTACTACTACTACTGCTGCTGCTGCTGCTGCTGTTGCTGCTGCTGCTGATAACAATAGGATGAAATGCAAAGGGCCCGCGTGCTTCGGTGCCCGTTCAAAACCCTAGGTAGTAGAAATTTCCGAAGCACCCACTTACTGCGTGCCCCATAATCATATCATAATGTTGGCACGTAAAACGCCAGAAATCATTATTATTTATAGGATGAGGAAAGCAAGAAGGCAAGGAAACGAATTCATGTAGATACAAGGTTACATTTAGATTCCAGCTGCCAACGGTATCTGAGTGCCTGTGTAATCATGCTGCCAAGGAGGTCGCGGGTTTAGCGCCAGCCGCAGACCCCATATTTCGATGAGGCGGAACGTGGTAGCACCCGTACGGTGCACCAAGCAATAAAGAGGTTTCTAAAATTTTAGGCAAAAATGTATCCAACCGTGGTGCGGAGCCTTCTTTTGCTTGTTCACACTAAGAGGCAAACACCTTGGTACAACCCGAGTACTTAAACTACCGCCTTCCCGGAGTGGACTCTTCAGTGAAGCTACAAGTGCCATCGTACCCGAAGCAATGCGCTTTCTCAGTGCCAGATTATAAATCGCGCAATAGAGAGAAAAGGAACAGGAAATCAAAGAGCATTTGTTCCTCTCTGGCACTTGAACTCTTCATTATCCTTTACGAAGATGTTCCAACAGGCCCAATTAGCTACAGTAGTTTACTTTATCGCTTACATTCAGGAGTGGTATAAAGAAAGCCTGTTCCTTAATTACTGGAATGACATTCACCCACCTGTGACTTCTGCAACAGCGAAGAAGGTAATCGAGCACAGTGCGTTATCGGCACTACGTCGAACACAATATTCTTCATACTCTGCGAAGAGGGCTAGACAGCGGAACCTTTGTACAGACAGATTTTTGCCCTCAGCCGTCGGAGGCTTGTAATGTAACGAGAGCGTGAGAGCGACTTCATGAACCGTTAGCTTCAATGACCACTTGAATATTTTATGGACTGCTCCACATGTAGGAACAGCGAACGCTTCTTGCCCAGTTTTTTTTTTAAATGGCAAGCATTTCTCAACGAACTGCAGGCATTCTGAGCGTTTCTATTTACGTATCTATTATCTATCTACATATCTAGCCGCCTACGCCAGGGTGCTCTCATGATTGTCTCCTTGACTTGGGGTAGACCAAAATTGGTATGGGAGGGTAAGAGGGTTTGACGAATATGTCTGGCTGATCATGACATGAATAACATGAAAATCCCGTCACGTACGTCATCAAACACATTCCTCCAGACACGTGTAGCCCATACCCGTATACCACAGGCCATGGTATGCAGGTATGAGCCACAGGTGATTGCCAGTTTACATCTACCTGGGAACGGCGAGAACATACATTGGTAATTTAAATGCGAGAGCGTTGAGAAAAACGGACATCGGCAGCGTTACGAGTGAAAAACAGCGCTAAAAGACGGGACAAGAAAGAACACGGGACCACGGCGCTGACTAACAACCATATTCCCGTGCTCTTTCTTTTCCCGTCTTTTAGCGCTGTTTTTCACTCGTAATCATGAACCAACCAGCCCAAATGCGTACCTTATCGGCAGCGTTGACTCGACGAATGCAAAGAATAAATATCATGGTCCCAGCAGGAATTGAACCCAAGAATTCTGCGTGACATTTAAGTATTCTACCACAGAGCCATGCCAAGTCTCGAAACTGCTTTGGAAAAAGACTCTATGCCTGTGTAATGTTGGTGAAAGGTCAATTGTGGTTGCAGTGCTGGCTATCTAATTTTATAAACATTACATATGTACTCCTATGACGCAGGCGTGACGTCGGGTTAACGTCAGTTGTATACTTAAGCGCCATCCACTGAAGTTGGTCTACGTAGCACTAGCAAGGGCTACCATCCTTGCAACCACAAGTACTACACATCAGCTTACCGTTCCTGGTGTTGGTAATACCCATGTTGCTATTGGCATCGTTACGCAACTGTAAACAGTTGGTTATATAAAAGATATGCGTCTCCTTCAACATGTCTGTGCGTAAAACATTTGTACATATCTTTAGTGTCATTTCGTAAAGTTTCGCTCGATAAAGAAATTACACCACAGTCACATTCCCTCCGCATGCTTCGCGCATAACATCAATTCCCATGGTACGTGGGATCTGCCAATTTTCTTGTTCATGTCATGTAACCCCATTTTTTATATGCAGGGCACTATACCGAATGCGCCACTGGCCCTGCGCTTCCTCTCTCTCGCCCTTGTCCTCTGTATTGGAGGAAACAGCCCAATTTTAACATGTATACTAACGTGTACATTTGCGAATATTCCTAAAAGTATTAGGCAATAAAAACAACGCGTTGCATCCACGGAGACTGAGCGTAAATATGGAGTATTTTACAAATGCGTTCAAGTGACGCCATATTGGGATATTACAGCTGCTGTTATTTATGTGTAACATATAAATAAACAAATGGTAGTACAGTAGACTCATGTGCATAAAACAGCTGTACGGATTGATTCGGGGTTTAGTTACCGTTCCTTTCATGTCTCGACACAGAAAACTGAGCACTATGTTGTCTAACAGCCCTAGATGCCAATGACCGTACATCTAAAAGGAAGTCATATGTAAGCATCCAGTTATCAAAGAGAAATAAAGATTTTAAAAACCTGCGGATTGAATAGAGAATGCAAGATGACAACCTCGCCTTTAACAAAGACGTTGACATATTGATTGTTAGCGCTAGTTCAAATTGTGGTGCCATTTAGCATTCGTCCGGAATTAGAAAACTAGCTCCGTGTACGCGTTCTGTTCGTTGCCGCCCACTTTTCATTCATGATCACACATTACCCCCCCCCCCCCCCCCGTTACCCCCCTCCCCCCCCACCAATTTCTCGTACTTTTCTTAGTGTCAGCGCTCTCTCTTTAGAGACGCCAAAATCTCCATGTCTTTTGCCAGGAATGAATTTTTTCGCCCTCGCTCTCTGTGTTTCCCCGGGCAGCTGTGTGAGATTCCTTTTTCTTCTGCTTTTATGCGCCGATGCCCGATGTAGCAAGTCAGCAGAAACAGCGACCTTCAGATCACGACTGCAGACCGCTCGACGGCGGAGGATGGATCGCTCTATTATGTCGCAATGAGTTTGTGGAAGGATAACACGTCTGCTTCGTTGAAGAAATGGCGCATACTTTAGCTGAAACGAACAAAAAGAAAAAGGCCAGACAGTGGAGCTGTCATGTGCGCCACAGACATCCGCATTGTATCTCCTCTGGTGGCCATCACTGATATTGCTTTCACGGCACCTGAAGCGAAAGTTCCGTCATTTCCTCATCAATTTGCACCCAGCTGCCATCAAGCGAAGCGTGCGATTGAATCCCAACTCAACGCGAAATGTGACTTCAGCCTGCACAGCCTTCAGGCTAATATCTTGGGGACAATGGCGAAGAAATGGTAGGCGATGAATTCCGGGAAGCAACCAATTTCCGGTCTGAAAGAGGTTCGGCATGTTATGCGTAATGCTATAAATGACATCTATTACAACTGCACATTCGCGGAAAGAGATACTATGCTGTCCTTGGACCTCCTGAGTATATGCGTGACGTATGTTTAAAAAAAATGTATCGTTCTCTGGAAACCCATGCCACGCCTGGCATTGGACCTCCTCCCGGTATCTATCAGCGTTATTAACAGATATGCTTTGATAGTGTATAGGTCTCTACTCTTCTTACGCCTGCCACTGTACAGTATGTCATGAAAACATAGTGAAATCAGCAGCAACACGCGGTCTTTGACAGCGGCGCTTTTTTACTGTCAGAATGATACACGCCTTTTCGGACCGAATAGGAGTCAGATGGGCGAAAATCAATATCCTATAGGAAGGAATTTCTCAAGATAGCCTGGCAAGGCAGTAAATGTACACGTGACCAGATTAAAAGGTGTGAAGCACGTTTTAATGGGCTCATTTTATCGCACACATGAGGTTGTGAACGGCAGGGAAAATTGTGTTGAAAGGAAACACAAAGAAATGCATTCAGAGTACAAATGTACTGAATACCCACACAAAAAGAGCAACATATGTGCTATGTAACAGCCACTACCAAAGCGTGTAAATGCGCCCTGCAGAACACATAACGTACATTTTCTAAGCCTGTTTGATCTGGAACCTACAGGTATGCCATTTTATTATTGCGCATGGATTGCAGCATTTCTAGTTCGTCAAGATGATGAACACAGTAATTGCGCTGCCTTTAGCTTCCGATAAATTCCGTTAAGTTTCGCGGCAGATTGACAAGAGGTGACACTTTTAAATATAGAAATTTCGCAAGGGCTACGAGCAAATGAGTCTAGCTAAATATTCTCCCCAAGTCTGGCGTAGCATGAACGAAAAATAAAGTGATATACGCCATAACTCTCATGCGTCTAACCGAAATGAAACGTACCTGTTGTCATGTGAGGGTTGCTTTTGCTCAGTGCTATTCCTTTCTTATGGACCGCTCTTGACAGCTGGTCGATTCCTGTGAGAGTTTCGAACAAACTAGCGCCGCTTCAACCACAGACGAAGAGGGAAAATAAATTGCCTTGAAATATTAACCAAGAGTATTCCAACCATGTATCTCTTCACTCGAACGGAATTGACGTCCTTCTCGTGCAGAATGTCCTCACAGCACGTCGCTATGCCCCTTTGGCAAGACTTATCCTAGATAGGACTTGTTTGGAGGAAATACGTCATATGCAGGATATTCCACCTTGTTCTGTGCAAGGAAAAAGCTTACTGGTAAATTGCGCCATAAGGTAGGGCACATTGCTTGACCACAAAAAAGAAAGATTTATTTGACAAGAAGAGCCAGTAGCTGGGAGCAATAGCTCCATTGAGAGCCTTTTCTAAACTTGTAATGGCGCCATAGTCGAAATACCAAGGGAAAATGCGACATGGATGGATGGAAAAACTTTATTACTTGTCCGGCAGATTAATGGCCCGGGCTCAGGTCTCCCATGTCGGGACGTCAAGGCCCCGCCTCTCCAACGCTTGACGGTCCTGCTCGACTGCCCAGAGATGGTCGGCGAGCTTGGAGCTGCGCAGAGCGGCTTCCCATCTCGCTGAGAGAGCATCGGGATTAATACATTTGGCTTTAGCCCCGCATTCCCAGGGCACATGCTTAAGCGTAGCTGTGTCTGTGTGGCAGACCTTACAGATGCTGGTGTTAAAGATCCCAGGGTGTTTCGGTGATATAGCAGGGGATTAGGGTAAGTGTTATGTAGCGACAGAAGGCGACATCGGCTTTGTTGCGTCGCTTGCGTTGTAGTGTGCCGCCTCGTTAAGGTTGGGCAAAGTGCGGGCAGACTTCGTCCACATGGGCGGGGAATCAGATCAAGGTAGCGTGGAAAACCTGGTCGGCATTCATGAGTATACGAAGAGCTTCAATCGAAATCCTACCCTTTGAAAAATTCCGCACAGCTGTGCGCGAGTCACTGAGTGCAGTCTTACTGTCGGCGTCAGTTTTGGCCAGAGAAATGGCCGGCGTCCGGTAATTCCTGTAGGGGCAACATTGTGTTTTTGTTATCTTGTAAACCGTGAATGCTTGTCCAACGCATCCTTGCCGCTTCATCATTTATCTTCGCTTACGTACGTAGCACAGCGTAGCTTGCGGCTGGGTTATAAGATCCGTTACTAATGGAGAAAAAAAAAACCTCACACTACTGAGGCCGAACGAACAAACAGCTTTGTAGACTGTGTTTAGTCGGCTGACTGCAGTTACAATCAGGGCCCTAATTAACAAAAAATAGTCTGCGCTGCAATTTTTGTAAAATCAGTCTTGAACCAGGCAGCCCTGATAATGGGCGTAGTATCGGCAGATACAGCCGCTCGTCAGTGAAAACGAATACTTACGAACAAGACTTTTTGTTAACGGGGCCATGACACCCAATTTTCGATCATAATCTGTGCTATGCGGGTTAATCCTTGGGTGTTCACAAATGATCTGGTGAAATTTTAGCGCATTCGGTCGAGCACTTAATTTATATTTGAATATTTTACAGACACGCGAGCGGCCTCAGAGTCGGGCAACACTGGAGCACTCGCGAGCCGTGACTGAATAAGCCGCTGGCTGTGCCAGCGTTCTGCATTCCGGCGAACGATATTGTTCCGTCGTCAGCAGTGCGTGAAGTCGAGATATTTGAGCTTTCTTCTGCTTGGCACCGAAACTGAACGATTTGCAGCGGCTGAAATTGGTAGAAGACGACGGCACTGCTCCTTGCTGCGCGTAACGTCCCAGGCGCCATGGCAAAATGCGGTCGCCGGCGGTGGGCGAGATTTTGCACTGAAATATTCTTTTACGGAGAACTTTTGTAGCGTTAGCTACACTGGCCTAGCCAAACCCGTTTCGCGCGGCACAACAAGAGCCGCGCTGCGCATGCGCGAGGATCAGTGATGTCACACAGCTGGCGCACCAGAGCCGGCATCTTCCGCGCACTCCGCCGCCGCCGCGCGCATCTCACCGCCGCCGGTCTGCGCATTCCAGAGGGGTGACGTCGTAGCCGTGGTAGACGCACTGGCGCCGGCGCGCGCGCGCAGCTATTCGCCTTCGCTATGCAGTCGCCATCTGACACTGCGCTGGAGCCGCTGCGCTTCTGACTGGCGTCTGCCAGTGTGGTATAGCCATGGAAAAGGAGAGCGCAAATGCTGCTCAACGGCGCAGAAGAGCGGAGAAGCGTGACTCATCGGATCCCGAAGTAGTTGCCTGGAAATTAGCGGTTGAGGGTAGGAAGAATGAACAGAATACTGTGTTGGGGCCATAGAGACGGCAGCGTGTTACTTCACTGATCACCAAGCCGTCTTTGTGGCAATAAAGAAGCAACCTGACGTTGACCAAAAATATACATGTGCCACATAATACGTATACCGTGTTTGTGTGTCATTGGAGCAGCAGTAAGCATCATAATCAAGCTAATCCTAGACAATCAAGAAAGCTAAGAATAATCAGCTGAACCTTTGCTAACGCTACGTATATCCTGGCATAGCCGAGCTAAGCCACTGCAACATTTTTTATATCTGTATAGGCATAATATACCCTCTACTTCCAGTTTTCGCTGAAAACCACAAATTGTTGGGTGACGGTGTCATGGCCCCTTTAATACGGTCCTCAATCCAGGTTTCTCAAATAGCCTTATGCCAGAATTGTTGCAAAGAGCCAAAGCTACCGAACACTTATGCTGAACAGGTGAGCAGCTAAGAGCCCTTAGGAACAAGAAACGTTGTTTGGGATTTTGACAAGTTCCCGGGTTCAAACCCCAGCCCCGGAAAGAAAATTTATTTAGTTTTCATTTTATTTCTTTGTTGAGCTGTGAGTGGGGAGGGTCTTTGGAATAACGTCACAAGCTTCACCTGTCAGTCAACGCAAGCTTCGCTTGAATAAACACAAAAGCAAGCTATGGAAGTCTTCCCTAAAATATTTATCGTAATTGGGCGCACGGTAGCCCTACCATGATATAGTGGATTTGGCCCGTAAAATACCAGCAATTATTCTAAAGTAAAAATCAGACAGGATGGGACCTGATGGAAACACACTACTGTATACCCTCAAAAAAAATCACGCCATATCCACGAAGTGAATGATGATGAGTGGGCGAAGCTCGATCGTTTTCATCCATGGCAGGAAGAGAATGTGTGGTCTGGAACGCGCTTATACTTCATGGTCATCAGCGTCATCGTCATCGTTTCACGTGTAGTGGGTACATTCCACTATACTGCGTCATCGTCATCTTTATCACGTGGAGTGGGTACATTCCACTATACGTGGCTACCTACCTACTACTACTACTACTACTACTACTACAGAGGAGGGACAGACCCACACCCTATAGGAGCTTCGCCCGTAAAAACCTATTTCAAGCTGTATTTGTGATGCGTCCGTCATGCTTTACTAATCGGAGACGAGTTTGCTTGACCGCGGTATACCGTGTGTTGGCGCCTTCTCTGCGCATGTGTTCATTGGTCTATTTATTGCTGGTTCTGCGCACTAAATAAATATTTTGGAAGAGACAATGCTACTGTTGTCTACGTGTCTTGCTTTTGTGTGTGTGTGTGTGTTTGTGTGTGTGTGTGTGCTTGCGTGCGCGCGTGTGTGTGTGTGTGTTCGAACTGTTAGTACTGTAGGAAAGGGCAGTTATAGGGCGAGACATTCGTCTCGCGATCATTACAACGTAAAAAAAATTAAGGGAGAACAGATGAACGCGCGCGTCGACACAGTTGAAAATCACGTATGCGCAAGGAAAATAGCAGCAGGCAACGGTGACTAACTACGTCGTCTGGTATGTAGCAATGGCAGCCATTTAGCGCAACAAACTGAGTAGTATTAAGAACTCACAGCAAAAAAAAAAAAAAGAAGAAGGAAAACGACTTTGTGTCAGCGCGGCTTCAATGGGATTGCATTCTTTGGAATTTAATTTCGGGGAGACATGTCAGTGCTTGGTCTGTTCGACTTTATCGCGTTATTTTCTGCAACGTTAGTCATGACGGGTCACGGCACCTGCGTGACAGAATGGATATATTTCGGGGGGTGTTTTAGCAACAGAGAGTTATCAGTAGCACCTGTCCTTGTCTGCCTTGTCGTTTTTGTGTCCGTTTTCATTTGCACTAAGAATAATATGTGGGGTTTAATGTCCCAAAACCCCGATATCATTATGAGGGACGCCGTAGTGGAGGGCTCCGGAAAATTTCGACCGCCTGGTGTTCTTTAACGTGCACTGACATCGCGCTGTACACGGGTTTCTAACATTTCGCCTCCATCGAAATGCGACCTCCGCAGCTGAGATCGAACCCGCGACCTTCGGGTCAGCAGCCTTTATTTGCGCTAATTGGACTTTCCTGTAACGTTTAAGTTGCCCGACCGTCTGGCCTATAACATATATAGGCCAGACGGGTCGTTGCGTTAATGACCGGGCGGTGGAAAATTCTCGAGCTGTGAAGAGTCGGGGTACAAATTTGGCCGAGCGTTGCGCAAGTTGCGGGGCATGTGAGCCGAAACTGAGTGAGATAAAGATACTGGGTAGGGGTAGGGATAAGATGGCAAGGGAGTTGCTTGAAGCGTACCATATCAGGAAGCGAGGGGGTACGTGCGTCAGTGACACATCGGTGAAGCTTTTCAAGGCAGAGGCTGAGTATCTTGATAATGTTTTGTGAAGTGAGAACGTGTGTTGACAATGCATTTGACTGTGTGCGCATGTGTGTTTTTTCTGAATATATTTGCGGGCGAAGCCTCAAATAAAGTTAGATGAAAGTAGCGCTTGCCCTGTTGTGTCGCTCTTGTGATTGTTGTTCTGTGCGCTCAAGTTTCCCGTCAAATTTAAGTTGAACGTGTATTCGATTGGAAGATAACTCTGTCATCGTATTTGTTTCGCAACACGGTATATAAGGAAGAATATGAAACGTAACCTAGAAGAACCTGCATCACGGTGAGCTTGTAGTTCGCCTTAGTAACTTGCCTCACAGCACTAAATAACACTCGCATGAACAGCCTCCAGCATTTTTAACTATATCACGCGAGCGTCCACAGCCCTCTGTATCAGCACCTTACGGCACCTTACATCAGCGCCTTACAGTGCTGCTTTGTGCGCCTGAGCGTACTACGGCCGGTCTCGCAGATTATCGCCGTTGTTAGGCGCTGATACTGCGCGCGGTTGACGCTCGCGCGATATATAGTTTAAAATGCTGGAGGCTGTACACACACGGTCGCACCATTCGCAAACGCATACACCCCAGGAGACGTCTCTCCGGTTTTCTGCGTAAGGGCTCACAACTACCTGTTTATTCATCACACTGGAGAAGCCCATGCACACACGACCGCTGCGCATGCCCAATAGATGATCGGTGCTATCCAATAAATAGTGACATCACGTCAAACCTCGAATGGTCAAAAATTCATTAGCCCTCCTCCATATTGGGAAAATGATGACGTGTGCGTCCGTCACTTCCAACTTTTTTTCTTTATTTCTTTCTGTCTTTCTTTATATCCCCGGCGCAAGCGAAACGGTTCTGATTGGTTGCGGGCGTGGCGCGAAGGCGCACCTACGAACTTGGCATCGTTCCCTATGATCCACGTTCCGCCAGCGGCGCTGGAACATGAGTTCGTGGGTTCATATCCAGGCAACAGTGAAATGTGGCAATGTTAGATGACCTCAACGAACGATAAGACTGTCATATTAGAAACAGCTGATCGCCGATAAGCCCACGATAGGAAGAATGTCAATTATTGGACAAGAGCGCGTGCAAATATGCACGGGACCGGCGCACCTTTGAGGGCGGCATTTCTGTATCATGCCGGTGCCGCGTTTTTCGCGTACGACAACGCCGCCACAGAAATATATAACTGATAACAAGCTTCACTTGAAAGAGCGAATTGGGAGCCTCACGGCCTCTTTCCATAGTTCTTACTTTAACTCATAAAAACACTTCCGAAGCAAGGCATGCAGTAGAGTTTCATGTTTTTATCAACTGTACGCGTGTCATCATATTGTGATTCACTATAACAAAAAAAAGATGGTACTCGGCATTTGTACGGAAAGAGTGGTAGAAAATAGAAATATCCATCGATGTTTCTGCGCAAGCGGTTGGGAGCGTGTACATGTGATTGTATTGATCACTCTCCGAAGCAACTTACTGAGAAGCTGAAAATTTGTTTGACAGCATTGTGGTAGCATTGTTGCGGCGCACTTCGCTATCTAAAGCAAGTAACCTTGAAGGGTGTGTTGAATACAAAGGCTTGAGATTGCTTTACCACAGGAGCTTTTTTTTTTTGTTGTTGTTACAGTGTGCATGTCTCGTTCGTAAAATCACTGTCGTGTCGTAAAGTCACTGTCACTGTGTATAAGAGCTATCCTGGTTAACGTATAGAGCCGTTCTACAAGCAATGCACAAGGGGATATTATCAATTCGCTTGCTCTTCGCCCGCATTCACGGAGTAAAACATCACTTACTTTTTAAGAGCGAATCTGTTTAAAGTATCGGGGAATTGTGATCTGTCGTGCAAAGCTGCATAGGTGGGTTTGCGCCACAGGAATGGGGCAAGCCCCATCACCGAGTACAGCCGGTGCGAACGTTAAGCAAAAACTCTGCTCCGCGAAGGGGAGCACGGGAAACACGCGAAGGAGAAAGAGAAAATAGAGCGAAAGAGAGAAAGAAAGAAAGCGATAGAAAGAAAGAGAAAAATAAAATAGAAAGAAATAAAGGGAATAAAGACATAAAAAAATGTAAAGATGGAGAAATACATGGAAAGAAAGAGAAGGAGATAGAAAGAAACAGACACGAAAAAAAAAACCCAGAAAAAAACAGAGAACAAGAGAGAAAGAGAAAGAAAGAGAGAAAGGAAGAGAAGCAAAGAAAGAGAGAAAGGAGGAGACGCAAAGAAAGAGATAGAAAGAAGCAGAGAGAGCGAGAGGAAGATAGAAGCACATAGGAAGACGCAGAAAGACAGAAAGATAAAGAAAGAGTCAGAAAGAAACAGACTCGAAAACGAGATAGAAGAAACAGAGCAAGACAGAAAGAGAAATAAAGCGCAACGAAGAAACAGAGAGAGAGAGAGAGACAGGAAGAGGAAGTGACAAACAGAAAAAAGAAAGAAAGAAAGAAAGAAAGAAAGAAGGAACTAACTGGAGAAAGAGAAAGAAATAGGAAGACACAGATACAAAAAAAATCCACGCATATCCACGGAGTGAATGATGATGAGTGGGCGAAGCTCCGGAGGTTCATCGGTAAAAACCGTGAATCTTTCGGGAATCTTGCCCAGTACATCATCAAAGACGTGACAAGCACTGTGTGTATATATTAAGAAATTTTATTTATTCGTGAGCCGTGATTTTCCGTTTTCGTACTGGAGCCGTGTTTTCTTCGTTGGTCGTGAGCCGGGGTGTGGTTACCGTTTACATAAGCCGTGACTTCCGTTCCGCCTTCATTATAACGGCTTTATGGTCGGTGAAGTGGAGGGATAGGGGTACTTGGATGGGTCGTAGTGGGAAGTTTGCAAAGACGAGATCGATGCAGGTTCCTCGGATGGTTGTAGGGTTGCATGTGGTCGATCACTAGATGGCACCGCAGCGCCATCTAGTGATCATCTGAGACCTAGAGGTGGCTACGACGCTTGATTATTCATTGTCATCAGCGTCATCGTTATGACGCATAGTGGGTACATTCCATTTGCTGTGCCGTGATGGCAGCGTCATCGTCATCGCACAGGGGTGGCTGCGACGACGACAACGACGCGGGACTAGCCTATGCCTTAAGGAGCTTCGCCCCTAAAAAGAGATACGAGAAACAGAGAGGAAGAGAAAGAAAGAAAGAAAACTATAAAGAGAAACAAGAAAGGCCACCCAGCTCCACTCTTCCTTCAGGCTTGGCAGCACTAGTGCGAAGCTACCATAATTTTTTTATCGCTGTTTCTACTGTGTTTGTCACCTTTCAACCTTGCGCGTATTAGTTAAAGGAGCCATGACACGGTCACCCAACAATTTGTACTTTTCAGCGAAAACTGGGTGTAGAGGGTCTATTATGTATAAAGATATGAGAAGTGGCGCGTAAAAGAATCTTTCAGTGCAAAACAGGTCCTAGAAGTCACCAGCTGTAAATCCTGCCCACTGCCGGCGACCGCCATTTTGTCATGGTGCCTGTGACGTCACGTGCATCAAAGAGCAGTGCCATCGTCTTATACCAAGTTTCAACCACTACAAATCTTTCAATTTCGCTGTCAAGCAAAAGAAAGCTCAAATAACTCGATTTCACGCGCCGCTGAGCACGGAACAATATCGTTCGCCGGAATGCAGACGCTCGCACAGCCAGCTGCTTGTTACGTCATGGCTCGCGAGTGCGCCAGTGTTGCCCGACTCTCAGATCGCTCGCGTGTTTGTAAAAGTATTCAATCATAAACTAAGTGCTCGACCAAATGCGCTAAAACTTCCCCAGGCTTATTTCTGAATGCTGAAGGATTAACCCATATAACACAGATTATAATAAAAAAATTGGGTGTCATGGCCCCTTTAAGAAAAGCCATGATCATGAGCTGCCGAATTCAACGAGCGCATGCAAAGCTGGCAGTATACATGAATGATCCATTCGACTTCTTCTCTCCACCATGTTCCGGGTTAGTTTGCAGCAATGTAAAACCCTTTTGGGGTCGAATGCATTGAAGGCATGCCCGAACCAACCTTAAAGCTAATTTGTGGGCAATTTCAGCTGTTACATGAGCAGAATTACAGCACTTCGAGATCGAAGAGCTCATCCGCAAGGCACTGCCAGACCAAGCCAGAATACGATTATTAAATGCACACGACACTCGTGGACTCAGACCATACGCATATGCATTGAAGACCTCACGAGTATTATCGTTGTGCCGAACTAACCACAAAGCATACTAAACAAAATGTAGACAGGCAACTCGCCTTTCACGCAGACAAGTGAATACAGTTTCAGTAGTTTTGAAAAATCAAGTAAGTACCAATAAAGGGCAGACCAAATATTTCGCAGCGGAAATACTATTGATTCCAAGAGTCACTTGTGGGCGTCTATAGATACCGATAACTTTCGGCTTAAGTACGAGTGCAGTCGAAAACTGAAACTAATGATGAATCACGCAGAAAATACTGATTGTTGAATGTACATAACAAGCTCGCCTAAAAGTACAGGAAGCGCCAAGTAACACTTTTTTGTAGCTCAGGAATAGCCAGGCCACAAAGAATAATTGAAACTTGTCTTCACCAGGCACTGTTCTTTCTTGAGAAGACATTCGTATGACGCGCTACGTCAGTTTCCAAATCGAAAGATCCCATGGGGAAATGTTGCAGACAAAAAAGAACAAAAAAGAGAGAATAAAACAGCAATCTGTGGGAGCCGACCACAGATGCCACTTTCGCGAATCCGTAATGGAAGCGTGAAGCGCATGTTGGCGTTGCTACATGACTTGGCTCTGCGCCCGGTTACAAAGCTTGCCGGTGGCAATGGAAATTAATCTCCAGCAAGGTCACAGAGCTGAGGTGGCGTTGCTTTGTTAGTAGACTCCCGGTACAAATGCACTTTACGTATACTGCGCTCGCTCAATTGCGCCTCACTGACGTCGGACACTTAAGATGAAAGCAGTGACAGAGATTGCGCGTGACTCACTACTCAATAAGGAGCTTTAGCAGGAAGTTCAACGTCACAGCATCATTGCATAGAAATCCTGGTTTTCTGTCCAACAGCCAAAAAACAAATGAGGTTCGAATTCACCACAGATTCCTGACTGAATTCTAATATCGCGGTTCATTGTTCAGATGGGGAAAAATGCAGGAAGTTAAATATTTAGCCCGGAAAGAAATCATTCAGCGTTGATAAGCTATAGAACCATGTGGCTATGCGAATGACTGATCAACATTAATTGCGATTGCCGAATACCCTTATGCACCAAACACGGCTTGAAAGCGAAAGCGTATATGGACTTTTAAAACGGCGCCTTCTTTTTTTTTTCACGCGAACACCTCAAAGATGAAGTGAACGTATAGAGCACGAGTGCCTAGAGCCACAATATTTTTTTTGTCTGTGCTATGATTTGTACCGTTTCCTGATCATGCCGGATTTTTCGCCTGATGAGGAATGTAAGGCTTTCACCCTAATATATCTTTGAATGCGCCTCATTTTTTAACGTTTATCATTGATTCGGGCGCGTATGACTAAACTAAGGCAACCGGCATTGTTTATTGCTTCTTGCGGAGTTATGTTTATACCAGTATACATAATTGTTGATGTGCTGACGCGCAATATGTCATGTAATGAAGCACTTGCACGATATGTTTACGTATGGAATGGGACGCTGACGCAGCGGGAAAAGAGAGGGAAAGAAGGAATATAGGAAAAGCACGGAGGTTAACTATATTCCGTCCAGTTAGCTACCCTACACATAGGGAGGGGAATCAGGGAGCAAAAGTGAAAAAGAGACACATTTCACAACACACACACATTGGTGGCTCAATTCTGTTGCCTTCAAGTACTGCAGGACGGCTCGTGTGGCTTTCTGGGCTGATGTGCTGTGAGGCCAGGGTCCTAAGATCTTTTTTTGAGTGAAAGGCCAATTATCGAGTCTTCTCAAGGCACACTGGAGTCCGGTGATGTTCCTCGAATTGGGTACAATGGACATAAGAAGTGATCAATAGACTCTACACAGTAGCAGTTATCGCACATAGATGACTCTGCCATAACACTGCGATAGCTGAATTAGTTGGTAAACGCTGCAAGAGAACTTCGCCATATCGCACATAATGCTACGCTAACCCATTAGAATTCTGCGCTAAACTCCAATCGTCGCCCCCCAAAACCTCGATTCATTGCTACAGCTACAACTGCCATCCAAGATTTCTCGACGTGGCGCTACAGTGCCCTGTCGAATGTGAGTCGGTGTACGGTGAAAAGCTTTCTTTTGAGTCAGCGAAATGGTGGATTAGGATATGTGCGTAATCTGGTTAGAAAAACATGTATTGCAAAAATCCTGTGCAGTAACCGTAATACAAAGAAGGTCACAATTAGGCTAAAGTATAACAGAATTGCACAATTCTCATGGCACTGCCGATTTCACGCTGAAATAGGAGAAATTGTTCACAGTAGGGAATCGGAACACATCAGACAAGCAATTATTCGTAACTGCATTTCGTTTTAGACTTCGGCGAGTCCAAGGCTCGTTTACTGCTTATCTGCTAAAATATATCCTTATCTTTTCTCGTACAACATCTTTATCGTCATGTCTGTCTATACACATGATAGAAGGTGTCTGTTGTAGCTTGCATGAATTCTTACCATTATCTAGTTACCACACGTTTAACGAATGGAACCTGTGATTGCTGTTTTAAAAATGAAATAAATGCATACAGGATGGTGCACTGTCCTACGAAGTTGATTTAGTTAAATTATCATAATAGCAACAATAGAAGCACCAGTTTTAAATTGATTAAATCAACAGTTTGGTACTTCACTAACAAAAATGATCTATTAAATAAATTTTGGTAATAAAGAAAACATTCTCAGAAAGAGACGCCATCGCTGCACTCTCAGGTGTCGGGAACGTCAGTTTGTGAGCTGTAATTCGTGTGCGCATACTGCATAGGCACTACCAAGGTACGTAGCATTTAGAGACAACCTTTAAGAAACAGATTGTGTTTGAAAAGTAAAGTAAGGCGTGGTTTACATGGCCCATAATTGATGCATTAATGCTTTTAATTAAAACATTTCTTCTCTCACTCTCCCTAATGGCGCGAATGCTCTTCGCACACTCATGATATAAAAGGTAAATTCAGAGTCGCTTTTCTGAACAAATTGTATTGCATAGTGATTCCGTAGAAACTGCAACAGCTTCAATGTTGAGTGAAAAAAAGTGCCTCTATGCTGTGGCTGATGCATGTTTGCAACGCTTCACTTACTGTTATCTGCGTACTCTTTATTCCTTAATTCATTTACCAGTGAAAACATTTAAATAAACCGATGCGGAGAAACTTCACACAGTAATGTTGTTTTAAAGAAATAAACCGCATTTAGCACTATATGTACATACTACTGTCCCAAATACAACGGCTAGAAACAATCCCACAATTACCTGAATATTTGGGTTGGCATTTCGTTGCGATAACCTTCCAGTTTAATTTTTTTGGCCCTTTTTCCCTGGTGTCCTTGCTACCGTGTCCATGAGACTGGCCATTCAAGTAGGCAGAAGAACAGAAAGAATTGGGACGAAAGGAGAAAAACGATCAGTAGAAATTTCTTCCGCCATGCCAGGGTTTCTCAACAACTAAAATCAGCGCACACCTGCAAAGTTTCCGTTGTACTGCTATCGTGATAAATGAAGCAGCACCCCACTACGCCTCTAATCACGATACGAAAGAATAATAGCAGTAAGTATTGGATGAAACATTGACAGCGACCTGCATTCTAGAGAATCTTCATGCAAATAGCTCGAGATCAGAGCAGTACTGGTGTTACCGACTTTGTGAAGGCCTTAAATTAGTTCCATCATCGGCATAAAGGAATGCATCGTAAGCGTGATTTATAATGAACTTTTGCATGGTTGCCGTTAACCGAGCTCACGTGGACACAGACCGGACGGTGTCGAGTCGCTAGATACCGACTGCCTTCCTCTTCCTGCGCTTCCATAAGGCCGGTGGAGGAAGCTGCGAGTGCACTTATCGCTATGAGCCGCAGCCAGACATCTTTGTCTGTAGGTGCCATACGGTGTCGGCTGTCCTGCCGGTCTCGCCGAGTAGGCAGCAAAAGGCTGCTAACGTCCGCTTCCCACCGGGATCTTTTCTTCCTTTTTGCGCTTTTTTCGACACGATCGAGACGTTTCCGTCCTCTAGGACGTGCTTTAGGCGTGGCGAAATCTTAAGACACCTTTGATTGCGAACGCCTGTGTGGACTGCGTGTGCGCACCACGTCGGTCTGATATTACGGCAGTGGAAAGAGTGGTTTCAGCCCTGTACCGCACGTAATCAAGAGAAAGAGGCCGACTTAGGAAGACAAAGGGTACACGTGGGCCTAAGGCTACCTGGCACGCCTTCTACTGCAGTGCCCCACAAGGAAGGCGTATGCATATAAAATCTGGTCCCCATCGGCCCTACAGTCGCCAGTCGTTACCAGTCCTCCCAGAGCAATCATCGCCATGAAGCCGCTGGTGAGCGCAAAGCCTTTTCCATACGAGACTTTGCTCAAAGAGTATTCTTTCGTTATTTCACTGAAATTGTTTTTGTTGTTGGTAAATATGAGCGAATGGGAGTTTTCAATCAAAGCTTTGCGAGGTGTTTCTCCGAACCTAGCTTCTAGCATCTCTGCTAGAAACAATGTTTGGCAGAAACGAGCTCGGAGCCAGGTGTCTCAAAGTTTAAAGCAGTGTACAGTGTAATATTTATGAATCACAAGAAGCAAAAAATTTCTTTACAAGCTTGCAATCCAAGCTTTTGTCCACTAGCGTAGAATGCACTACATGCAGCGAAAAATGAATTCCAGTCTCGCGCAGTTATTTCGATTTGTAATGCGTTGGTGATCCCAGAATACCATCGTTATCACGGTAAAAAAAATGTATGAACAATAGCAGAGAAATCTGCTACTGTTCATACATTCAGATTTCTATAGGATTGTATTATAGTACAAAATCTGCCTGTTACCATGACTTCTTATTGGTTCCTATCTTTAGAATCATGACATGGTTCCTTGAAACCACACACCTTCTTGCACGCTGTTGCTAAAAAACGTTGCCAATGGAATGAGACAATCTTTCACTGAAATTTTGAGCCAAGTAGAAATTAAATGGCCCATCATTGAAAAATACCTCCTAAATATTTTCATCATAATATTCATGTGAAAAAGTACATTATGTACCTCCGTTGTTGACAAAGCATTATTTAAAACACACATTACAAAAAATATGTTTCGAAAGAACTTCGTCCATCAGCGTTTATAAAAACATCAGCTGCAATGAGCGAATAAGAAACTATCGTGACACAGGGAAGTGCTCATTCGTTTTAAGCATGCGCACGTGTATATATGTTTCGGTCATGATGAACAGCGACTGTCTTTGCAATATTGGGAACCATTTGCTAAGTAAGAGTTGCACATAAAAATATCCGAATATTTCCCGAAGTTTTCAAAGTACAGCTGGCATTCTGTGATCCTTTTCACGTTTATCAAATGCAGCACGTGCGCAGCACGTGTTTTTCATCACGGCCTTGGGAAAATGTCTGTGCTTTACATATCCTCTTGAAAGTGATTGTTCCACCTACGACCTGAAGATAAATTATAACCCATACGTGCGTGCATTTAACCTTTCTACAGTGCGCTGTCGCCCTGTTGGCGCTTTGCGCCGTCGCCCTCTGCCGCTGGCAAGAAGAAGGAGAAGGTTGAGGGCCGTGGCGCTCTCCTCGGAGCTGGAGTGGGTGGCTGCTGCCCCTGCACAGGTGGTCTTGGAGTTGGTGGCGTCGGCCTAGGCGGCGGACTCGGCGGAGGCAGCGGCTACAGCAGTGGTAGCTACAGCTCAGGCTCAGGCTATGGATCTGGTGTCGGCGCGGGCGCTGGACTTGCCTCCGGTGCTGCACTTGGCTCCGGTGCCGGACTTGCCTCCGGTGCTGCACTTGGCTCCGGTGCCGGACTTGCCTCCGGCGCTGCCCTTGGCTCAGGTGCCGGACTTGCTTCTGGCGCTGCACTTGGCTCCGGTGCCGGAGTTGGCTCTGGCGCTGCTCTCGCCTCAGGTGCCGGACTTGGCTCTGGCGCTGCACTCGCCTCAGGTGCCGGAGTTGGTTCTGGCGCTGCACTCGCCTCAGGCGCTGGACTCGGAGTCGGAGGAGCTGGCGTTCCACTGGCAAGCCCTGGTGTAGGCCTTGGCGTTGGCGGCGCTGGTCTCGGAGGTGGTTTCGGATCGTCCTCGGGCTACTCTGGCTTCAAGCAAGGCTCAGGATTCAACAACCAGGCAGGAGCCAACAAGGCTGGTCAGGGAAGCTTCGCATACAACGTCGGTGGCTCAGACAGCAACAAGTATGGCCACAGTTCCTCCTACGGAGATTCCAAGAGCTTCGGCAAGAGCGCTAGTGAGGGCTTCAACCGTGCTTCTGGTCAAGGAAGCCACGGTAGCTCCTTCAACAAGGCTGCCGGTGGATCCGGATCCCAGAGTTCCAGCTCTGGCAGCAAGGTTGTCGCCTCCGGTTAAGCACTACAAGCAGCGCCTGTGATTTTTGTGTAAGTAATGCTCTGTTCGGAGATATTTTTCTTCTTTTGGCCGTTATTCATTTGAGTACGAAGAGGATGTATGTCGCTGTCTCATGCTGGGGAACTGCACATGAGAAAGCTTACTAAACGCAAAAAGAACTAGTGCTCCATTCAGTGGAAACAACTTTTGTCTTCTTCATGAGAGAAGAAACTTTGACACAAGGTCCCCAATGTTTTTGGGCATGAAGACCTTTGTTAGGAGTAATAATTGGAAATTTCTACGTTTACATGAAAAGGCCTAATTGAAGCTCTAAATAATGTAACTTTTGTTGAAAATTATACTTTCAGTGCCTTATCTTCTGTGTTTAGTACTTTAAACTTTTCTTATGAGTTCTCAAATAACTACACATAAGTCAATAAAAGATAGGAGGCTTTTGATGTATTGGTTTTTCTTTACCTTTCTGAGCGTAATCGAAAAATGTTGGGTGATTTCACCGGCTTACTACTGTTTCTTGATCTTTGCAGGCCCCTCCTTTACACTCAGATGGTTGCTGAACGGCTGGAAAACAACAGCTTCAAGATGTTATATTTCGATGTCGGTGAAGTGATAGCCTGTACCGCATAGTCATACCTAGTTTTTTTTTTTATAAATAAGTTGTTTTGCTCATCCGATGAAATTCTGTCCTGCATCAATAAAGAGTCATGTTACTATAAAAGAAAGATTATTTTCTGTATATCTGAACTAGACATACACGCCCTATCCTTTCGGCAACTCGAGTGAAAGGCCACCTAACAACCTGGTGCCAACTTTAATACGGCCGTTCCCAGTGAAATTCCCTGTAAAACAGCTATTTTGGATAATACAACTACAGGAGTTTCGGTCGCATTGTCTGGAAAGTATTATCAGTTTTCGGGCAAGGGCTATACTGTTCAGCAAAGACAGCTTGGTCATTTCAATAAGGGTGTGCTGTAGAACTGCCCTAAACCATGATGCAACAAAGCTAACTAAGCTTAAGACAAACAATACTATGCTGCGTGATAATTACAGCTGAAGATATGAGCACAGCCGCTGCTGCACAAAATCTTAAACTAAAGCAGTGTAGTGGGAACGACCAATGGAACGCGACATTCTCACTTTGCCGACCTCTATTGCTGATACAAAAAGTACTTTTCTTTGTTTCTCTATTTCAACAATAGGTGCTGGGAGTTCTGCACCTTTTTATGTGTAAAAGTTGATGCTTGCTCAGAGCGTTCGCGCGGCAAAAATTACGAGGCTGGAGTCAGTGTGTTCGTGACCCGTCAAAAAGGGGCGAAATTCTGTTCAGCCAAATTTTTGCATCCGTGCACGGAGCTACTCCGGGGTCAGTACAACAACGTAACTATTTGTTTTGTTGCTTTATACTACGAGCTACATGTCACTAAAAGTTTAGTTCATTTGGTGCCCAGGGTCAAAGCGGGAATTTTTTTTTAATTTGGGCATGTGGGAGGGGCAAAACGCGACAAAAAGGCATCGAATTGCCCTAGAGAGCGTCTTATTAAATGAACTATTTGCGTAAACTCATTATATATCACATTTATTTGTTTAGGAGGATGCGGGCGCACAAGAGAATATCATATAGAGCTTCCTGGGAGGAAAACGACATGAAAAAGCACTGATTGCTGTTCAGGACAGGCCTCACTCCATTCGCGGTGCGTCGAGGTTGTTCCGCGTTCCCAAGGACGCTGGCGCATGAAAAAAAATGGAAGAATCGCCACGTCAATCCGTTCACAAACACGTCTTGGGATCGAGTTTTATTGACATTTCTCCAATACCGAAATTTAAAAAAAAGCAAGTGCGAGAAAATCTGAACCGAGCAGTTTAAAATTCATCGCCTCACAACTCCCAGCTGACAAAGTTGAAAGCCACCAAGCGCCTGTGCAGTTCTGCATCAAAACGGCAAAAGGGAGCGAAGAAGATGCATCAGAACATATGTAGCCTGCAATCGTTGAATAATCCAAAGAAGTGCAAGCGTTCAACAAAAGACAACATTAGCACAAGTAAAGACCAGCGGTGTTTCATCTGCAAGGAGTGTTGGAGCAACACAGCGCCGGTTTCTGTCTGGATTCAATGCGTGGAGTGCAAGGACTGGGCTCATGAAGATTGTGTGAGGGCCAGCGGAGTGAATTTCAGGTACTTCTATTGCAAAAACTGAAGGGATGAAATTTTTTCACACTGTCTCGTTTTTCCCCACGCAGTGTCTCGTTTTGCCCCGCAGGTTGGGGCAACATGAGACATCTGGTGCATTTATTTCTTTTTAAAAGAAACATTTGAACTGTGGTAACATAGTCATATTTATGTAGCACATACTTTGTACCCAAAGGACAGTCTCTGCATTGACGTTTAATGGTAACGAGTGAAATAAAATAATGTATTCACTTTTTTCAAATATTTGTCGCATTTTGTCCCACCTTACACACCCCACTCGCACGGCCGCAGTGACCAATGGTGAAACGGTAACGGCTGTTGTTTTTTATCCACGCGAATGGTGGTTTTCGCACGCAGCGATCCGCTGGAAACTGGACTATAACAGCTTCGCTGTAGAAGGATAAGTTTAGCCCTAGTGAAAAATCGTCATGCGTGAAAAAAAATGCTAGACACATGAGTGATTGGAATGACCAGATCGTGCAATAGTCTTCTTTTTCTTCTGGATGCCACTGTACACGTCGAAGGCGAGACGAAGGCATCTTCCAATGATCTCCAATGCACCCTGTCCTGTGCGCGCGGATTCCATTTTATGCCTGGGAACTTCTCAACTTCGTCACTGCTCCTGCAAGTCTGCAGTCTTCGGCTACGTTTCTCATTCCTTGGTATCCATTCCGGTGGTCTAGCTGTGCATTGGTTGTCGCTCCCATGCATTATTTGACCAATGCACAACTTTTTTTAGGGGCGAAGCACCTTAGGGTCTAGGCTTGTCCGTTGTACCATCTATACGCCATGAGGATGACGATGACGCTGATGACGATGAAGAATAAGCGCGTTAGCACATGCGCAGCACATGCAAGGTACCCACTATACGCCATGACGATGACGCTGATGATGATGAAGAAGAAGCGCGTTAGCACGTGCAATATACCTGATGGCGATGACGGCCATGGAACCTTCTCTTTCTGCCATCGATGAAAACGGACGTAAGGCGCGGAAAGCGGCGGCAAAACGGCAAAAACGCCGAGCGGACTCGGAGTTGAGGGCGCGAGAAGCGGGGGCTGAACGGCAACGCCGACAAGGAGCTGCTACCCCGGTGGCGAGAGCTCGCGAAGCGGGGGCTAAACGGCAAAAACGCCAAGCTGACTCGGAGTTGAGGGCGCGGGAAGCGGCGGCTCAGCGGCAACGCCGACAAGAAGCTGCTACCCGACAAGAAGCTGCAACGCTTCTGGCTCAATGCCAGAATATATACCGGAGATGGGAGGCGCGGATGCACGGTTCAAGCGTGAATACCTCAACCGGAGTTTCGGGCACATCTGCAAAGTGTGTGATCGCCCGTGGTTTGATAATGCGTTGACGAATATCCCTCGATGCTCCCTCGATGCCCACGCAGACGACGTCGAGCGAGATCCCATACAAACGAAAGCATACGTCATTTGCTTTACAGAAATCGTGGAACGCAAGAAAACCGCATACTAGCCTAATGAATTCATATCCGTCGTCTGCACAGAAGAAGCAGAGCATCCAAAGGGTTGGCGTTGCGATTCACGTGAAATTGCCGGAGACCGCGGTGAATCTCGACCTACCAAAAACGAGCCAATCTGACAACGGCGAACACGCTGCAATAAACCTATCCGACGGAACCGTCGTCATGACAATATACTTGGCCCCTAATCTCTCCCGAGGCAACGTAGAAAAGTACATCTAGCCATTCGATCTAGTCATGCGCAATTATGAAACAAAGTACAAGGAACAACCTATTCGTACTTCTCGGAGACTTCAACGTTGACATCACGGACAAGCGACTGGCTTGTACAGTATATGACGTCTCGATACTCTCTACGATGAATTTTGTATGAGTTGGAAACAACCTACAACCACCAGAGGGGAGCATGCATAGACCTCGTATTTGTCAACTTCAGACTAGATCCGATAAAAGAACCATTGGCTCTACATTTCACGGACCACAAAGCAGTAATAATGAAGGCAAAACGAAATCCACAACTGAACACGACATACCATTTATGACCAATAAACATTGTTTATAACTGTACACCGCCTTGTCACTCATTTACATGCGTGAGGGGGGCAGTGTGACGGGTGATCTACGGTAACACCGAACGATCCCACTGCTTCGCCCACTCATCATCATTCACTCCGTGGAGATGCCCTGACTTTTTTCTTTTTTTGGCTTAATGTCTATTGGAATACTGGCTAGTCCAGTGTGTTCTTTGACCCCATTTCTTGTCATGCAATCTCTTAGTATTACGCCACTCATTTTGCGTTCAACCGCATGCTGCGCGGTTCTTAAGTTTCTCGAGTTTCCTTTGTGATGCTCCAAGTTTCAGCCCCATATCAAGGTTTTTGACCGGGTTAGTTGGTGAAGATCCATAATAGCTTACAGCACACTCTGACACACGGATGAAGAAGAAACACACGAAGACAGCGCTTGTCTTCGTGTGTCTCTTCTCCGTCCGTGTGTTAAAGTGCGCTGTAAGCTATTATGGATGAGCCCCATATGTTAGTGCTACCAATATACAATGTGCACTCTTCGCTTTAGGCGCACCGGTATATTGCCTGTCATGATTTGGGAAAATATGTATTATGCACTCCAGCCCATCCTTATTCTTAGGTCAATTTTATTTTGGTGAGGAGGCTCCCCTGGTAGTAGCTGATCTAGACATACGATTACGTGGTTTGTACAGGTTATAGGAGCGGGCTGCTAATGAAAGGCTCTTCTTTCGGCAGCATTAGTTTGTAATCTGCACAGTCATTTTCCGCCTTACACGTCTCTACTTTCTCGGTTTTTGTCTTCACTCATTTATTACAATTCGTCGTCATCGTTGCTGAACAGCGCAATCTCGTCTTCAAACCGTACGTTACTGAGGTATTTTCCGTAATTCTTTTTTCCCGATTTCTTAGTAATATGATCATATGAACACTCCCCCCCCAAACATGCCGTGAGCAATGATCGAGAGATTGTAGCTCCTTGTCTGACCCCTTTCTCGATCGAAAATAGCTTGCTTTTCTTCATTGCGGCGAAGTAAGATATATGTGTAGTAGTAAAACATGTTCTTGTTAAAGTTGGTTCATATATTATACCGAACAAAGAAGCGCAAAACAAACGGGACGCGAAGAAGAGGCACACAGGACAGGCGCCTGTCTTCTGTATATTTGGTCGCGTCCCCGTTTCTTTCGCGCTCTCGTGTTCCCGATCAGGTAGATGTATTCGTAGCTGTTGCCCTGGTATCACGTGTGTATTTAGTAATTTGTGGCTAAACAGTGCCTCAGTAATGAATCACAACGTATGACAACGCACACCAGGTGAAAGGACGACCCGAAACAAAAAAGACATACACAAGCCAACCAGCGAGTCAGTCATAAAATTTCTGCCATTCAATTTTATGAAGTGTTTCCGTGGCCTTGATATTTTATATATTGTACGGTAAAGACGCCTTCAACACCACACCGAAAAATTGAAACCCGCCGCCCTGATATGTACGTCACGTGAGGCCACTATTAATTGCGGACTCTGAGGTTTTATAAGGAATGTAATACATGTTGAAATGAACTAAAGTGCTACTTACATAATTCACCGGTGCTTATTGGGTTTATGGTCTTTGTGGTAACGGAAAGAACACTCATTAACAACACTGATACGCACAACACATCGAACGAGCCGAAAACTTGGTAGCGCTTGCGCTGAAAATACATATATTCGGCATTACATTCTCCGTAACAGCGTGTTTAAAACGTTTTATGTTAGCGCATGGTTACGCTTGTACGCGTTCGACACTGTAATCAAAACTGCATCGCGTCAATGATCGGAAATATTCAAAACCATGCATATCATGCCTCCATATGCAAAGCATTGTGACTGAAAGGGACAGAAGCACACACCTTTACTTACTACACATACCGTCATAATCTTCCTTTGTGTTGTTTTGCACTCTGCAGCAGATCTGGCTAACTGTAGCAGCCAAAAGATCCCTTTAATACCTGATTATCCTCTTGCGGAAAGGTCCTTAAAAATCTTCGAAAATTCTGCACAGCTTGCTAGCAAGCCAGGTCTCCCACTGCTTTCACTTGCTAGCAAGATGTGCAGAATTTTCGAAGCTGGCTCTGCTCGACCAAGCACACTGAGCCGCTAAGGCCAGTGGAGCCCTGGACTGAGGACCCCACCCACTTGCCCAGAAACGTTTTAGTCAATAAAAGAGTTTTTCATCATCATCATCTGCACAGCTTTGCAAAGGTGGGCTGTTTGTTCAACGTGCTTATTATAAATATTTCAGGTGAGACAAGGAGAACGAACATTCCACGAACCCGAATAAAGAGCACCGAGACAATGTAATTCGTCCCTACAAACGTCAATAAAAGTCCAAAGGAACTGAGAAACGGAACACTACTTCGCAACAGCTCCCCTTTTGTGCCTGCATTCATTGTGGGATAATATAGAAGTTGGAAATTACTCTAAGAACACTTTTCAAAAACGTAAAAAAAAAGGCCTCCATTTTACTCCAACCCTGGAAAATCCCCTTCTGTTTTCCTAGCCCAAAACAAACGTCGTAGAGCTCGATCCCATACCCGTTTTACGTGCTTGTTAAAAACTTTCATAAGTATTAAAAACGCCACAGCAACTAATTGGATATTGAATGGCTTAGGACCGAAAACATCAAGATATTATTTACCCCGCTCGACATGTTGCACTGCGTCACCTCCCGTTAAATATTTCCCTCAGAGGCGGGCTCGAAGCACCTGCCAAGAAATTATTTTACCGCATGGTATTCTCAATTACGAGACATTAGAGGAGCAATTATCTTCGCACTGGCTTCCCACGCGTTCTTTTCCCGCAAATGGATTACGAAACACGGACACGGAAGCTGTACTCTCATGATAACGTATACGTCGATTGCGAAAAGGACTTGCTTGTAGCGAGTTCCTTGTGTGGCGCTGATGTGAAATAAGCAAACGAAAACAGTGGAATTAAGGTAAATGAGCATCTACGCCCAGTCTCTGAGGTGTTTTTACACAATAAGTGCTAGCAGGTTCGAGGCTACGCTGCGGTCCAAGATGGATGAAAAGGGTGGCAGTCAACCGCAGCCTTAATTTACAAATCAAAAGTTTCAAAATTTTCTTATTGTGTGGAAATCAACGTACATTTAATTTACGTATCGGTAATCCATTTAATTGATCCTAAAAGACTTGTTTTTATCCACGAAAGTTTGAACAATATACAATTCACAGTAGTGACACAGCCCGACATTTCCTCCGAGTAAAGATCACTTTAATATAGTTAACGGTTGCGAGACAGCCCTTTCGCCAGCGTGAAACCTGTGTCAACCCTGAACGAATGAGCTTACATGCCATTGGCTGCCTAATTTAGGACAGAGCGGTGTCGAAAGGCACGGAGATGTGACATGTGACTGCAGTTTCTTGACTATCATCTGCATACTGCGAGACAATAGTCCTCAATCCACAATTTTTTTTTGCTCCCCGCAGGCTGAGTAAATGCAATTTTTTAGTTCAGCGCCGGTGACGTGAAAACAAAGCCATATGTCACCGCGAACAAGTCACACACTGGCACGCTACGCATACAAAAACATAAACACAAAATTGCAGAGTGTTTCCGAATAATTTTGATATTGGGCGCTCAAAGATCGGTGCGCTAGCATTTTATGTACCGCATGCTCCGCAAGCCTATGAGATAAGTACAGCAGAGTGTAAAAAATAGAAAAAGCAAGAACAATTGGCTGTTTTGTCATCGTAAACATTAGGCAAAGGGCTGGGAAATATTGATGAACAAATATTGGGACAGCAAGAATTGTTATTCGGAGGTTGTTTAGAATTCAAAGAAGGGATTAACATCGCAAATGCATGGACGAAGAATAGAAAATACGAGGGCGGGTGATTTACTATTCTTTGTCCCGCGTTTGAGCTGTTGATCCCTTCTTTGAAGCATGTACCACTAGCCCACCTTTCGACGCTTGTTCAGTTAAGATTGAAACGCATATATCTACAATCGTATGACCTATAAAGGTGTAGAAAGCTATCTTTCAAACTTTCTGAGTCAAATTCCAGCAATTCCAAGTATTAGAACTCAAAGTAAAGCTTTTTGCGCAGTCTTTCTCGCTACTAGTCCGGCCTTCCTCTTCGACATTCAGGAGTACATGAAGGAGAAGTCGTCCTAACACTACACCGTTCTTTCATTGTTTTTTTTTTCTGTCGTGTCTTGGATTGAACAAGCGCTTATATTGATAGCCTCTCACAGTTTTAAGTGTTAGTTAGATTTTTCTTCCAACAAGCAAAAGACGCTTCAAGAAGGCATGGATGACAACCATTACGTGCAGGAATATCCAATCGACTCGCTGTGCCTTGCCAGGAAAACCGGAATATGCGTCATTTGCATGGCGTGTAAGCCGACTGTCTCTTTCGTGTAGCAGCTTGATCTGGTGTCATATGCCCTCTTGATGTTTCCCCCCGCCCGTCTATTGCACCCGGTATACTGCAGCTCGTGCAAGCGACCATGGGGGCTCCCGTAACATGTTCCGCTCGGACGATTATTGATGGCTGAAGGACAGTTACGATATCTGAAAGACTCTTGAGTTGTTTTTCTGCCAGCTTCCCGTCTTTGACTAATACGGGCCGCATTAGGTAATAAAGACGTCACTGCTATGTCTTCCGCACCTGTAATATGCCACAGCAGACATTAGTGAATTTGTCCAAAAGCTTCTTCAAATGCTAAATATCTTTGTATGCATAGTGCAATCATTTTATGTACATTAACACATTTTCGAGCAAATTTTGGAGGCATTACATTATGAAATATTATGTTTGCTATTAGACTGATTACGAAGATAAAAATAAAAATTGTCTTAATCACAAACAGTGAGTGACTTGGTGGAAAGGTAAATAAAAACTATCTCTGAATCGCATAGCTTTAGTAGGTGTTTATTTTGCATTGTTCATCGTGTGTGACGTCAAATGTGACAAATGTGGTTGCGCAGCCTTTTAACCATCCCCATATATATGAGTGTGCTGGTCTGAAAATGAATCTGTTGGAATTTAGTGTCTTCCTTCGTCGGTTGTCACTCGGTCCACATCTGGTGTTGTGTGCTAGAGGCTGAAATATGATATCAACATTCCCAAACTTACGTTATTTCGCGGCAGTTGATATGTATAATATACGTTCAAAACACCATGTAACAGCTGTCACCAAATATGTCATAGTACGAGATTGCTCTTTTATTGTTATTTGAATAATAAACAAATTATATCAACCGGAGAATTAGACACTTGTACCACATAGGAATTTTTGCTTAATGTTCGCATATACAACGCTGACGAGTGAATTCCTTGGTTATATACTGCGGGACAGTCAAGCAATTAAAGTGTTTTGCTCACTACCCTAAGTACTTTGGGAGCACACCCGTTGAAAAGCTGCCGCGTTTAAGCGTTTGCCGAATTTCAATGTGACGACTCTGTATATTGAACTATCAAAGGAGTACCGACAGGAATTTTAAATATGGTTGGATTGTTTCTAAATTAAACACTGGTGTCGAGAACCCTTAAAACAGTATTGTGGTGCCTGGGTATGCATCTAATGTATATTAATACCACTACCCTAAAAAAACAGATTCGGTTTCGATATCGAGGGAGCGGCTTCTCAGTGACGTGTCATCGCAGTGTGACGTCACGGGGAGACAGCAACTCGTGACATACTTGCGGCAGATCTGTCATCTGCTCGTGGTGCATGTAAACAATTGACGATTAGTGAATATCGCCCAGTGACCCCGAACGTGATTTCTACAATTTAGGCTGCACGCAGGACGCAGAATTCGCAAATTCAGTGGAACTGTGTTGACTCGTCGGGATAATTCCTATTGCGGTGGGGCTGGCTTGCTGATTCTCAGCGACGAAAACTTTAAAATCAAAGTAAAATATTTTATACCTGTCGTCAGACTGCGGTGCGTGGAGAGCGTTAACACTGCATACCAAAGAAACAAAAAACGTCCCTTTTACAACGTTTCAAAATCCTGTCAGCACACCTTTAAACAATATATGTCGTGTGCGAATATTTAAATGACCCACGAACACCAAGAGATATTTCTATAAGCCGCAGATAATCCATGTGGCAGGATCCACTACGGGAACTCGAATAAATATGTAGAAGCTGGAAGAGATGTTTTCAATGTGGTACGTTGTCTTCAATGTACGCTACGCAGCTTTCAGAAAACGTGATAAAGAGCATTACAAAATAACGGGACGGAACGGTCGATCGATACTTCCTTCCATCCTAACGTATCGTTCAACACATCACGTATTCGTTACGCGCTAAATATGCGATTACTTGTTGACCCTAACATATCGGTCCGCTTTGAAATGGTCCCTATAAACCAGCCCAAGGTTCAAAAGCGACGGAATGGTTTATTTCTAGCCTTCACTACCGCCCCCTCCCCCCCGCCTTGCAAGCGCTATCTTCTCATCACAGCCTATATCTTTAGGAAACACGTGGACGATGTCAGTAGTTAGCGATGCACCCATCAGGGCCTCACGCTTTTTGGGTACTCACTATTTTCGCTCGAGCAGTACAAAGCCCACTTCACAAAGAGAATCAGTTAATTTCTCATGACAGCTTGGCGAGACAAGGAAGAACGGGTGTGAGACGGCACGGAAAACCGTGGTGGCGTAACAATCCCGATTGATGCTTCACTTACAATGACTGATTGAGAGTTTATACCCCAGAGCCACACGACGCTTACCGCTTATCATATTTGATACGCCAAATTCAAAGCTACAATTAGGCCTACCAGCCGAGTCTGAAGTCACGCAAGCCGGTTAGTGGCGCTTAGGAAACGTTGAAGGGTGTTCTCGAATTTCGATACCACTAGTTCCTGTCATCCAGAGGACCGCTTCTTCAATTTGGAAGGTGGTAGCCTCCCGCACTGCCCGTGATGGTATTTTACCTTGTTCGTAGTACTCCAAAAAAGGTAACTATTACATCTATTATCCAAAAGTTACTGCGAGTTTGTCCTTCCTCGTGCATTTTCTGATAACGAAGCATACTTTTTAGGATATATTAGCATCCGGCTTTACAGCAACGTGGGAATTTCCCCCGTATCAAATTTGATACAGCAGGCGTTACTTGAACGCACGTACTTTGCGCCATTTTGTGCGAGCCGCATACACTAAACCAGTATAAAGGTGTTCGAACTTAAAGCGTGGGGTGAAATTGGCTGTCTGCTTTAAAAAACGAGTTATTGAGCCATTGTTTGATGGTTCTTGCTCCCCAATCACTCTGGTGGTCATACTGCTTTCTTAATTTAGGTGCAGCTGTGAGGTGTATTCTTGAACGTGTTGCTGTATTTGATGAAAAAGTCTTGGAGAAACTTGGAGAAGGCTCCTATGACTACCATGAGGACACAAAGAATGGCCTTGCTGTGCCACAGGATTTTCATCTGTGCAGTAAATGCGTGAAATCTTCACAGGTGCCAATCTCTTCAACTGCTCTATAAGCTAATGGAAGCTGATTATGCATATTGCGGCGCTATCATAGCGTCTTATGCTGCCTGGGAAAAAAGAACGGGACTGTTGTCCAGCTTGCCATCACCTTCCTCAGAAAGGGCAAGAAATGTTTCAACAAAAGAGCCCAATGTCGAAGTAACGAAAGGTGGCGTTGGGCATTTCCCACTGGTAACAAACCAGAAGCTGCGCTGCAAAAAGTGTATGGCGAGAGACAATAGTTTAGTTCCACCATTTCTTCTAAATGTGGCATCACACTTTGCCTCAAGAAGAAAAGAAATTGTTTTTTTTTAATATGACAAGTTTTGAAGATTGACTTCCATGAGTAGAGGCCGGATTTTTAGGCAATAAAAATCGCGTTTTAGGGGCCAAGAATAGGCAGGCAAAACAATATTTTAGGCACCAAAAACAGGAATGGCAAAAAACGTTTCAGGCCTCCAACGTCGCAAATGTAGGCACAATAAATTTTTACATCAATGCAAATAATTTCAAAACGAAGACGTGAGTGACCTATCCACGAGAGGAAAGCAAAAAAAAAATAATAAAGCAGCTTCGCACTACGGGTGTCCAGCCTGAGGGAACAGTGGAGCTCGCCGCCCTTCTTTGTTTGTCTTTATGTTTCGCTGTCTTTTTTTCGTCTCTTTCTTTTTCTCTCATCCCTTTGTTATTTTTATGTATTTCTTTCTCTGTGTATATATTACTTTCTGTTTCACGCTATTGCTCTCTCTTTCTTCTTTTCCTTTCTCTCCCTGCTCTCTTCTTATCTCCTTCTTTCTAGGCCATGCTTTACTCTCTCCCTTCCTCCTTTCCCTTTTCCCTAACCCTCACCGCTCTCCTCCTCAACCCCACTTTCCTCTCCAACCACTTTGGCATACTACACAATGCTATGTTATACTCGGCCATCGTGCCTGGATAGACGAGTAGTTACAATGCTTGCATTCGGACCGTGGGTACGCGGTTTCGAATCCCGCCTCGCCAATAATTTTTTTTCGCAAAGGATATCTCTCTTGCTCTTTTTTTCTATATCTTTCGTCCTTTCTTTCACTCTGTACTTGTTGTCTCACCCATCAGAGTTATTGCAGGACACGCCGGAAAAATCGGCACTCGTGCTCTGAGAGTGGAACAGAAGATAATGAAAACGACGAAGGAAACGAAGAGGCTGAAGAGAGCGCGTGTCGGTACATGATGATGATAATTTCTGTTTACCCGTCACGGACCAATGCACGGCTTAAACAGCTCCGCTGCTAAAATTTTTCTTGTTTATGATGGCACGAAGATGCCAACAGTTGAACATAGCCGTCGAACTGTCGTTTTTCCCGCACAATTCGCAGAACACGGTCTCTCCCTCTATTGTGTAACATAGTGAGTCAAGTGTCCACTGCAGAATCAACACACTGCTTCGTCTTTCTTTTCGGCATGGCTGAGAAGGGCAGCACAAGAGCAGATAGTCGGACCGCTAAAAGACCTGATGGGAAGGATGCCTCGTATTGGCCGGGTCTAATCGCGTAGGATCAATTTCTCCTCTATAGGTGAACGCCTTCAGAAGTAAACTACACACAAAACAAAAGCCGCGTGTCCATAACATTTTTTTGTTCTAACTGCTTTTCCCTGACGGCTCTCCTCGGTTTCGTTTTCGCGAACCACTCGCGCCATGTCAGCGCGGCGGCGTGTGGTGGCCGGCACATCCCATTTCACTGCTGCGAGCGGTTCGTTTCCGGAATTTCGTTGAACTAGAGGACTAGTTTGAACCACATAGAGTTCCGAACTGTCTATGTTGCTGTCCGGCAACGCGAATAGCGGTCTCCAACTGCACTCCAGAGCAAAATTTGAGCTTAAATAGCTTCATATAGGCGCAAATTTTGAATATAGGCGTTTATAGGCACTTATAGGCATTTAGGCACAAACGCCAAAAATAGGCACTTATAGGCATTATAAAAACACTATAAAACCCCCCTCTTAACATCGAATTCATGCTATATATCAAAATGGCACGATAGGAACTCAAGGAACAAAATAGTCATTTGTCGAAAATTCGGTCTCTATCCATGAGCCTTCAATACCATTCAATGAATGCCCGCTGTATGAAATTTGATACGAACTATATTTTGGATATGGACCATTTTTTCCACTGTAACTTTTTCTGAATATGTAAATTTGTGTTCCAAGATCCAATAAAAGGATATCTTTTTTTTTCTCTATGCCATTTCTGTAGGCAGGCTTTTCGGGGTAGTGATGTCGCGTTGATGACCCTGCTGGCGTCATAAAGTGAGGCAGAAAGACGGGAAAAGCCAGTAGAAAATAAGCAGCTAGTTCATCGTGTTTACAGAGTTTGTTTAGGGACCCTTTGATGGGAGACGCTGAGCTATCGTTCTAGTTTTGTATGCTCTTGAATGCATTATTTAACAAGGTATTCCCGGACTAAACATCCAGGTAATAAAAAGGCTTTTATCAGATTTCGTGGCCGCGTGATGGCTGCACTCAACGAACGCCACATCACTTCAAGACGCAGCCAGGTAGCATTGTTTTAGAAGTAAAGCTGATTGTTTTGGAATTGTAAATTAATTTCAGCTCAGGCATATATGCGCATCGCAAACACATGAAGATTATGAGTGTCTTCTGCGAAAAATTCAAAATATTTTTGCTGCCATCAGTAGACTCTCAGCGAGGCCTACGGCTACTTCAGAGATTAAAGAGTACCCCTTGGATGCATGATGCAATCACGCAATTAAAATTTAAACAGCCCACTTACAAAGCTTAGAAAAGACATTACTCACAAGCTTACAAAAGAACTGCGCAATGCATAATTTCTGTGAAAATAAACTTGCTGCCGCCACCCTACGTTTCCATTTGAAGTTCTTCCGCAAGTTCTTTCTTTTAATAATTCAACACACGTTGACATCACACCTCCCATATTAAGTACCTTGTAACCGTTTTTCCACCTTCTGTATATGGAACTATTTAAAAAAATACAAAAAAATATGGTAGCACGTATATTGCCTAGCTTCATGTCCATTTCACTTTCTGGAGCTGGAAGTACGAGACAATATAGGAAAAGCCGAAGTGGCTCATTAATAAATTGTCCAAGACGTCGTTAATACCAGGCGCCCACAACGTGATGCGCATGCCCGCGAGGTTAACGCGGAGTCACGAGCGAGCACGAATGCGTCTATATACAAACTTGACTCGCAACCGGGGAACATAATCGCCTACGCACTAGTGTTACAAGCAATGGCATGAGAACTGTGCGGGCTGAGGCGCGCTCTTGGCACACGTCCGTTGCGCAAGAAATGCTGTTTGTTCGTCTGTGCACAGGAGCGTGCCCCGGTGGGGCCTGTTGATTGAGAAAGGTTGCGGGGAAACCTCTGACCGGCGAGAGTAAACCGGCGTCACGTCGAAGGCGATTGCCGGCGCCGCTTCATTGTCAGGCACGAGGAACTAGACGTGTATCTGGAGAAATGCCTTCCGAGAAGGAAGCCAACGCTGGCCTGTCCAACACCTACGGGTCCTTGAGACCAGAGAGGAGATGCGTGAATATAAAACGGCGCGCCCCGTGGCAGCGCCTGTGACCAGTCCACCAAAAGCGCCAGAGCCATGAGGACCACTGTAAGCATGCCAACCCCGTTTTGGTTCTTTTCGTGAGCGTCTGAGTATGTCTGCATGTATAACACTTCAACCGAAATGCTATACATACATACGATGAATTTTTTCGCTGCTAAGACACCTGTGTAATTTGGACACTTCAGTGTATCGTGCCAAATTTGTGCGCCCAGACAAGGGCTCTGCGACGGGGTTTGAACGCGCAGCGTAGAGAATTACGACGCTCACAAAGAAGCCTGCTTGCACTTAAGCCGGCTTGTTTGCCGTCACGCATTTTCTCTGAGTGTAACGTGGTAAGAGTGATTTCGCGAGCCCTCTTGCCTGGTGATAGCTTTTGTATAATGATGTGAATAATCATGTACCTTGACAGGGTATTTGGTGTGATAGATGTTATTTTATGAATATGTTGATTGATTATTGTAGCTTTAATTCACAAAGAAGACTCTTTAGAGTTTCAAACTTATACATTTCCTGCTGCAGTGAAGGTAAAGTGGGGGGGGGGGGCATCAGTGGGCTGCAGTTTATAATAGTTCTTTTCATTCTATATAATCAGTTTCGTATCATCGATCCCCATGACTTCCCGGCATTCGTTAAAGCGGCAGCATGGCTTTGAATGGACAAATTGGAAAAGAGTAAAACGAATGAAAAACGAAAATATCTTTGAGCAATATAGGATTAACATTGTCTGCATGAACACAGCCACTAACCTATAGCGCCCTTTATCTCAAGTGTATTAATCAGAGCTTTCTCTGATTTCCAGCTAGTTTTATCGAGCCTGCTCGCCCTCTGCCTCCTTGTTCTCGCTGAAGACAAGCCGGCCGAAGAGAAACCAGCTGAAACTACAACAGTAGCAGCATCTACCGATGATGACAAGAAGGAAGGTGACGAGAAGATTGAAGGCCGCGGGCTCTTCCTGAGCGGTGGCGGGCTCGGTGGTGGTCTCGGTGGCTGCCCGCCATGCCCTTGTGGCTTTGGACCGGGCGTCGGCGGAGGATTCCGTGGAGCAGGCTACGGTTCAGGTTATGGTGGTAGCTACGGCGCTGGCGGTGCTGGCTATGGAGGAGGTTATAGCGGCGGCTACCGCGGTGGCTACGGCGGTGGTTCTTATGGCGGTGGCTATGGTGGAGGCATTCGTCCAGGGGTTGGAATAGGAGGTGCTAGTTATGGAGGAGGTGTCGGTCCGGGATACGGAGGAGGAGTTGGTCCCGGTGTGGGAGTTGGTCCTGGAATTGGCAAGGGTGTCGTCGGAGGACCCGTTGGCCCCATTGGCGGTGTTGGAGGCGGTGTCGGAGTCGGCGGAGTGCCTGTTGGAGGTCCTGTTGGAGGTCCTGTTGGAGGCGCTGTTGGCGTCGGCCCTGGTCTCGGTAAAGGTGTCGTCGGAGGACCCGTCGGAGGACCTGTCGGAGGAGCTATCGGTGTTGGTCCCGGAGTCGGTGGCGGTGTCGGACCCGGCGTTGGTGTTCCAGTCGGTGGAGGCTATGGAGGTGGTGTCGGTGGAGGCTACGGAGGTGCCATCGGCGGAGGCTACGGAGGTGGCGTCGGCGGCGTCGCTGGGGCTGCTACTTCTAGTTCCGCATACGAGGGGGCTGGAGGTTTCGCTGACAAGGCTGCCGGGCAGGAAGCCGGCCAAGGAAGCTTTGCCTATAATGTTGGCGGCTCGGACAAGAAGGTCTTTGGGCACAGCTCGTCTTACGGAGACTCCAAAAGCTTCGGCCTGAGCGAGAGCTCGGGTTTCAACCGCGGTGAGGGTCAAGCAAGCCATGGCAGTGCCTACGGCAAGGAAGCTGCCGGCTCCGGTTCCGTGTCCCAGAGTTCTGGAAAGGAGGTCGTTGTCGGCTGAAAGATTTTCATAGATGGCTGTAAGTATGCCACCGCTAAGTTTGACGAGCCACTAAGTTTAACGTCGGTATTTTCACCCGGCGTAAACAGCGTGAAAGAAAGTTTTTACTATGGTTTCATTCTTGCATGTTTCCGCTAATGAAAATGCCTTAGACACTTCTCCTTAGAAGCTTGCGATCATGAATGTTATAGAGCAGCTCAGTGTACGCGGTAACAGTTTTCATTATAGAAAGCCTAATAAGACTTAAATACACCACAAAGAGTGTTGCAAGCAGGGTAGTCACGTTTGTAGTGTAAGCTTGCCAAGTAATCGACAGGCTCACAAATATACTTTTGATGACATTTATTGAATGACTGATTGCTCAATTGCGATGATTGCATCGGTACTATTACACCATATTTAGAAAAAAGTTTTGCCATTTACTTTGGGAGCATAAAACGAGTTACATGCGCTTATCCTTATTGTGTGCCGATAGGATTAAGCGTTTTCATAAAGAAATGGTGAAGTGGTTAACATAGCAGATTTAGAATAAGGGGCACAAAAGTACTCTCCAGAATAAAACTAGTAAAAAAGGCCTTCCCGTATGCGTCACCGTCATAGTCACCGAGGGATATGGAATCAACAACCCGTTGTAGAAGGCTACCCATCAGTAACTCACAATCACACAGAGTCTCGCGACACGACGCTCTGAATAGTACAGTAAAATCATAATTATTTTAACCTTGTTTACACCACTATTTTTATCCTTTATTAACACAAACAGGGCGCCAAATGGATTCGAGGTTACTTGGGCTCGCCTCTGGGAACATTATCTTGGAGTTCAGTTTGTATTGCTCTGGAGCAAATGAAAAATGACTGTTGGTGTATTATTCAGTATCTTGGACAAACCAGCCTCACGACTTTCTAAGCAAACCATTTATTTCTCTTTTCTTTTAGGTTTGTGTGCTGGTCGCCAACGCCGCTTATCATCTGTCCGATACAGCTCGCATCATCTATCCTGTGTCATAGTCTTCGGAGATTCGTGTAGTGGGAAGTTACACTTCTAAACACAGAATATAACGATACCCCTCCGAAGAATGACAATGTAACATGTATCTTGCATTCGAATGGGAGCGCCATTTGTCAAGCATCGCGGAAGCAAGTACCAAAAAAAAGTCGAAGGTGTCCTACAGGTAACTTCCAAGAATAAAAATTTTCGCGGACAACACATGTGGATTTCATTTTGTTATTTACGGCAATAACATTCCCTGCGCTCTATACTGGAAAACGCAATATATGTGTGAACTGCTTGTTCATAAAAGAATTTGCTTGAAGCTACGAAAGCAACCTCGTGAAAACGTGGAAAAGCACTTTCTTCATTGGCGTGTTTATTGTTCTTTGGCAACTTCTCAATAATCTAGCTTCCATAACCGTAGGAATGCCATAGGAAATGGCATTTCCCTTCATTGATTATTTCCGTATCCTATTCTAATTAACACCGACTATTATATAAACACCAGCCATTATATTTTTAGGTTTGACGTGAAGGCTTTTTTATGGTGACCCGTATCTACATAGATAATTTGAATATGCAACGAATGAGATTGCGGTGTCTTTCTGGCTAGGACTAGCAGCCCGGATTTCTGAAGTTAGCATTTTTAATACCATGCGCACCTCTCTTGAACCATGCGCACCTCTCTCTCGGACTCGCACTTGCGAAAATTTTCGTCAACCAGACTCACTCGGACTCAAACTCACCAAAGTATTACTCCCACCCGGACTCACTCAGACTCAGACTCACGGCTTTGATCTGAGTCTGAGTGAGTCCGAGTGAGTCGACTCATGAGTCCGTAAACCTAGAATTAGCTTTTTCTACAATGGTGTCAATGCTCGTTAACACCAATATCTCACGTAATCGGTGCTCTTCTTGGCACCTTTTGATACACTGCCTCCAAATACAAGTTATGAGTGGTTACCAACCAGTAAGGACATTTTTCTGGAAAGAGATGACGATGTAAGGCATATTTATCAAGAACTTCCCTGGAAGGGTTGGCGGGGGCACTCCCCTGCGTAATTCACGCGTCTGATCAGTCAGTACTGAAATGGTGTATGAACGATACTGCTTTGGAATACGTGTGAGTAGACGTGAGTATAAACGTGATTCTAGGTAAGGCTGATAGTAGTGCTGAAGATGAGTAGATAGGACCATAGGGCGGCAAAATGAAGTGGAACTCACTCAGACTCACTCAGGAAACATATCTTATCCTTTGGACTCACTCGGACTCAGAGTCAGCGAAACTTTCCTGAGCCGGACTCACTCGGACTCACACTCACGAAAATTTCCATAAACCGAACTCACTCGAACTCAAACCCATAAAACTATTATTCACCCGGACTCACTCAGACTCAGACTCACGGCTTGATCTGAGTCTGAGTGAGCCCGAGTGAGTCGACTCATGAGTGAGTTCGCCGATAGCAATTTCAGTAAAGTATTTTCGTTGAAAAAAAAATTATGTGGGCGCATAACCACCCTTTCAATGACATGACCCGGCGGAAACGAAAAGTTAAGTGGGACTAAATGATGCGTATTCAACCTTGAAACTAGGTATAACAACACGTAGTGTTTTAAAGCATTCTATTAACGCGATAGCGTTTAAGAGCTCGTTTCGCAGAAATTACGGCGTCGGCGTCGGTGTCGGCGGCGGCGTCGTTGGTTGTGAGCGAAAAATCATCATCTTGTCCGTGACCGAAAAATCGAAGAAAGATGCAAATAAAATAAATAATAAAAATTTCCGGGTCCGAGTGAGGATCGAACCCAGACGTCTGCGTGGGAAGCAGATGTTCTACCACACAGCCACGCTTCCGCTTGGAGTTACTTTGAAAATAACTTCCTCTGCTTGGAGATGCAGTAAAAATAACTTTCATGCTTTACAAACACACGCGTCCTGTATACAGGCGTCACAATACAACATGTAATACCACAGTAATATTGCGTGGTACAAGCGTACCTTGCCATCGGGCGTCAGAACATGTGAATATCATAATGACATCATGGTTCAAAGTCGTCCACCCATTACAAAAGGCACACACGTTATTGCGCGTATTCCCTTAAGACCACATAGTGGGCGCATAACAAGTTCGAAAACATTTCCCGCTCATAATTGCTCCTGGTTTAAAGCATGCTACCCATTACATAGTATGCACTAAGTGATTGAAGAACGCACTAGGGACAGGATATCGCTATCGGGTTCAACTCTTAAAGGCGAACCTTAAGGATCCCCCCAATTTTTGTGATTGTTCTTTCGCGTGAAGTCACAAGTAAATCCCTATATTAATTTTACGGCTTGAATCGGCTTAGCAAGAAGCAAGAAAATGTGCTAACTCACACATTTTTTTTGCAAGAACAGCGGAAATGTTTCCGCTGCAAATATTTTTACGTGTTTTACCAGTCAATCTTCGCTACTCCATAAAACGCTCCGTGTGCTGGCAACACTGGTCGAAAAAACAAAGATGGCTACGCTTAACAGGGTCAATGCGGCACTTTCGCTTGGCGCTGTGCTGAAGTTTCTTGATTGTGGCGTCGGATCACGTTGCTTCGTCGAAGGCGAAAGGGTGCTGGCCGCCAACCGTCTCATTCTCATCGGCATAAAGGATTTCACTGGTGAAACAGTGGAAATATATATAGTTGCGCTGTGCGCGCAAACACCGAGCCTCTTCGGCGAACCGCGTCAGATTTACTTCAAGTTGAAAAACCTGTCGAGCGCCCGAGGTTGAAGAAGGCAACTGCTCATGTGTAGCGGGCCTCTCCGAAAGGTGCAAGCATCGTGCGCTGCGTTGCTGCAGCGCACAAGTGGCAGACTTCACAGGCAAGCAGGGTTGCCGTTGGGTGGACATGAAAAGGCGCCAGAACTCTCGCCAAAAGTAGCGAAAGTAGCCATGTCATTTTATATTATCACCGAATTTCTAGCCAAATAGAACAGAAGCGGTATTATCAACAAATTCTTTACTATTGATTAATAAATAAAACCATTTTGAATAAGCAAATCCACAAGTTTAAAAAACAGCCATGGCGCCAAGTGGAAATTTTCGTCGCCAGCGGGGCCCAAAAGTAGCCAATTTGGCGCAAAGTAGCCACCAACGGCAACCCTGCAGGCAAGGCCTTCACAGTTTTCGAAGTAACTCTGCGCTGCGAGTCACGTGGCCGATTGCATGTATCCCATTGAGTTCTGTTGTCCCGTCAAAAGCTGAGTACGCATGCCGTTCACTTGATTACAGAACGGAGCTGTGCCTCGGTCAGCATAGGCGTGCGCAGGATTTCCCTTCAGGGGGGGGCGAAGCTTCGTAGCAGCGCCCCCCCTGCCTATTATGTCAATGCATGGGGCTGAATTTGCGCCCCCCCCCCCCCCCCCGAGTCGCAGCGCCTCCCCTACCTATTATGTCAATGTATGGGACTGAATTTGCGCCCCCCCCTCCTAGGTGACCAGGGGGGGCGGCCGCCCCCTCTGCCCCCCCTCGTGCGGACGCCTATGTCGGTCAGTGTATCTTGAGATAAGGCAAATCGTAGTTTCGCTTGTAATAGGAGTGCTCCTTTCTTTTCCTTCGCCGATCCATGTTATTTGGTTTCTAATAAATAAGGTCGTGTGCTTCCGAGCACTCGCTTGTTCGTGTTGGCAGTATTTATATTCGAAGCATATATATACATGCACACTACGCACGCTACACAAGCACGAACATAATATACACACGCACGCACGAACATTTACATACACGCACGCGAACAGAAGTACAAGGTGGTTGAACCCCAACCCACCCCCCAAAAATGTCAGCCGTACGACCACGGTAAAATATTAATAAATTTAAGAAACTCATAACTAATCAAAGTAAATTAATTTTTAATTACCCACGTTAGGTTTCCGGAAATTAGCGATAGTTTATTCAGTGGAATGGTGATAAATGCATTACTCGAAAACAAGCCTGTTCCAACAAAAGTTGCGCTGCACTGTGTCGGAAAGGAACCAAGCGATACGCCCGCAAGTCGAACGCTCCAAAAGCTGGAACAATCACTTTTTGCAGTCCCTCTTAAATTTCTTGCGAGCTGACGAACCTAAACTGTCAGCGCACCGCGTTTAAGATTACAGCGCCGTCTCTAGACACCACAGAGCAAACGCAGGCATAAATACCATACGTTTGTCCATAAAATATTACAGGTTTCACTACTACAATCCACGCGGAAGAAACGTACGTCAGTGACAGGGGCGTAGCGAGAAATTTTTTCATTGAGGTACACTCATCTCTTATGTATATTCGCGCATGCGTTTGTGCGCGTGTATATACACACATGCGAAATGAAAAATTTTCGAGGGGAAGGATTACAGCAGCTTGAGAATGGGTAGCACAACCACTTGCACAGAAAACAAGGATACGCGAAAAAAACACTCACACACATAACGTAACAAATTTCCTGAAGCGCTTGCTTATATAAATAACGAAACTATACTCCACTCTCTGAGAAGCCCGAATATTGACAAGAATGCACACACGCTAAATAATGGTATACTCCCCGGGGAGAATGAAGTAGTCGCGAGCGAAATGATTAGAATAAACCAGCATAGTGTCCGTCACCTTCTTTCCAATGCAGAAGTTTCTGATTAACGCCGTTCTCCGTCTCGCATCGTCTGCATCCTTCGGGAGGTGATATAACGATACGGCCACCTTCCCACCGCGATGCCACGCATTGCGGCACACAGAAATGCGCTTTGGACATCGCTGTCTTCTTTTTCGGGCTCGCGCGCGTGGCATGGCGAAAATAAAGGAACTATGCGGCCGCTTCCTCAGCACGCGCAACGTGATAACATATCTCCTTTCAAGGTTGACCCTGTTAATGCCGTTTCCAGGCGCGGCCGCTAGGTGGCGAGCGCTCAGTTGGAATCGCGAATAGTACCTCCTAAAAATACTTTTAACATATGTAAACAAACATTTATTCAGAAAAATGCATTCGAAGTTGCCATAAAATGACTTTTTGGGAGATTCACTCGTAAATTAAGCATCAAGGCCCTCGCGATAAAAATACATGAGATGGTTAGTTATATTTGGTGTTCTTTTTTTCTAAAAGAGGCCAAGTCGTCTTAATGAAAACTGGGGAAAAAGCAATTTTTCGGTGCTGACAATATGGTCGGGCCTGCTCGAACAATTTTTTGCCGGTGTGCCCATGTTACCAAAATACCTCAAATCTATATTGCCACTAGAATCTATTTCGCCCACTATCGTCTGCATTGAAGATGAAAATCTGCATTTGGCTCTACCAGATTGGAACATTTCATTCGAGCTTGAATCAGCTCGTAAGAAAAGTCTACATCGCAGCGAATGAAAGATATAGCAATATTTTTCGAGAAAGTTAACACCATCGTAGTGCTTCCATCAGTGCCGTCCTTTGTTGAATGGGCGTAATTGCGATGATCAGACGTGCAGAGCGAATGGTCCTTCCAGGCAAAAGCGCCCCATTCTCGACTGTTGGCAGTAATTTCTTGTTCTTGGCATATATTCAAAGCCTTCAAGAATGCATCAGCTCCTCTTTTTCTTCTTAGCTCGTTTTATGCTGTGCCGTTTGCGAACACCTCTCCTTCTTCAAGGCATAGATCGGTGCCCAATATCTTTATTTCATTTGTCTTCTATTGCAAATATACCGCCTTGGAGTGATAGAAGGACATGATACTGTAGCTTGAAGCACGAAAAGAAACACTGAAAGGGAAAAAGAAGTGGGAAACTTGGCCTTTTCAGTAAGTGCCGACTCGCCCAAGAAAAACTAATTGTGGAACAAGAGCACGATAGCAAAGTAACTATGACACAAATGAAGCAGATGTTTTGCTCACTATTGTTGACGCAGCGCTGGTTTTATGAATATGGCTCAGTTTGATTGAAACAGATGCAGGATTTGACTCATTTCTGATTGGAAACTGCCTTTTTGAGTTCAAGTTACACAAAGGAATTCCACATTTTTATTACAATTGTTTTAAAAGTGAAAGATACTTAGGTGCGCTTTACGCTGCCGTGAATTTCAACCCAGTGTCGGTTTCTGGATTTGTCTCATTTAGAAAAAAACGCCACATATGTTACAACGTCTTCTCTGGAGATGTGAACATATTTATTTGTGTAAATTTTGTTTAAAAGGAAAAAAACTGTTGATGTCCACAACCAATATTACTGGTAGGCAGTACCGATGCCTGTCATCGCAGTAGAACGCGTGCTTGTTGTCGGTGATTTTTCAGACTTGCACAAGGCCTCCGTCAGTTGTTCAAGCAAACTATGGCAGTGTCACTTCGCATCATTGTATGTATATAGGAACCAGCTTACTACTGTCGCTTCATAATTCGCTTTTTTTGGCACTATAGGGAAAGTCAGGGAGACGAGCCCAGCATGGACATGGGCGTTTGGCAGTGGTATTTATTGGCTGACTTTGCTTCATTACTCTTGGCTGACTTTGGTTCCTTACTCTTGGGTGTTTTACACTAGCACAAAAAAAGCGCTTCATGTTTACTAACACTCATAAGCGGCAATTATGTCTTCCGAAACGTAAATTTGTTGTCGCTCAGCTCTTTTGCTTTCCAATGTGTCGTCCTCTGTTTGCATTTTTGACGCCTTAATCGTTATGTCAATGTAGGCTGTCTTGTCAATTACACCGGATTTCCCACTTGAATTTCGTGAGTGTTTGAGAATGATGTAATCCCAACATGAAGTGTTGAAAAAGTGGAAATGGTGCAGGAAATGGTGCAGTCGTCGAGTACCTTTGACAAGGATTGCCATGGCGAATCTCAGAGCGAGCTGGATTCTCTTTTCTTGAAGTGTGGAATGTGGCACCCAAATTACTGGAACTCCATTTACATTACTTTTGGCCCAGAAAAACGAATTTGTGGTGTCTGAATCTGACCACTATACGGCCTCTGTAGACTTGCTCTTGCTGCCAGACGTTTCAGTGTGCCGCCGAAACTGTTCGCCGCACGCGCTTTTGCCATGTGAAGTGGCAAAGTTCCAATCTGTTGACAGGCTGTGGTCATCCTCGTGATAGAGAAGGTTCAAAAAGTTCTTTTTTTATATACTGAGAGGAAGCCCCACCCGAAAAATAATGGATATTTTTCGCTTGTGGCAGATCTTCTTTCACTACCTCGAGTAGTGCGCTCTTAAACGTGTGCACTGCGACTGTGTCGTGGCCCGGTCAGTCTGAAATAATGCCAAAACATCGCACAGAGACATTGCCACAGGTGTTTTGCTGTTCGATAAAGTAAACAACTACAGGATGCACCGTGGCCTGTTTGTTAACGCAGTGGTACGACTGATGCGCATCCTGAAATTTTAAACTAATTCTCTGCGAAATGCATCCCCATGACAGCTTCTTGAGGACTTAGGCTAGACGTAACTTCTCGGAAGTACCTGGCCTGCTGCTTACTAACGAAATGATGGGTCTTCAGTTTATTAACATGTCTGTGAACCTATCACAAAATTCTCCTTGTGTGAGAACAACGGTTTAAAGTGAGCAGCGAACTCCGCTTATCCATTGCTGGACAAGTATGTTGTCTCTACTCTCGACAATAAGGCGAAGGATTCACTGAAGCAGTCACTGCATAGGTTGTAGGCTACTTGGGCAGGATGCGCATTTGCTGAACATCCAGTGTTATTTATTAAGTCCACATACCGATGTAGCCAAGAGCTCTTCAGCTGTCTCTTTGAGGCCACTGGCATGAAGCATCAATTTGAAGTTCTGGTGATTCATGCACACGCACACTGTGTGTGTGCCACTCTCACTAGCCAGGACACCGTGGCGAGGACGCAGAGAGGCGAATGTCGAAAGCCCACACTTTAAACTGTATTGGTTTTTCCATTGCTCATGCACCTCTTGCAGTTTCTTCAAAATTAGATACTTCTGTTTGCCTTGGAATGCGTCCTTTACCGTGCTAAGGAATATGTCACTGACTAATCCTGGTAGAGTTCCCTGATAAATAAAATAGGATAACTAATAAAAAAAACTTCGTTTCCAGTGAGAATCGAACCAAGGACTTATGCGTGGCCAGCTGGTGTTCTACCACTGAGCCACGCCACTGCTTAAAACTTCTTCGAGAAAATACACTATATGAATGCCATGTAGTGGGAGGAGTCACCTTGACGCGTGTAACATTGCATGGCAGAAGCATAGCATCGCGCCAGGGCGTCAAAACATGTGAGTTGCTCAACGAGCGGGTGTTTTAGAGGTGTACCCATTATAAAGCCCTCAGACCTATTTAATCATCATCAGAAGTAAAAGCATCCACAAAGTGAGCAGCTGCGTAGGTTGGCATGTTGTCTTACGGATGCTTAGTGGGCCTTTCGCTGATTTGCAGAAGGAAGAATTACGGCATAGTGGGCACTTTGCAACTGTACTTGAATTTTATCTGTTCATATCATTAATGAGTTGCGGCTAAACCATTTATTTTCAAACCTATTCCTTCACCAACCTAGTTGATTTGTTAATGAAGGCCCCGTCCGATTCATGACCGATCCCCCGGGGTGGGTAGCGCCAAGTGTCTGAGGAACAACAACAACAACGTCGGGTAGTAGGCATTTTAGGATAGTTTAAATAAAACGCCTGATGTTAAGCGCACAGACAATCGTTTACTTGCGGCATGGATGACGCGTCCACCGAAAACTGAAGCCAGGCTAGCGATAGAGAAGCCGATGCGGACGGGCCCGATTATGCTATCACCTGCTACTCTCGAAGGTGAAGCTCAAGCGTCCTCGAAGTTTTTTATCTCGTGTACCTAGAAGCCCATCTTGAGCCTTGATCTTCAAGGCTTCGTGAACTTGTTTTTCCGATGCGGCGAAGAACTCCATGGTTTTTTTTCAGGAGATCAAAACTGGGGGGGCCAAAGTAAGGTACTGAAGCTTTTTTTCTCGGCTTTGTTCTTGCGAAAACTTCTTTTTTTTGAGGTCTGCATCAAGGTCCCGTTTAATCACTGAGAACAAAGCCAAGGTCCTTGTGCCTGTGACAGGCACGAGAAGTTTGGCTTTGTGCCTGCCCAATTGACAAATTTCTGGGTAATGTAGACAACCCTATTCGTAATTACTGGCCGAGGTTTCCTCTCCGCGGTTCACGTGCATCTATCGCCAATGCTGCACTAGTTTCTTTTTGCTGCCAGTATCTGATTCTAAGAACTCTTGTTTTGCATAAGCAGCTGGAGCTGCAGGCGCGCCTTCACTTCGTGTATACAGTGCAGCGAGTTCTTGTTCAGGGTGCACATTCTTTTGAGCAATATAACTTGCACCTGCAAGCTTCACAAATTCGATTTCCCGGAACAAGATCGAGGAGAGGATGAGCATCAGCAATGGCCGTTGTGAAGACTGTCGACCCACGACAGTGTCTTGTATGTCTAAAAAATGAGTCCGAACACAGCCTTGGGGTGATTTTCTAAGTGTATCTGTGAAGATAATGTTCCATGAGGTGTTCACAAATCGTTGCACCTTCATGCAAACAGCTTCGAGCGCAGCACGAGAAGACGCTGCTCTATGTCACTCAAATTACGAACAGTTCTCAGTAGTCAGTTGCCACCGGCTGCAGTAATGCGTCTTGTGGCAGTTCATTGACCCGAAAGCGCATGGCTGAAGTTTGTTTCCTGAAAAATAGTTCAAAGCATATGTCTCAGCCTCGAGCAATAACACCTTTCTCTCCGTTTTAAATTAATTCTCTAGGTCGCCGCGTGAAATATTTCAATTTTTATTAGACATGTCGCACTGCAGACGAAGATGTAAGCGAACGTCGCTAACGTCTCAAAATCAGCATGCTCTTGATATAGGATGCATTTTTCTGGATGATGCTAACTTAAAGAACATAGCAAAATGCGATTCATACAAGTAATATTGCTGAATGGGGGGTACGCCTATAAATGCTAGTTAGTTAGAGCAATATTTTCTTACATTTCAAATTCCAAGGGTATTCAGGAAGGCTTTGTACAGGAGTTTGGGTTGTCAAGTTGGGGAACGAAATCCTGTTGACTACTTAAGCGTACCGGGCATATCTAAGCTCCAACTCTGCTTAAGATAATTATAGCAGCCCGAAGAATACCTAGTCTACTGTCTTCTGTGTCTGTCGAGTCACCAGTTGCATAAACTTTGCTGGACTGACAAATGCGAGAACAGACGTGGAAGTGGAAAAAAACAAACGAGGGCAGCGCGTTTTTTAGATGCGAAGCATCTTATGCTCGGGGCTATGTCCGTCCCTCCCGCGTCTGTCCCACGTCCCGCGTCCCGCGTCCGGCCACTTTCATGAAGTAGGGAAGCACCCACTATGTGAACCAGAACACTGTAGTACAATATAAGGACGTCAATCACCACTGCAGTCACCAGAGTCATGGTCGAGAGCAGAGAGGCTGCTTAGCAATGGCTAGGTAAGTGGTGTGTGTCGCCCAGGTTGACCCAATTCCTCGATCTTGCTTGCATGTGTTTGGAGGGGGGCTTAGTCCGTTCCTACTTCCCGCATCCCACACCACCACAGCGCATGCGCGTCTCCTCCACCTCTCTCTCTCTCCTCTCCTACGCTCACCCCCTTTCTCTCCTCTAGGAATCCTCTACTCTACGGGGCGGCCCCCCGCGTCCCACACCCCGACAGCGTATGCGCGTCCCCTCCCCCCATATCTCTCCTCTCCTAAGCTCATCCCCTTTCTCTACTCTAGGAATCGTCTACTCTACGGAGCGGAGCCCGCGTCCCACAGCGCATGCGCGTCCTCTCCCCCCTCTCTCCTACGCTCACCCCCTTTCTCTACTCTAGGCTCCCGCGTCCAACACCCCCCACAGCGCATACGCGTCCCCTCTCCTCTCCTACGGTTCCCCCCCGTTCTCTCCTCTAGGAATCCTCTACGGAGCGGCGCGCGACAGGTGGTGCGACAGCTGCATATTCCGCTGGGGGGCACCACGGTAGTTCCGCTGTATAAAAATGACGGAGTGTGCCTCATTCTCTCGCCTGTGCCGCGCCGCGATGAGCGCCCGGGCCGCTGCCGCGCAACGAGAGCGGCGACGTTTCTCCCGCTCAAGCTAACCATCCCCGCTGCTTCGCATCCACACATGGTTCCCTTTAGCGGGAGATGGGTAATTTTTTTTTAGGGGCGAAGCTCCTAAGGGTGTGGGTCTGTCCCTCCTCTGTAGTTGTCGTAGTAGTAGTAGGTAGGTAGATAGCCACGTATAGTGGAATGTACCCACTCCACGTGATAAAGATGATGATGACGCAGTATAGTGGAATGTACCCACTACTCGTGATAACGATGACGATGACATCATTCACTTCGTGGATATAGCGCGATTTTAGGGGCGAAGCTCCTTAAGGTGTGGGTCTGTCCCTCCTCTGTAGTAGTAGTAGTAGTAGTAGTAGTAGTAGTAGTAGTAGCAGTAGGTAGGTAGGTAGGTAGGTAGCCACGTGTAGTGGAATGTATCCACTCCACATCATAAAGATGACGATGACGCAGTATAGTGGAATGTACCCACTACACGTGATAAAGATGACGATGACGCAGTATAGTGGAATGTACCCACTACACGTGATAACGATGAAGTATAAGCGCGTTCCACTATAGTGGAATGTACCCACTACACGTGATAACGATGACGCTGATGACCATGAAGTATAAGCGCGTTCCAGACCACACATTCTCTTTCTGCCATGGATGAAAACGATCGAGCTTCGCCCACTCATCATCATTCACTTCGTGGATATAGCGTGATTTTTTAATTACACAATAGGGTAGAAAAAGTGTCTTCAAAATTTCGATTTAAGATTATATATATGCTGCCATTTTCTTTGAAGCAGACGATGAGGAAAGTAGGAGAGGAGCACATGACGAAGAGACTGGCAGCCGGGCGTGTGTACACAGTTTGCCAACGCCTACCAATGACATTGATCGGGAACTTCAAAAGTTCGTTTTCGCAGAAATAACAAAATTTACACGAATGAAAATGTTCAGTACACAAGAGAATACGTTGGAGCATATAAAAAACCATCTCATGTGAATTTATCGAGATGACCTTCATGCTTAATATATGAGTGAATCTCCCGAAAAATCATTTTGTTGCAAACTTTGCCAGCATTTTTCTCAATCAACATTTGTTTACATCAGTTGAAAATATACTAAAAGCTCGTTAATTTGAAATCGGTTAATTGGAACTTACAGTGAATTTAAACTGACTACCTGGTCCCGGCACAGTCCTGTGTATATCTATGGGGTAAAACTCGCGATAATTCGAACGCGTCGTTATCCACAACGATTATTTCGAACGGGAAGCCCTTGGTTTTCGTTGCTCCTTGCAGAAGTCGGCCCTGAGTGATCACAATATGCTGTGAAACTAGACGAAACTAAATTTATTAGAGATGTAAAACAACGAAACAGCTGCATTTCTCAGCAGATGACAATTTAGACGCTTCGATGGAGCTCTTGGGCAAGCTACAAACGATGCTCGCGGAGTCGCGACGAAAGAAAGCGCAAGCAAATGCAAATTACTGATTACTTTCAATTTTGATTGCATTAACTCTGCCATGTAAATAAACGTGTTTTGGAGCATAAAGAGCGTCACATGTTTCGACGTTAAGGCTAACTGCTCGCATGAATGCATGTCGGTGCTTGTTTCTGGCAGGCTTGTTTCTGGCGTTTCAAGCTGTGATATCAGATATTTCATAAAAAAACAACAATTGACAGAGACATTTACTTAAAACAGTCAGATTATATAGCTGAACGTATAGATAACATATACAAAATAAGGTCATGCCGGGCCAGACGAACCTGTACGCAAATTCGTTGTTTTTTTTTTTGTGAAAACTATTAATCAATGAAATAGTCTAATGTCGGAGGAAGTGTGCAGTGTTAATGAAGATGCATATTTTTTTCAACTTTGTAACCCCCCTGCTGTAACGCCTCTTGGCGAAGCCGGGATATGTATGAATAGAGAATAAACAATCAATTAAGTTAGTTTGCTGTTAGAGCTCCATGAACTTAATTTACGGAATCACCTGCCACAAACGTTTAGTATCGCTTAGTTCGCGATATCGAGTCCAGATGTGGCTTCTTTGGGTTCTGCCCTTGCAGTGTGGTGCAGTCTCCGTTCATTCTAACACACGCGCAATAATTCGAACTACGCTTAATTCGACCAATTTTATTGTCCCCTTCAAGTTCTCTATTTTAGCAGATACTGTATACGCGATGCGCAGCGGTTATAGGGGCGCCACTGAAAGCCGCGTAGCGGCGGCCGTCGGAAACGCGCGCGGGTCGCGTAGCAGACGCCTCCTTTCAATGCAAGCATGACGGAAGTGCGCGCGTGCGATTTGCCACTTGTGCGCGTCCCAAACGATTACTTTTGCGGTGATAGTGTGCGCAAAGGAGCCGCAGTTTATAATAGTGAACCAACGCGTGAACCAACGTTTTTTCTCGACACAGTAGCTTCGTTTACGTGTCATGTGTTTATATAGTAGATTTTGAGGGAGCGCTGTCGCACCGGCGCATGGATTTCACGGGTGCGGCCACGCGAAGGGTCAGCGTTGGTAAAACTTTGAAACCAGCACGATAAACTTGTGAAAAAATATCTCGGCAGCTTGCGCTAGTGACGCGAGACTGAGTCACTGCGGAGCTGGTGGTCACCTAGCTTGTTATACCAGCTTGGTAACGTATTTGCTAGGTTTTTTGCAAGCTATTACCAAGTGTTGAAAAAATGGCGTTAGGTTCTGCGTGATAATACGTGGTTTTGGCGGTAACATGGCACGTGAGTAGATACGCTAATTACGTGATTCTTGCGAGAACGTTTCACGTGATTAGTTACGCGACTTTCACGTGATTAGTTACGAACCAACATATACTCACCAATTACACGCTAAAGAAAACATAGCAACCAGTAGCTAGCACCACCAGCAAGAATAAAGAAAAGAAAAGACGTCAGTTTCATAATCGGCTCCACTCAGGCGTGCGCAGGGTTCCCCATCAAGGGGGGGGGGGGCAAAGGATTATCGCAGCGCCCCAGGCCCCACCAAGTCAATGCATGGGGCAGATTTTGCGCTCCCCCCCCCCCCCCCCCCCCTTCCCGTGCGCACGCCTATGGCCCCACTCATAACACAGCTTCTGTAAAGCGAATGAGCATTAGTGGGGTACATCAAGGGTTTCCTATTAGCATGAAGTCATGTTACGAGGCATTCAAAAGGAGGTTGAATCGGTTGAATGTCCTGTCAAAAGCCTTCAATGCGCACAGGTGTCATGTTTTATGCATATAGTTGAGGTGAGCGCACAGCGAACATTCTGCACTGGTGATCACATTACAGTGCCATGAATAGGTAGAATGCAGCCGATTTCGGGCAGCATACGTGTGATTTCAGGGCGCTTTTGTAAAGGAGCCGTCAGCTGCCCCACATTCTCTGGCATTGCGCTTCGCGCCATTCGTTTTTCAAGAAAGCCTAGGCATCGCGTCTTATCAGTAATAACAACCGCATGTGTATTGTAGCGTCTACAATGCAGGCGAGGCGACCAAGTGTAAACGTAGCAGCGTTCGCTGAAGACGTAGCGACATAAATGGAGAAATAAAAACACAGTAACCGTTCTAACACTGCCGTAAACAAAGCGCGATTGCGTACCTTTTTCGGACAGCCGCAATCAACCACCGCCGTCGCTATCGCTCATGAAATAGCACCGGAAACCTGTAGAAGTGCGTTCCTGGCGATTTTTTGTATGCGTTTGAGCAGCCGACAACGCAGCAGTTATTTTTCGGCATCGCTGAAGCCCGACAGAGTCGTTAAATCACGATAAAAACACATCCATCCGTGCACTCGCGTACACACTCGCGGGAAGACTGCTCGCCCGGACCCGCGAGCGCTTCCGAGCCGTGGGGGGCAGATGGCGTCGTCGGCGCTTTGCGCATCGCCTATAGAGTGGTAAAAGAGCTAAGAAATTTTGCAACCGAAACATACCCGCCGTTTTTACAAAAAAGAAAGGCTTAATTTGCATATTTTCTTTCTTCTACACTAAGCCTCTTTAAGCCGGAAAATCAATATATAGATTTACTTGTGGCGTCGCTCGAAATAAAACTTGTAATAGGATCCTTTAAATTCAATGTGCCGTTGTACCTAGTTTTAATGTTGAAGAAGAAGAAGAAGATGTTTAATGGGAAGAAGGAGGAGAGGTCAGCCTGGAAAGCGGGTTTCTGGCCTGCTACTCCTCACGGGGGGTAAGTGGAAAAGGGAAGGAAAGAGAACGAGAATACGCATAATTGATTCCCACCTAACTTTTCCTTGTCGCCGGAACATTCTTAAGTGCGGTCACGTGACCGCATATTTTTTAAACTAAAATACTTTACTGAAATTCCTCTCACACAATTACCATCTAGCTCACTTTTTTTCAATGCGATCGCTGGTGGTCGAATTCTGGGCTTGGACGTTTCACTTAATTGGAATGACCCAATGATGAAATAATAGAACGTCTCCATACATAAGGCAACACCACTTTGAGATACTTAAAATATGAAAAATATGACATTTCCACGATTCTAAAATATCGATGTGGACATCCTTTGTGGACATATACCAAGGTATATGTAAACTGGTAGCGAAACTTCCATAGAAGTCGTGTCAATAGTTGGTGGCTCGTTGCCACCATGGCCATCTACGTATCGCGGGGACAAGCTAATAGGAAGCAAAAAAAAAAAGATAAGACGTCATAGCCGGAAGCGGTACCAACGCCGCACATTTGCACTAAATGGCGCGAAATTGATTTTTCTTAATTGCTTAGCTTTAACACGCTTTTGATAACTACGCAAGTTTATTCCGTCTTTATGGCTCGTCACTTGCGTGTGCGAGAGAAAAGGAACATGAACAAGAAAGATTGGGGAAGCAAGCTTGCTTTATTAGCCAAATAGTGTACTTGCAATATGCACTAAAATACTTTGCAGATGAACCTATGATACAACGGCTTACGAGCTCAATAGCACAATATTTTGAAAACTCACATTGCCCAATCGAGGAAAACCACAGAAGCGAGACAGCTGCCTTGAAATTATCCCTTTGGCAACCTTACAGTACAGCGTTTCATCGCTTAGCATGCCGCATTCACCGTCACGAAAGGTAAGGGCACGCCGGCCATGCGCCAGCAAAAACAGTCTGCAGTCACAGGAGGGATTATCTACACATACTGTGAGCTATTTGAGCTTACCTGAAGTGTCACACCGGTAAACAACACATAAGCAAATAAATGGCCTACGGAAGGTACGCATGAAATAACCGCGCAAAAGTGAGCGACGCCTCGTCGTTGACCCGACAGTGCGCTGAACTAAACACAAGCCAAAATTGCGGACTGCCTGCATACGCCCCCCCATTTGTGGCACTCGACAAAATAGATGTAGCAATCAACTATTTAGCCAAGTGTCAGATAAACCGTAAAGTAAATTACCGGTTACCCTCGACTGGTAACCTCCCTGCCTTTCCTTCTCCACCATTTCTTCTCTCTCTAGTTTACTTTGGCTTATATAAAATTACGTGTATTCGAAAAAAAAATCTATTGGGTTTTTGGTTTTCGTTATTTGTCCGCCCCCCCCCCCCCCTCCCCCCCCCTCATCACCTAGTTGCGCTTCGATAGCACGGCGTGCGTTGATGTGTGTGGCAATAGGTTTTCGACCACGTCTCGTTCCATGTTTCACGACCGATATAAGTTGACCTTGGGCATATAGCTGTGCGAGTATAGTGGAAGAAGCATAAAACGCATCTTTATAAAAAATTGTGCGCACATTTAAGGGGTACGATCAGCTATGGATCAGGGTCAGCTATTCTGTTCAAGTACTTGTGGACTGTAGAAATTCTCGTACTAAACTTTAACTTAAAGGGGTGGTCACACCTATTTAGGAAGCTTAGTTTACTCTGGTCATACAAATATCCTGTATACAGAGATGACTATGAGCAAGTGTGAAGCTCAGCAAATGGAGAGATATCTTATTTTAACATTAAAGTCAATTTCAGCTTGGCGCACCTATTAACACCCACACTAGCGTGACGTCAGGATACAGTGTCTCTTCTGGTGAATACATGTACCAGTATATCTAGTTGTGATGACGTCAGGTACCAACAGATACAAAATTGCCGCTTGCACGTCACCCACTCAGCCACGGTACAGAGCGGCCGTGGAAACGTAAATATCTCACGCGAGCACGTGACGAAAAGCTCATATATTGTTGAGGCGTCAGGGCGCACATTAGGAACCGAAACTGACTTTTGATCACGTCATAACTGATTTTTCAGAGAGCACTCACGCTTACCAGTGCATTTACTCGGCTCTTGAGGGCTTCTTTTTTTGGTTTCACGCGAAAAAAAAAGTACAGCTGAAAATTTTCGTATCAGTAACCTTTCATAGGTATTTACGAAATCTATGGCATTAAAGGGGCGAATCTGTAAGCATTTGATTTCTTTCAAGCATATTCAACCATTTTGCCGTATTGAATCACAAAGTAATCAAAGGATCAAGGCAACAAAACGGCAACAAGCTTCTCATGAAGCCTAAAATTTTTAGCGAATGGAACCGTATATGAATCTAACGTTAGGTTGTCCAAATGAGATAATATTAACGTATCGCTCGTAGGCCACATAATATCCCATTTTTTGAAATAATGATTCGGTGAAACTTACGTGACCGATGTATTAAGTCGTAACTCTCCACGTACATGACGAGGTCATACGCTTTCAATTTCCTGAGGATTCATAATATAAAGTATCAATGATTGTTTGAATGCTTCTGATTTACATGAGTAATTCAGTTCATTCTTCAATATCGCTATTACTGTCATTTCCTGTCCTGATATCTTGTGGCAATAAAGAAAAATAGCTTCCTTCTATAAGTAACTATAGTCGGATAGAGCTTTAGAAGTCCGCGGCGTCCACTCCTCAAAGGCGGATGTACACAAGCCTGCAACAATGGGCGCAAACTCCAGACTGGCGTCATGAGCCGGACGGCAGGGAACCCCGCCTCTGGGAACCTGGCCGACTTCGCGAGCGGGACTACTACTTTAGTCGCGAATGGGATCGGAAGCCGCGCTTCGTTCGTCTGGGTGGGCCCTCTACGGACTTCTTAAGTTGTATCCGACTAAAGAAAACTAAGCATGGGGTGGAGCCACAGGCGTGCGCAGGGTTCTTCATTAGGGGGGCAGTTTCCCCGCAGACCCCCCCCCCCCTTTTTTTTTCTTCTGTTGGTGTCGAGTCCGAATGAAAAGGAGCACCGCAATCGATGCAAAAATGAAAATGAAGTTATCCCGAGCTGCTCACAAAGGCCTGCCATAGGTCCCCGTCTTTTCGGGGAAAATGTGGAGAGTAGACAGATCTTTGAAGGCAAGATCAGGGGATCCTTAGTCGCCATTCTCGTCAAAAAAACATGCGTAGCCATAACCCTGAGTATTAAAAAAATTGCGTGAAATGTCCGACTGAGCAATGCTATAAAGCAGAGTTGCCCCCCCCCCCCCCCTTTAAATGATCAGGGGGAGCGGCCGTCCTCAATCCCTGCCCCCCTCGTGCGCACGCCTATGGGTAGACCGCATTTAGCAGGCATTCTCAGCTAATGAATGGCAGTTTACCAGCATCGCTCAAGTAAAAATTATATATACCAGCTGCATTTTACCGGCACTTTACCTACGTAGCTGGACCTGGAGGCATACGAAAAGGCTTCAACTTAAATTCAGGACGGTGCAGCGATCCAAAGAAAGGAAAGAAATTATAGGTGTAACTTGTCATTTTAAGGGACGACAGCAGTCAGTCAGTCAACAAACACGTGTTAAGGACATAGTCAAAATGAATACGAAGAATTGGGCATGGGCATGGCATGTAGCGAGAAGGCAAGATCATAGTCTCTCATCCACAAAACCACAAAATATTAGGACTATACTTTACTGTCTTCGTTCGTGCAAACTCTTGCTCTGTGCTTCCCATATTAAGTTATAATAGGGACACCTAGGAACAAAGTTCGCAAATTGATGTCCGTTATGCCTCAGTCCTATAGCCGTTAGAAGAAACCGAAACTTTCAGTTAAAAACGGTCAGTACTTCCTGCCTTTCGTGCCATACATTGCACTTTGTCATGAATTATATTAACACAACACATATTCAAGATGTATCCATCCGATTCGGAGGAAACTACAACATTTCAAACTGCATAAGGAGGGCAGTTTCAGATGGTCTACATGGATCTATAGAAGTTTGAGTGCGAAGTATTGCTTTGAAAATACGAGTGCACGTGCCTTCAAACACTCCCAAATATAGGTGTCGCAGATACGTAAAATAAAATGAGGAAATACAACTTACTTATCGCTGAGAGGAAATAACACCGAAAACAGAACCCATACAGAACTTAAGCGCCGGTCCTGGAGTTCGGATCGCACTGTCATTATGGGACACAGCGCGCTAAGAAACGAGACAATTGATCAAGAGAAAGGGAGAGTATCGTGTCCACTAAAGAAGTCGTACCAACAGGCTCAAGTTCCGACCCCTTTAAAGGATGGTATACAGCGCCTCACTGAAAGCTCTGAAGATCCTTGTTTCAGGATCGACATCATATTCGCTAACGTGCACGCGCCCGTCTACTGAACTAATAATTAAAGGCGGCTAATTGCAAAAGTAAGACAGTTGCCATCTCAACAGCAGTAGCAAAGTTTCTCTATAGCCCTTACTTCAATGCCGTTACCAATTCCAATTGAATTGCTATATTGAGTTTAGTGCTGTGTGGGCTAGATGTAATCTTTACTATACATACATTTTTTTTCCGTTTTGACAGCCTACCCCCCTCCTTTAAAAGCTGTAGTGAACGTGACAAAGGAGCTATATAATTTTTTTTTACAAGTCAACAGCCTGCAGGTTATGTGTCCTACATTAGGGTTTGCGTGAAAATCCCATGAATTGGTAGCTTTCAGGGGCCGAAATCACGGAACCATTTTTTTCTGTGTATACTGTTCTTTCTCATTAGTCAGCAGGGTTGCCACTGGAGGCTACTTTTCGCCAAAATTCGCGAATTTGAGAGGCCCAGTGGTGACCTAGAATTATGAATGGCGACATAGCTAATTTTTGGCAATTTTCGGCGTAGGCCTCGACTGAGTTATGCATTCTATGCTCAGTGTCTTACCAATGAATGGGCGGCATTTTTTCTATTTTTCTTGGTTTGGACTCACCAGTAGAAGGCGCACTTTACGCGCAAATCGGTACGTCCTTCCTGTTTCTTAATTAACCTAGATTCCGGAGGTACTGGTGCGTCCTCCAGCCGCGAGGTGGCGGTGTTAGACTAAGTTCTTTAGGTGCTTTAAGCTTCTCTAAAGTTTCGCTTCTGAAGTGGCTAGATGACGGTTAGGCCGCGTGTTCCGACCATAGCTCTAGCTTTTCTGAATAGCTTGTCGACCAGGTCACTGCTGCAGCACCCACTATTTCGCTATGCAGAGTTTAATTGTGTTATTAATATACTTTTCGGGCAGACCAAGAAGTCGACTTCTTTAGGCAGCCTTCAGAAATTGCACCGAGGTGAATGTGTAGCGTAAGCTTGACCGCACTGAAAGCGTGGTGCGGGTATTGCGAAGCTTCCGCAGTACTTTCGAAGAAGTTATTTCCGCTGTTCCGGCGTCCTCAGCCAGGAAGGCTGCGCACGCCGTCTCTCTCTTGTAGCGACTGTTTCACTCTGTATTCGCTACAACTTAAACCAATTCCGCCACAAGCTTTTGGTATGAGGCGCCAGCATTCAGGGACGCTGCTGGTGTATGACCTTTCTCAGCGCTAGCCACCCGAGCTATCAGGATCCTGACACTTCTGATCTCAAATGCCGAAGCGCAAAAAGAGTTTTTTGTCATGTAACCTTGACTGACACGGAATCTTTTGGAGTCCATCTTAGGGATCAAATGTCGCCTTTGTCTGCCGTAAAAGGCGTCGACAAACTACGTCATTTCATAGGAAGTTTTTCGCCAAATGACGGCGAATTATCCTGGGTCTTCCAGCATTTACCAGCAGTGTCCCTTCCGTGATACTTGGGAAGTGTGTCGGGGCCACGTACCTAGCGATATTTATGGCCGAGACGCGGATACGTGGCGTGTGCGGAATAAAAAAAATCACAAATCACAGCATATCCACGAAGTGAATGATGGTGAGTGGGCGAAGCTCGGAGGGATCATTCGGGTAACCGTGAATCCCCCCCCGTACATTGCCCACTCGATCATGCAAAGACGTGACAACACGTGTCACATCTTTGCATGATCCGTGGGTGTTCGATCGTGAGCTGGGCACGAGCGCCGCCGACTTGTGTTCCGGGCGCTCCCAGCCTCAGCGACAACGCCAGTTCGCGTTCCACGACGGAGGAAGACGATGCCACCTACTCAGACGCCGAAGTCCGCACCAGTGCTCGACGCAACGCCTGGCCTCCGCATACATCGCCACAGAACGCTGCTGTGAGTTGTGAAAGCCACGCGTCCTTGGCTATGGGTTGTGCCACCGTGAGTACCGGAGCCGCCGCATGCTCCGCAGATACCGGCTGCCCTGGTTTCGCGACTCCGAGCGAAAGAGAAAGCGCGCCAAGAGCGAGCCCCTTTTCTTATTATAACAGCGCCATCTATCATCTTTAATCATCAACGTATACGAAAAACCGCTAACGCCATCTAGTGATATTATATCCAAGGACATATACACACAACGCCATATATTGAGCAATTCATAAACTAGAGGTGGCTACATACTATGTACTATGTACGGAGGAGGGAACGACCCACACCCTGAGGAGCTTCGCCCCTAAAAAAATATTTCAAGGTATATTCCGCTGTTCTCGGTGAATGTGTGCAGTAAAAACAAGTGCTATATAATATTTTACACTGTCTATCCGTTCACTTATTTCATGCTTCAGACGCATCGGATTGACGCGTGTAGATATAAGTGACTGCAAGAAATAAATGGTCAAGGGCGCCCGGTATCATATTAGTTTATACTCAAAAGATATAAGAATCTCTAATTATTGGTTCCTTTAAAACTCCTGTCGTGTTACTTTCAATAAACCATTTAATTCATGTATGGCGACGCAAAGCTCAAGTAGAAGCCACAGTTGTGGCTGTTTTGCGCGAAGAAATAACGAGGGAAGGGGTCAAGGGGCCCCTTGACCCCTTCCCTCGTTATTTCTTCGCCCAAAACAGCCACAACTGTGGCTCCTACTTGAACATGAACCGAATAGCCCAGCAATGTGTACTTCTGGACGTAAAGCTGTCTACAAACAAGGCTTTCGCGCTTTTCACCCATAGTTTACCACACCTTCACCTATGAAACGAGCGGACTGCGATGGAAGGATATCATGAGCGTTCCATTCATAACGGCCGGTAACCCTTGATATGCGCCACCAAGCCAATATCACGGCTAGTCGCAGAACTAGGCGCCCCAAGCACTCCCACAGTGAAGCGGGTGATGCGACTGGCAATGAAAATTGTCAATATAATTAAGGGATTACAGATGGTATTGTATTCTACGGGGCTGTACAAAATTTGCAATTTTTATTACTAAGGCATGCCACACATATCTAGAGTTGTGACCTTTATGGCGAAATTTAAAGAAAAATGGCGACTTCTGGCGACGTTTTGCCCGTCGTTTGGCAACATTGGGTCGAAAGTCAGTGGCAACCCTGTTGGTCAGCTACCTTCTTCAATGATAAGCCCGGAATGAGGATTGGCTGAAATTTTCTCTAACGAAGAATTCCAGCGTAAGTGATTTTTGTCAGTGCGGGCCCAGAAGTATATGAACTCAACACCGTAGCTCTGTGCCAGCAGGGGCGTAGCGAGAAATTTTTTTCGGGGGGGGGGGGGGCACCTCTTTGATTTCGGGTGGGGCATATCTCCATGAAATTGTCATTTTTCGCTCTGTATGCCATGGCGAAAAAAAATTTCGGGGGGGGGGGGGGGGGGCACGTGCCCGGTGTGCCACCCCCTGGCTACGCCACTGCTCTGTGGGTTGGGGCATCATGCTTCTACGCACGTTATCACATGTTCGCTTCCAGCAGCAGAAACCACAGTTGAAGGGTGCGCAATCCAAAAATACTCACGTACCAAGCATTCAAAATTAAAAAAAGGCACGTTTAATATTATTTCAGTGCTACCCGCTTGATAGCGCGTGTAATATTCATTGCTCATATTCACGTAAAGTCTTTACGCTAGAATTGTTCGTTAGCCAGTCAAGATTCTGGACATGCCATTTGCAAAGGCGGCTAGCCAATGAAGGCACTTATAAACGAAAAACTTTGTAAATTCGGCCCGTCGATGGTGATTTTCGCCCGTAATGTACCGAATAATTTAATTAATTTATCATGCTTTTATTTGGCAAGTTCTATTGTTTACCTGCCTTCAATGTTGCAAACTAACGCACGTCACTGCGCAGCGTTTAGTTTTCTTGAGTCAGTGCGTAGGTGCTAATCTGCAGCAAAAGTACACGTAATTCTTGGTCACGTTGGTGTGCGAAACTCTCTCAGGTGCCGCGCTCCGATTATCCTCAGAAGCCTTAAGGAAGAGTCCGCGCCAGAAAAGCTGCCTCTGCAGTAGAGTAAGCTACGATGTAGTGTTCTTGCATTGGCCGGATCTCTCGCATTATTTTTAGTTGCCTACGCTCCTCGCCGTTTCACCACTCTGTACGGGTTGATCAATGAAGACTTTATACACGTTAATGCACGTGCTTGAACTATTGAGCGACGAGCAGGATCTCAGTGGGTGTTGCGAAATGACTTGGGATTTCTGCATACGGGGCATAAAGAATAAATGGAACTGGAAGAAGAGTAAACGCTTGCAAACTTTGAAGGCAGCTATAAGCGCAGAGAAGAAAGAAGGAACAAGACTTAACTGCAAGAAGGCAGTGCAATGAAGCCAAGGCAGGCTGTCCTTATACGGCAACGGCGAGAGGAACGCGGAGACTTGCGATAAACGTGGGCAGGAGCGTGAATATAAAGCACAGCATTTGCTGCCTCCTTGGCGACGAGTTGCGGTCAAGCAGCAAGCTCCCGTTCACCATGAAAGCCATCGTAAGTGATCGTATCGTCTTTCGGACACGCAGGCTATGCATTGCGAACGTGACAGTCGTGATTCGCAGATAACTTAGTACTATGGTACGCCCATATTACGCTTCATACAGATGAACGTCATATGCTTATGTTGAGCGTAATTTGAATAGCGTTAGTTCCGAGAACAGCCGTAAAATAAGGAGAACATGTGAACGTCCTCGACAATCTTTAGAGGACCTTTAGAGGACCTCGTGACCATACTGCCTCTTGTGACATCGTTATAACATTTTCAATGGAATTGGAGTTTCTGTATTATCAACATAAAACTATATTTCTTCCTTCTTTCCACGATATTTTTAAAGTAATTACGGCCCTTTCACTAGTAGGTTAATTGAAAAATGTGACCTTAACTTGATTGCTACACACATTTATTTAGCCAATAATTTCTAAAATTTCGACTATATCAATGCCAGTGTAATCCCCAGCTTACCACGACATTTTTTCTCAGTCATAGCCTCGTGATAACAGCCGCTGGCATTTGACAGCTATCCTGGTAAAAATGTAGCAAATGCATATCTAACGACCTTCTAAAGCCATTTCCCTACTTAACTATGTATGGTAAGTTATAATGAAACTGCATGACGACGAATGTTATGCGGCAACTTCGACGGCGTTCACTGTCAAGAACGCTTATAGTAGTGATGACTTCGTTCGCATTAGACTGCGATATATGTGGTTTCTCTCGCAACACTACAAGTGATGTTCTAAACAATCAAAGCAACGTTCGCGTGGCCCTTCTGAAAGTGACGAAGTAAAGTGACGGATGCCTTTTTGATAGATCGATCCACAGATCCGTTTTAGAGACGATAGTCTTTCTTGGGATACTTCATCGCAGAAATTTTGGTCTGTCTGTCTGTCCCTCGATTCAGCCACCCGGCCAAAGTTTAACCACTTTCTGAACGCCCATTCATCTTGCACAAGCGGCTGCGTTCATACTTGTGAACATTGTCGATCAAAAAAGCATATGTTACGCATTACTGAGGCGCAACATCAATACGTTAGTATTAGATGGTGTGTTTCTTTATTAGAAAATACATAGATACGTAATTTTAAAGACCCTAGTGTTTCTTAGGCTGCGCTGAAAATGCGACGCTATGCACGAAAGAGCCTGGCAGAGGCCCTGGGTTCTGCACAAGCTCGTGTTTCCCGATGCTACTGCCAGATGGCGTCCATATCTCACGCAGCGCCTCCTCTATATTATCAATGCCAGCCAGATGCGGCCGATTCAACGTAGAGGAGGCGCTGTCTGAGGCAAGGCAAAACATCATAGTACGGCCGGCAGAAGACTATCGTCTTTCGACGACATTTGCAGCGAAGTACGCAGATACGCGGCCAATTTTTTTATAGAACTTCTGTTAGGATATATTGTAACCGCTGCCTCCAACATTTTTCTGACTATTTGTGCTAAAAAGACCGCAATACGGGAAGTACGTTCGAGGTACATAAGAGAGGTTCCTTAAACAAAAGAATAATATATAGAAAAAGCAAAGCCGAAGTATACGTGAGGTGTTCCTTATGGCTTCGACCATCTTTTCTTGAGGCAGTGTGTGTTGGCAGAGTGTGATAATATGTACAATTGATTCGCAACAATAGCCATCGACAATTTTTAAAACGTATTTAAATATGAACGTTAGAATTTTCGAAATGGACAATAACTTTTATACAAAGCACAGCACTCCATTATGCATTCTCTTCAAGTCCACTGGCGTGAAGTCTTCTTATTTTCTTGAATAAGATTTACGCTCAAGCGAAACATGGAGTGCATGTGGTTGCGCGTGAAGTAATCGGTCTACAACTAGTGTGGAAATTGTTACATATGTCATTAGTGCTACAGATGAAATGATGTACAGGCTACACCAACTGCTGCAGTTTTAGTTGTGTGACAAGCACGGGTTGTAAAACATATCACTCCAGAAGACCTCCGGATATTAGTAAACTAAGGCCAGCCACTTCGTTTGCAGATGTTGGTATTGTAGGGCCTTCGCGATATTATCACGTCATCAGGACAATTAAAAGCTTCTTATTGTTACATGATTTCTTTATTTAGGGAAAGAAAGAGTATCATGATTGACCTGCCATCGCTAAATGGAAATTAAAGCAGTATTCGTTAGCACTTGGTGATAATGTCCATTAACACACCGCTCTGGGCGCAGCTTCGCCTTCTAGCTGCTGTGCTCCTCGCGGGAGCTGTGTCTGCCGCCGCGGACCCGAAAAAGAAAAACGACAAGAAGGATGACGGCAAAATAGAGGGCAGAGGATTGTTTCATACCGTTCCCGGCACCGTACTCGTTCCTGGAGTCTGTCCACCGTGTCCTTGCGCTTATGGCGGAGGTGTCGGTGGTATAGGAGGTGGCTACGGGGGGCGGCTTCGGTGGAGCCGCTGGTGGTGTCGGAGGCGGCTATGGCGGAGGAGCCGCTGGTGGAGTACGTGGTGGCGGAGGCGGCTTCGGTGGAGGAGCCGCTGGTGGAGTACGTGGTGGCGGAGGCGGTTTCGGTGGAGGAGCCGCTGGTGGTGTAGGCGGTGGAGGAGCCGGCTACGGTGGAGGAGCCGCCGGTGGAGTCGGCGGGGGCGGAGCCGGCTACGGTGGAGCTGCCGGTGGAGCTGCCGGTGCAATAGCTGGTGGTGGAGCCGGCTACGGTGGGGCTGCCGGGGGAGCTGCCAGTGGAGCCGCCCTTGGGGTAGGTGGAGGCGGCGCCGGCTATGGTGGAGGTGCCGGTGGAGTAGGCGGAGGTAGCTACGGGGGGAGCTGCCGGTGGCGGAGCCGGCTACGGAGGCATTGGCGCCGGTGGTGTCGGTGGAGCGGCAGCCCTCTCTGGGTTCAAGGGAGGAGCTGGATTCAAAGGCGGCGCGGCAGGCCAGCAGGCTGGCCAGGGCAGCTTCGCTTACAACGTAGGAGGATCCGACAAGATGGAGTACGGTCATAGTAGCTCCTATGGCGACTCCAAGAGCTTTGGAATGAGCTCCAGCGAAGGCTTCAACAGGGCGCAGGGACAAGGCAGCCACGCAGGTGGCTTTAAATCGCATGCTGCAGGAGCTGGGGGAGTATCCTCAAGCGCCGGCGCAAAGGTTGTGGGCTAAGAGGACGTCCACTTGCGGTCAGACAAAGGTTGGTGTATTTTCTGGCCTTGAAACACGTATAAACTTAGTGGTGTCATAGGTGCCACTTATCGGGTGTGTCAACATTGCAATCTGTGTTTTTAAGTTAAAAGGCAGAGATTCGCAAACAAACTATAGAATGGAGAAGGGGTGAGTGCCAGTGCTGTCGTGTATCTCGTTAACAATCATCGTCGGGTTAGGTAAACTGGATTGACTCTGTGCCACTATTTCAGTACAGAGGTGAAACTACGTGGAGATGGTTTACAAAATTTAACGCACGTAAGTTCCGTAACACGACGTAAAGCGTCTTTGAATGTTTTAAAACGTACCATAATATGACTTAATATTTCTTCGAACATGCTTTAGAAATCAGTGCGTTCCTCGAGGAAACCTAAGTTGGTTTAGCTCTCATTATATTAGCTAATGTTTTGTGATGAGCACCTAACATATTTGGTTTCCTGGCTCTTGCCTTTGTTTATTCGCACAATGTGATAAGACGATGTCAAATAAAGATATTCAGAGCAGCTACACCAAGATGTATTTACAGCACATTCAAACAGTGTAGAAAAAAATATGGACACATAGCTATTGTCTATCTTCTTTATGACAATGAAAACCGTAGATGGGGCGTACGATGAATGCGCCAGCGTTTGCTTTTAAGTGTGGAGAACTTGCCGGGTAAACAAATGGGAGTTTACCCGGCAAGCCCAGGTTGTCGTATGCTGTCGCAGGCTGGTCGTCGCTTGGAGTAACGCAGGGAAAACCAACAGATAAAAATAAAGAAAGCAATCGAGAAATAGATAGAGAGAGAAAGAAAGATGATAAATACGAAGAAAAATAAATATGAATAGAAGTAAAAAGAGAAAAAGCCGGCAGATCCCCCACGCACTGTGGGAATCGATGCAATGCGAAGCATCCAGGAAGGAGCAAATCATGCTTTACACCTAATTTGCATGTCATATTTTACATGTTAGGACCCGTCATTTATGTTCGTCATACAGTCACGTCGCGCAATAACAATTTTGGTGTATATCAAGCTAGCGAACTGGACGCAGGCGCACCATGAGCGTGGCATGTAAATGGCGTTGTAGATGACATGCAGGCCAATATTTTCATGTTTACCACCTGCCACTTATGTTCGTTATACAGTCATGTCACTCAATACCAAATTTGGTGTATATCAAGCTAACGAAACGGCCGCGAGCGCGCCATGAGCGTGGAATGCAAGTCATGTCGCTCATGACATGTCATGATTTCCGTATTACCACTTGTCATTTATGTTCGTCATACAGTCATGTCACTCAATACTTAATTTGGTGTATCTAAAGCTAACGAAACGGCCGCGAGCACGCCATGAGCGTGGCATGCAAGTCATGTCGCTCATGACATGTCATGATTTCCATATTACCACTTGTCATTTATGTTCGTCATACAGTCATGTCACTCAATACTTAATTTGGTGTATCTAAAGCTAACGAAACGGCCGCGAGCACGCCATGAGCGTGGCATGCAAGTCATGTCGCTCATGACATGTCATGATTTCCATATTACCACTTGTCATTTATGTTCGTCATACAGTCATGTCACTCAATACTTAATTTGATGTATATCAAGCTAACGAAATGGCCGCGAGCGCGCCATGAGCGTGGCATGCAAGTCATGTCGCATATGACATGTCATGATTTCCGTATACCACTTGTCATTTATGTTCGTCATACAGTCACGTCACACAATACCAAATTTGCGGTATATCAAGCTAACGAAACGCCAGCGTGCGCACCATGAGCGTGGCATGCAAGTCATGTTGCGCATGACATGTCATGATTTCCATATTACCACTTGTAATTTATGTTCGTCATACAGTCATGTCACTCAATACCAAGTTTGGTGTATATCAAGGTAACGAAACGGCCGCGAGCGCGCCATGAGCGTGGCATGTAAATCATACTTTTCATGACAAGTTAGTCATGATTTTCATGATATGACCAGCCATTTATGTTCTTCATACAGTCATGTTATGCCATACCAAATTTAGTATAAATCCCATTAACGATACGGCCAGGAGAGCACAAAGTCGTAGGCGGCTAGATAGATAGATAGATAGATAGATAGATAGATAGATAGATAGATAGATAGATAGATAGATAGATAGATAGATAGATAGATAGATAGATAGATAGATAGATAGATAGATAGATAGATAGATAGATAGATAGATAGATAGATAGATAGATAGATAGATACGCTCAATGTCGCCGAAGTTCGCTAAGAAATGCTTCGCATTTAAAAAGACCGAAAAACTAGAAAAGACAACAATAAAGAAAGAGATGAGGAACGAAAGAGAAAACCGAAGAGAAACGAAGAAGGCTGTACAGCTCAGCACCACTAGTGTGAGGCTGCCTTAATTTTGTTTTTGTGAGGTACTCTTGTAAACTCTTGTACGCATGCATTTATGCATTTTCTGCATAAATGTTCGCTGGAAAAACGGTTTACTACATGCGCACATCTTATGGCTGTATTTCAACTCAACACTCCTGTCGTACGAGGACTAGAAATGTTCCGGAAAAGACGCGACGAACCTAGCGCGAGCCTAGCGGCACAAATAAAGTAGACCAATTTAGACTTGGACAATATCAACGCATATACTTTATGCGCACACATTTCAATACCACGCTAGTTGCGTCGCTCTCCGCTAAAGTTGTTCTGACAAGGAAAAAGTGCGAATTAGTCTTTGCCATGGGCCCAAAGCGTCTCTACTGAAGGACACTACGATATGATGCAATACGCTAGCCTACCGATTCCACTCATTATTTTTACGTATTGCGATGTGAAGACTTATAAGGCAGTCGCATGCGTCTCTACATGAACAGGCCACGAGCACTTTCGGGTCTCTGAAGGCCCATTTCAGCGAAAACAAGGAGACTTCACCCAGTGATGTCACGTTTATATCTCACGTTTATATTTAAAATGCTCTGTTGTATAACTCTCCGAGCACTTCATTAAAATGCAGATCGAGTCGTGGATTGAGGGGCGTGTTATGCAACTCCAGCTGGTTAAAGAATTAGTCTACAGTTCTTCACCCCGAGGCTCTTCATTATCATGTGGTTTTGGCACAATCCCAGGAATAACTTCGCCACAACGTGTGGCTATATTGAAATTGGAGATATTGTGATATCAACTGTGGATACGTATATTCTTTTTTTTAATGTCAGCTTTAGCTAAGAATTATCAGAATCTGAAGTGTAATTTAAATATTTAGCGAAGATTTGAAACGAGTAAACAGCGATACATTAAATAATTTGGTAGCGACACGCGTGTTAAGCTTTCAAAGCTAGATATCCTCTTGTTCCTCCCAGAACACTGTGAACAGGTCATGTTGCTGTACTTTCTTACATGCAAAGGAAAATTTTATAAGATTTTCTACAGGAGCAAACTACATAAAAAACTATAGCAATTGAGTACTGAATAACGGATGTCAGCAAGAAGAATAAAAATGCATGTGAGTTGATGTATTAAATATTTTTTATTTGAATGGCTCCTTAAGTTGTGTTTCTGGTTCCACTACTAATTATTTACTTGCGTTTTTTTTTTTGTTTCTAAGGATTGACCATCCACAGTTCCCCAAGGCCTGTGCCGGCGAACCGAGGCCGCCTCCCATTTGTTTACCCGGCAAGCTTTCTTCCGCACTGTACAAGGCATATTCATAATCTCCAATGTACAAAGATTTCCACTACCACCTAAATGTAACAATTGACGCGATATGTGATTTGAATAAAATAAAAATATACAAATGACTCATTTCCTACTGTGATTCCTTGCATGACACACAGACATACGAAGGTTCGGAAAATGTCGTTTTTGTTAGACAGAACTACGTAAAACCAAGAGGTAATGAAGCCAAGAAAAGCCCAGAGGACGTTTCCTAGTATATTTAATTGATGTGTAGTAATTATGAAATGAATGATAATAAAAATGCACGAAAAAACAAGCTCACCGCTGTTGGGGCCAAACCTATTAAGTTTGTTTTATAAAATACATATAACAAAATCAGTCATGGCCCATTATTAATGAAGAATTTCGTGATAAGAAAACAAAAAGACTGCTCCTATAAATGACTAGTATATATCTGACACTTTTGTATGTCTAACAAAGACTTTAAACGCCACAAGACCCTTTCTTTATAGAGGCATTGTTAGCCATGGTGCAAGTATTTTTTTTAGAGTGAAAGGTCAGTAGTCTAGCAGTATTAAATAAACGGATTCTACTTAGTGCACAGCCGGGAGGATTGACATTAGCGAATGATAACTGGCGCGAATCATTTCTTTACACATTTAATTTTTTTCTTGTATTCCTTTTTATCTACGCTAGCTCTTCTTCGTCCTTTGCCCGACCCAAGTGTAGAGTATAGCCAAAAAGCAATCTCCTTTGTTAAGCCCCCCTGCCTTAAAATCTTCGTTTTTCTTTGGTTCTGTCTTTTTGGCAATGGCTAACAAAATGGTACACTTCACAATACGCCGGAGCGGCGGCATGACTATGACGTTGTCAACGTTTTATTCTAGTTCAGTCATTTATCGTCGCTATTAACGCTTGGTTTGTCAGTATAATCGCGCTGACAAACTGGTTATATACGAACACCTTTACTGAAAGCTCATCTGCCTTGAACTGCTCAGTTTCATAGTATTTCGAATTTCGCGGGTGATCCTTACTGGCGAAGCTTTTGGCGATTATTTTCTAACGGGTAGCGTGTTTTTTTTTTAAATATATTTGAACAGTCTTTATCATTTTCGTTTGTTTATGCGCCTTTTCCTTGTTCTTACATTATCTTGTAGTTATCTGTAATTGAAATTTATACCGGGTGTTTCAAGAAATGTGCCCAAATTCCCCCAAAATCAAGAAAATACAATATTTGCTCGCTGCCTTCACAATTGCTTTTTTCTGTAGCAGCAGGCATCTTAAAATGGTTAAAGACATCATTTGGGACAGTAATTAAGAAAGTTAGATTAATTAACTTTTTAATTAGTTGAGTTAGGCGGTTATGTTCAAATAATATAATTGAAGTACTCCATACGGAGAACCCATTGCAGCGTTGATATTTTAAAAAAAGCGGCCTCAGTGATAATTGTGGACTAATGAAATTAAACTAAATTCAACGGCGAAGCCGAAGCCGGAGCAACGATGAGCGCAATAAGTAGACGACGCAGACGAGCGCAATAAGCAGATGAGCGCAAGAAGCAGACGTTCAAGACAATGATTACAGAAGGTGTAGTTCTTCCGTGTTCGTTAAAATATTTGCGCCAAGTGTGCCATAATTACAAGCGCAGCCCGCATGCCCCGACCATGAAGTCGGTTGATGTGATGTTTGATATAACGACGCTCACTCATTCTGGACGTTTCAGAAGAATATGGCAGTTGCGCTCTTCCGCGTTTCGGTTTCTGTTTCGCCACTGAATTTGGTTGAATTTCATTAGTTCGCAATTATTACCAGAGGCCGATTTTTCAAAATCTCAAAGCTGCAATGGGTTCTTCGCATGAAGGACTTAAATTCGCCCATTTCCCATATAACCACCTAACTCCACCAAATGAAACGTTAATTAATTTATCTTTCGTAATTATTGTCACAAATGTCTTTAGCCATTTTAAGCTGCATGTGACTACAGCAGAAGTAACTGTGAAGGCATCAAACAAATATCGCAGTTCCCTATTTTTTGAGAAATTTGGACCCATAATTTGAAACATGCGGAATTCACACCTTATTGTGTTTCTCTTGAACACGCTCGCTATTCAACTTACGTAGTCATTAGTCATTTTTATATTGCTGATAGCGACTTATAGAACAAGCCGACAAGCCGCTCGGGGAGAAAAGTTAAAGCATGCAAGGCATTGTTCCCTGAAAGGACACCGCGGCCATCCCCTTCAAGACGAGAAAAAAAGTAAAGAGAAAACAGACTTACCGCACATAACATCAAGTGTGAGAATTATATGCAGACCTGTCATTGAGAAGAATTCTGGTACAGCTGCATGAGCCTCGTGTGGGAATTTAGGCTTTCTTAAAACAAGAAGTCAGTAAGCGTAGCTCTCAGAAAATCAACCCTCTGGAGCTTGCATCGCCGCCAGCTAACCTGCCATTTTCATAATTAAAGTGTATAACTACTACTACGCCTTCAATAACGCTATTGAACTGTTCAACTTCAGCGTTAAATATGACGTTGCCTCCCTTAATGTACCCACTCACTGTCATCGTTTGCACGAACATTAAAGTTACAGCACCACTATTGAGGCGTTATGTTGTTTGAAACAAAATGTGACCAAACGAGGCACATTTCTAAAATGTGAACGCTGAAGCTACGATGAACCCTAAGAAGCAATAAAGACAGAAGTTTCATCATTCCTACTGCGGAAATTTTTGTATTATTGTACTAGAGAGTTAATTCGTGTATTCATGTGGGAGGTTATACTGAGGGCGACACAGCGAGCAATAGAAAAAAAAAGATAGGTGTAACCTTAAGAGCCAAGAAGAGAGCATAGTGGGTCAGACAACAAACGGGTGTTAAAGACATCTTAGTCGAAATCAAGAAGAAATGAGCATGGGCAGCGCATGTAACGCTTAGGCAAGATAACCGCTGGACATTAAGAGTAATTGACTAGATTCCCAAGAGAAGGCGAACGCGAGGGGGAAACAGAAAGGCAGGTGGGCAGATTAGATTAAGAAGTTTGCGGGTATAACATGGCAGCAGCAAGCACAGGACTGGGTTGATTGGCGGAACATGGGAGAGGCCTTTACACTGCAGTGGGCTCAGTCAGGCTGCTGCTGCTGCTGATGTACTAGAGGCGCTATAACGTGACCTGCTCTTGCGTTGTGAACTACAAGAGTAAAAATCAGATATGTAGGCAGATAACTCCATTCATTGCATTCTATTGAGTCATATTGTGAAATAAAGGTAGGTAGGCTTTTTGAATCTTAACGAGAGTGCTTCCGCATGATAAATCTGGAAAGAGACTACATATCCAGGATGTGCCGATACTGATAGCTAGCAGTGTACTCTGCTCAGTGAGTAATGAATGTCAAGAAAATTCTAGCGAAGTATTAACACGCTCCTGTTGGAGCTACGTGAAGTCATTAACAGACCTGGGTATTCATTGTGATGACAGAAGTTCTATAGAGCACCTCTTTTTTTTTATTATTACAAACTGTAATGTTCGCTGCCGAATATTAAATCAGTCTTATATGCATGGTGTACTTTTACTCCATATAATGGCATAACAAAAGTCATAAAGGAAATTAATTTTGAAGACTATGTGATATACGAAATTGTGAAAGCGTTGACCATAGCTTCTCTTGATGGTCATGAGATCTGTTAGTGTGGCTACTGCTCAACGATAAGGTCTTGGGAAATGAGGAGGCCGACAAATAAACCAGTGTAAACTCACAAAATAAGTACCTTGACACTCTCGGCGTTTTCTCTATCCGACGCACAGATTATTCTTTTTGCCATATGGCAAATTTTTCAAAGCACGCGTGGTACGACGACTATAAATATATGCAGTCCTTTAAAGAGCTTACCCCATTTCATGTGTTTCACCAGGTTAAAATATTATTCGCACGTTCGACACACTTCTCCCCTGTCTACGATTAGACGTAAGGAACGCGTCTTACTACTTGTGCAACATCAGATGAACATACCTACATTGTAATTACTGCAATAAATACTACGCGTTTATATGATTAAGAGTAGGTTCAGAGACGGGGACCATTTGAACACACTTTAAATACGTCCTCTCACTGCGAGCATTATGTTCAGAGAAAGGGAGAGATAGATGCAAGAGGAAAAGGGAGGGATGTTAATTGGAATTACATCTGGTTTGCTACGCTGTACTATAGTGAAGGGAAGGGAAGTGAAAGGTAAAAAAACGGTAGAGCAACGCAATAAAAAAGCAAAACGTGAGGGACAAAACCACGATAGTCCGTCTAATAAGCCTCTACTCTGCAAAAAATACACGAAGAAAAAAGATTGTGGTCATGTACCAATAGGGAGCGAGTGCAGTAACTGCTATTCCTGAATTTATAGGGAAACGGTAGGCATAATGCTTCCGAACTGCATTATTGTTCTAGCTTCTGCGTTGTCTTTCTTTTTGAACCATCTGATCCAATTTCAAACGAGCTCAGATGCAACTTGTCTCCCCATGTTTCTATATGAAGAGAAAAAAAAGGCAGATCCCACGCATTGTGGGGAATCGATGTAATGCGAAGCAGCCAGTAAGGAGCAAATCATGCTGTACATAACATGCATTACATGATTTATATCTTAGGACTTGTCATTTATATTCGTGATACAGTCACGTCATGCAATACTAAATTTTGGTGTATATCAAGCTAGCGAACTGGACGCAAATGCGCCATGAGCGTGGCATGTAAATGGCGTCGCACATGACATGCGTGTCATGATTTTCATGTTACCACATGCCTCTTATGTTCGTCATACAGTCACGTCACGCAATACCAAATTTGGTGCATATCAAGCTAGCGAAACGGCCGCGAGAGTGCCATGAGCGTGGCATGCACGTGGCATGTTGCACATGACATGTCACGATTTCCATATTACCCCTTGTCATTTATGTTCGTCATACAGTCACATCACGCAATACCAAACTTGGTGTATATCAAGCTAGCGAAACGGCCGTCAGCGCACCATGAGTGTGGCATGTAAATCATGTTGTACATGACATTCACGTCATGATTTTCATATTACCATCTGTCATTTATGTTGGTCATGCAGAAATGTCTCATCCTACTAATTTTTGGACATATCAAGTTAAGGAAACGGCCGTAGGAGCACCACGGCCATGGCGTGTAAATCATACCGTTCATGACAAGGTAGTCATGATTTTCATGATATGACCAGTCATTCGTGTTCGGCATACAGTCATGTTATGTCATACCAATTTTGGTATAAATCCCACTAACGATACGGTCTGGAGAGCACAAAGTTGTAGGCGGATAGATAGATAGATAGATAGATAGATAGATAGATAGATAGATAGATAGATAGATAAATAGATAAATAGATAGATAGATAGATAGATAGATAGATAGATAGATAGATAGATAGATAGATAGATAGATAGATAGATAGATAGATAGATACGCTCAAAGTCGCCGAAATTCGCTAAGAAATGCTTCTCATTTAAAAAAAATCCGTTGCATCTTTCGAGTGATTGGCTAAAGGTGTGGAGAAACTACCTGGAGGGGAAACAGCATTAAATTTATCGCTTAATTTCGGGATAGTGCGGACACATAATAAAAGGTAATGAGATACGAAAATACTGCAAGCCAATCAAACAGCAAGCGGGCCATATATACCACAGCTCTCACGAAGTATACCAACAATTCTAATCGAAAGATATGCACCGTAATATGGATGCAAAGTTATAATGGCTTAGATTTTGCAAACATGTCGACATTTGTATGAGCTCTACGTAGACCAGTTTTTTAAAGTTCCTATGGCCATGATTTTAATAACGCGCTAAGTGAGCGAGGCCCATCTTTCAAGGTACCTTGGGGGGGAATTCCGCAAGCGCGATTGCGCAGTTACGTAATTGAAGGTCACCTTTGGCGGTGGTTATTTTGCAATGCATGCACGTTACCTCAGGCATACAAATGAGGCCGGTGATAATTATTGCTGTAACTTTTGTACCGCAGCCGTACTTGCTAAAGTAAGTAATTGCAACATCAATTAAAGTATTTGAAAAATTATGCTGGTGTTTACGGCAATTGCCAGAGCAATTATTCAACGTCACGCACTATAACCACAAGTTTCATGAACGGTGACTGGTCGAACTTATAATATCTCACTTGCCATGTGTAATTTCTTCTAAAGAAACCGCCTTGACGTAAAAATATTTCGCCATTTAATGCAAACACGAGGAACTACAGAAATACAATGAAGTAGTTCATTGTTATAGACAGAGATGGAGCACTTGCATTTGCCACAGACACACTCAAAGCACTCACACATTCAAGTGCACACACACACACGCACGCACACACACACACACGAAAGCAAGCAATGAAATATAGAGCCCATGCGGAAGCGTTGCGTTCTGTAACGCAAGAGTTCCAGTGAAGTAAACGTGTAAGTAGCCACAGTCTGTTCATGCATGGCATTTCCAATGAACGATTTTACACCAGCCAACATTGCACCCCGCGCCTGCCAGCCTGGAGTAAAAGTGCGTCACTTCATGCGACGCCTTCATTATCAAGGTGTTCGAAATCTAGCTGGCGGGACTTTAAATAATTGCAATCAGGCACAACACAAAATATCCGGAATAAGGAAGATTGCGTGTTCCACGAAGGAAACCCGCAAGATTCCTTCACTGCTCTTTGCAACCACCTGCGGTGCTATATAGACGCAGGACACCAATTTGCTATATAAGCCCAAGAAAACAGAGAACAGCCACAGTTGTCTTTTCGCAACGTGGAAATATGAACGCTGTAGTAAGTACTCCTTTGATTGCTGCATTGTTGCTTTTGATTGACCCTGTTATAAAACACGTTTCAATAAACGTCTTGTAGGAGGATAGATAGATAGATAGATAGATAGATAGATAGATAGATAGATAGATAGATAGATAGATAGATAGATAGATAGATAGATAGATAGATAGATAGATAGATAGATAGATAGATAGATAGATAGATAGATAGATAGATAGATAGATAGATAGATAGATAGATAGATAGATAGATAGATAGAAAGAAAATCAATTTTAACGAAGAGGAATATAGAGGATATAGAACATTTCTTAATGCAGTTAAAGTTTGAGAGCAATGATTTCAAAGCTGATCTTACAAGGAAACTGAAAAAGATGGTGTCCTGTCTTCGGAATAAAAAGCGCTGTGGTAGTTGTCGGGTTTTTCCAAAAAGTATTCACCATGAGAACAGTCGAAACAGGCAAGCTTCATCTAGTTGAACCGTTACAGCGCGTCAGCTTACTCCATGTTTTGATAGAGTTCAATTTACACAGCTTAAAGGACATCTTTCCATCGCACAAGTCTGGCGCTCACTAGCGTAAGACCAAGTCGTTGGAATGCGGAAAAAGCCTCCAATTGTGACTGTTCATGGAACCACACTTACCTTTAACACGGCATAGCACTGCGACTTTTGGCGCGAAATGAATGCAGTTTAATTTTGCTTATATAAGTAGGACTGCTCTTGTTGCAGGACTTCAATATTTGCAGTTATTTATAAGTACACAAAAGTTATATGAACCAGCAAATATTTTTATGCGCTGTTCCTTACCCTACCATATGACTGCCTAGTTAAATTAGAATCTGGCATCTGAACAGCCCCACTTCACAAAGAAAGACGCTTTTTCTTGTAAGCATTTTTAATGTCGAAAAGGACAGTAAAAAGGGTCAACAAAAACGCTTTCTCTTCAGCCTTAACGACAGCAGTGTGGCAAGGTGATGGCCACGAAAGCATCTGCTGTTCTATGGAGAACGACGATATCTCCAGCTTCAAGCTGCGCACATGTGTCTGTTCTTGCAGGTTGCCTTCGTCGCTGCTCTGGTGTTGTGCTCAGCCACCGCCTCAGCAGAAGAAAAAGCGACCAAGAAGAACGTCACAAAGATTGAAGGCCGTGGCTTTCCCATTAGCGCCATCAGTGGCATCGGCAGCTGTCCGCCTTGTCCTTGTGGATACGCAAGCACTGGTGTCAGCGGGGTGGGCCAAGCAGTCGGCAGCGGCACCAGCCTGGGCTTCGGAGCAGGTCGTGAGCACGGCGCTGCAGCTGCTGGTCTATCAGGTCCAGCCGCTCACTCCGGCACCGGTATCGCTGGTACAACATTGGACGGCCATGCTCTTGGGTCCGGAGCGAGCATTGGACACGGAGTGCCGCTTGTAGCGCCTGGTACAAGCGTTACTACTGGTGTTGGTGCCGTTGCTCCAGGCGCCATCGGAGGTCAAGGTCTGGCCAGTGGCGGAAGTGCCGGCATGTTGGGTACTCCGGCGCTTAGCACTCCGGGCATCAGCTCCAACGTCGCCGGTGGTCAAGTTGCCGCAGCTGTCGGTCACTCTGGTTTCCAAACTGACTCCGGATTCGCCACCAAGGCTGGAGGACAGAAAGCGGGACAAGGAAGCTTCGCATACAATGTCGGTGGCTCAGACAGCAGTTCGTACGGACACAGCAGTTCTTATGGCGACTCCAAGAGTTTCGGTGTGAGCGCAAGCGAGGGCTCCAATCGATCTCAGGGACAGGGAAGCCACGGAAGTGCGTTTAACAAGCAGGCCGCTGGATCGGAAGCATCCAGCCACAGCTCAGGAACCAAGACTAAGATTGTCGGCTGAGAAATTAAGCTCTGTATCTATTCCCGAGCAGACAGAAGCCGCCTAACCAAAGAGCATCCTTGCATAACATGCAAATAAATATTTTTGAAAGAACGATTGCAAACTTATGTGTATACACATCTTTAAGGGAAATGTGGCGCAAGGCACTCGCTAAGAAGGAAAAATATTACCGTTACTCCTTTTGGCGAGTTCTGACTTGTCACATTTATAACTTTCTTTGAAGATACACGTTAACACTTTTGGAGATCATTATGCTCTCCTCGAAGAGTTGTGAGAGCGGGGCGACTTTTCCAAAGAGAGTTAATGAGTGTATTTAAAGAGAGTAGTATATGTGGCATATCAGAGGGCTCACAAAAAAAAAGTAACCGGTAATATTTTTTTTCTTAGATTACATTGCGGCTGCACCAGCGAAAGGTTATCCAGCGTGCTGGACGCTGCTACTGCGGGCGCTAGAAAGGCATGATAGGGCATTACTGTAAAAACATTTTGCAGAAGCCATCTCAAAATCATCGTCAAAGTTTATTCGAGAGCTTTATAGAACCACACACAGATGTTTACAACAATGCGTGCGTTCATTCCCTCCGTTGCTTGTCGGTCCCATGGTGGCAATAGAGGGAGGGCCATGATTGAGGCATTATTGATGTCACGATCACCGACTGAACTACCAACACCTTCGAGTCTCTCTGCGAATTACCGCCAATATCGTGTGAAGTCCCGCTAAGCAAATGATACCGGACCATCTGTTTGTCGCTTCCTTAAATGGTCTCTTCGATTCTTTCCTAACTTCTGCATAACTTCCTTTCGAGTTCTTTATTCGCATTGAGCTAACGGTACCTGCCTGTCAGGTTCCAGGCCCGGGTTCAATTTGTCATATGGACTAGATTTTTTTAGACGTCGTACCACGGTCGTAGTACTTAGTCCGCACAGCCAACCAGGACAAATTGGGCTGTGATAGCAAAAGAAGCGCTGTCGCATTACAAAATGCTCCAGAAATTTCAAACTAGTTTCTGCGTTTTCATATATTTTGACAGCAGCTCCCGAGGTCGGTGTTTGAACTTAAGCAGGCAGCTAATACTTGCAAAGCGCACGTAGTTTTGGGTCCTTTCTTGGCGCCCTCATTTGTCCATTTACCTGAGAATACTTGTTCACAAAATTGATTTTAAATAACTTGTGATTGACTGGTGCGGAGCTCCCACAAGCTTGTTCGTAGGTGGTAGAAGCATGTCGCACGATGTCTGACGACAATCTAAATGTTCTAGCCTACTCGTGAAGCTATTGCGAAAGAGTGGCGTACAGATTTCTAACAGCTTCGATCTATTCATGGCGGAACTGAAGCCCGCTGGTAACGTTTGTTATGTTCGTTAAGTCCCCTCTCATCGTAGCTGAAAGCAGCATAAAAACCCACTCAGTATTTACGCATCCTGCGACAAGTGGCTTTTATTCAATATTTTATAGCTAACGCCAGCCGTTTTTTTCTGAGCCTTTTATTTTCAGGTGTTACTTGAAAAATAAAGGTTGTCCAGAGAGCCCGGGAACGTCACCGGGAGTCACCGCCTCCAGGTTTCCTCCTGCGTGGAGCCATCGACATGATGGGGAGCCTACGGCCTTCCCTCATCATTTTCCTGAGGTCTATTAAAGAAAGTTCTTGTCCCTGTCCCTCACACTAATGAAGAGTGCTACAAGCTTCATGCTGCACATATTTGTCTCAGCTATGATTCTATCATATTTATTAACACGAAAGTGTTTTTCCCGGGGTTCCCCAAGACTTCAGTGACGTATTTCCGTCCCGGAAATGCGGTCGAAAAAATGCGCATGATGAGATGCCAAATAAAAGAAATTACCCCTACGGCAGTCAAACCCACAACCTTTCGATCCACGACAACAGATGCTGGGCACGCTATCCATTGCACCACGGTCACGCGGCCTGGAGGCTTTACAAAAAAAGGCCTTTTATATCTCACACGTTTCTCTCACAGTGCTCTGGAACGGCGAGGTGGTGTCCCCCCTCTGGGAGCGGTAAAGTGAAGTAATGCATTATGACCGTGGCCTCCGCGATTAGCTCCTGCAACGCGTCGTTTATAAGTGTCCGTACCATTCGGCGCGTTTCCAATAGGAGATGTGCAACGCCCTACACACCGCGAGGTGGCGACCTTAGCCCAAACGTTCGGCCTCGCTCATAGTATTCATCCATACCAAGAATATCTTGGCGACGCGCGCCGGCCTCGCCTGGCAGTAACACCGCGTTCCCCGCTTACACTAGCCCCGAATAAAATCCCGGCTGGGCTACAAAGGAGACACGACGCGCGTTGCGTTTCTCTCTAGTCCAGCAGTGGTGTTCAATAACTCTTTACCATGCCGCAGAAGGGCGACCTTAGCCTAAGTTCTGAGTTCAATTAGCGACGCTCCTCTGTCTATCACACCGCTTTTTTTTATTACACTCTCACCGTTAACTTCTACCGCTACCACAAGGGTTTGTTTAATCATTAATAATGGACGCTAGTCACGTCACCGAAATGGAGGTGTACTACCAAGCGTCAACGTGGGTGCATCCATGATTAACGGTGCAATATCAGCCAAACACAAATAGATTTTGTGCAAGCTCTCTTACATCAATCTAATCATTCATCTACTTCTGTAAGGGCACGTTTTACTTTCGTATTATACCGATTCCTATGACAAAGGGATCAACCGTGTTCTTTCAAAGTTCACCAGGTGCGCGCACCATACATAGTATGTGGAAATCATTAAAAATTCTAGTTCATTGAGGGAACCGAAATCTGCGCATAAATGCCGCCTATAGCGGCAACACGCGCGCAAACGCAGCTAATCAAAAATATCTAGTGAAAGGCCAAGAATGTTTTTAAACTAGGTATTTGCCGGATAGATTTATTCTACGTGACCGACCAGGTTGGCAATGTAGATGTTTTTTTTTTGTTTTTTTTGTTGTTTTTGTTAGCGACAAGTTTTCATAGAATACATGTGCTACTTACAAACATGCGGGAATTCGCATATAAATCATTACATTTTGCTCCAGAAAAGACCACTTGAAAACTACTGAACTACTGGACTACAATTTAGAAAAACCGTTTATTGTGTATGCAAGGAGAGCATATCTACCTAGTGAAAAAAATATTTCAAGAATAAAAATATTCCATGTGCTTGCAAAATGCAATGCACATACAGGTTTAAATCGTACATGTCTTCAAATTTCCGTTGTTGAGATGTGGTCCGACCATTTTCGCATTCAATTCGCAGGTTTTACTACGAGTGCGAATGAGAGAACGCTCAGAGTGGTGATAAGCTAGGGTTATATTCCATGGTTCAATTCCAAGTCCGCTGATTTTATATAATTTTCTGTTCAGCCAGGCGCTGCTGAAGCCCTCGAATTTGTCGATCATACTGATTTACGCCAGTTCATAATCAAAATTCAGATTAAATAAGCCTTGCAACACTCTTTCAGCCTGGTCAGAAAACGCTGCCGATCGGTATAGGCCCAGGCTCCTGAGAACACGCGAGCCCTACATTATAGCGGATCACATGGCCTGGAATTTAGAATTAACTCTCAATGTAATCTAGAAATCGTTCCCTCGTCTCTTGACAAATGATACCATAAACATTAATGACCTGATGAATGCTATAGCGCGACCTGAAGACAAGGACACAGAGACAAACAAGGACCAGTGCTATTGTCTCTATGTCCTGGCCTTCAGGCTACGCTATAGCATTCATCATGACATACCAACTAGCCCAAGCCGCTACTCTCCCAAATGACCGTGACAAAAGCCCAATGTCCACGGCCATTGGCTGATTTGAGCATCGTGCGCTGCATAGTTACCATGGCTGCCGCGGTATGCCGCCACGTGCCCGCGCACGCGCTCGCGATCACACTGAAAATAAGCCACGCGTTTAGCAAAAAAAGGAAAATGCTCAAGGTCATGACGCGTGCTCACGAAGGGATGCATCTTCTTTCTCCCTTGTCGTCCATCTCCCTGAGTAGCTTTCAGCGCGCTCGCTAGTATGAAAGGAGTTAGAAAGCGCTTCAAGCGTGCGACAAATCCCTGTAACTCTGCTCGTACTTCAAAAATTTTTGCGGCAGACAATATGCCAGGCAATAAGCTATTTTATTGAAGCCATTCGACGATTACTTCTAAAAATGTTGCAGATATGAATTTTTAGCCGCAGAACTGAGTTACACATATCTGGATGCCTACAATAAACAGGAAGAAGTCCACTAGTTGGAAACTACGGTAATTTCCTACAGCCACAGACGTAGTAAAAATAATGTATTGCAACTACAAACCATATTGTAAATTAATCTTCCACAGCATTTACTATAACGACGTCACAGTGGGTATTCAGGGCTTATAGAGAAGGAGGAGGAGGAGGAAAAAAAAGGAAAGGCAGGGGGGGGCCAACAGACGCGTCTCCGCTTTGCTACCTCACACTGGGAGGAAGGGATGAAGGGATTAAAAGAAAGAAAGAAAGAAACAAACAAACAAAGAAGAGGGAAGAAAGCACTGACAGAGTTCTTGCGCACCTGTCCATTACACGCCTACACGCGATCGCCTAACCTGGTTGCTTTTAAGAACAGCATCAAAGCACGCATCACTTTGCGGGCATGTGACGCGTAGGACCATGATCCAAAGATCATCTCTTCCGAAAATGGTCTGTTGCAGTCTAGTTTAATCAGCGCTGCACGAAGAACGTAGAGTTCGCTAAGATAGCGATCACAAAAACATTGTAGATGTTTGATCGTTTCGTCACTGTTGCATGAGTCACATACGGAGGTGTCTTCCATTCCTATGAGAAAGGAGCATGCTTTTCGTGAAAGTCCCTCCTTACCACGGGGATGTACAGTAATGTTGCGTCAGCTCGAGAGGTGTGCGTTGGAACTTGCTGCTTCCTCGATGGGTCGAGTTGTCCTTGCCGATAGTTCCGGACACTGGGGTCACTCAACGAAGTTTGCGGAGTCAGCGAAGTGAGGAGTACTGCTGTTGGCCACGTGATGGAGTAGTGAAGCCACATCAAATGTATTGAGATTTTTTTTTTCATTAAGGATGCATGTTCTAAGCGCTGCTGTACATCTTTATGTAATTGCACAGGCTGTGTCCATTGAAAGCGCAAAAAAATTAATAAGCGCCCACACACACGCACGCACGCACGCACGCACGGACGCACGCACGGACGCACGCACGGACGCACGCACGGACACACGGACGCACGCTATTAACCGCTTATTCTGTTTTAAGTCCGCAATCCTTTCTATACGCATTGAGCGGGAAAGGTGACCGTCCGTCTCTCTGTCACATATGACGAATTACTAGAAAGAAAAAAACGTACAAAAAATTACTGCAGATTCATGAAGTGAATGCTGATGATGGAGCGAAGCTTCTTGGAAGCCAGCCTACGTCACATTATTTTACTAAGTGTAGCGCCATTTATCGATGCGCTAGCGCTGCACGGTCTAAGTACGAGCGGCTTGCGAGCAATGCGGCGCGTTGTATACGGCTTGTATGCGCGCTCTACGTACCAGCGGCGCGGCGCCGGCGCAACACCTGCGCGCGGTCGGTATGCGCGCTGCCTGCGCTCTGCGAACGGTTCTGTGCATGACGTCGTGCGCTTGCTCGGAGAGGGGTTTCGGAGCGGCGCCGCCGCAGCTCAACACCTGTGCGCGGTCGGTATGCGCGCTGCGTGCGGTTTACAAACGGCTTTGCTCACGACGTCATGACCTTGATCGATACGCTTGCTGAGAGAGGGTTTCGGAGCGGCGCCGCAGCTGTTCCGACGGGGACCTGCGACGACGACGGCGACAACGGACATCTTGCGAGTCTAAGGAGCTTCTCTCATAAAAAATAAAGTTTCTTGACGGTGCTGGGTTTACTACTCAGGCCGCCACGCTCCGAAGGCGAGTGTCTTAACCACTAGGCTAAACATCCATGCTTTCCGTTCTACGCGGTGGTGTAGCGGTTACGGTGCTCGGATGCTGACCCGAAGGTCATGGGTTCAATTTAAGCCGCGGTGGTAACATTTCGGTGGAGGCGAAATGGTAGAGGCCCGCGTGCGTTAACGAACACCAGATGGTCGAAATTTCCGGGGCCTTCCACTACGGCGTCCCTCATAATAATATCGTGGTTTTGGGACGTAAGACCCCAGATAATATTATTATTACTATTAAACAACCATGCTGCTGTAGCGTGAATATATATGAAGCGTACGAGTGCGTTGTAACCATGGTGCAAACCAGTAAAAAACATTGTATGGCAGCTCCACTACTCTGAAACCTCAGAAAGTGCGTAGCACGGGCACCCAGCGATTACGCTTCGTAGGGTTCACACTGCTCCGTTTAATAAAGCATCGATGACGCCAATGTTTGAGGTAAGCATGTAGGATTTCCCGGGCATGAATAGAATCTCCTTAAGGACATTCACTAACTTGTTGTGCGACATGTGCGCCACCTTTTGCTGCGCTTTATCGACTTCCTGCTTGTTACGGTAGTTGAGATACGCATCGTCTGCAACGAGCTCCGTCAGGATTGTGTGCCCCGTCGGATGTAGCGACGTGGCGCCGGCGAAGCGTAAGGGGAGGGGTATTCGCTCGCTCGGCCGAGGCTGTGGCGCCCTTTCTTGCGTGGCCCTGAAGTCAGCCGCAGGTTTCCGAGACGTTTTAGCAATTTTTAGTTCATTATTGCAATTACTTATTGGTTATTTCTGTTAGTTATATTGTTTTAAACATCGCCGTTTATTTTAACCGGTTTTGAACATTGATAGCCTTGTTATGGCCTGTACTGAGCGCTTTACTGTGAACGTGATCACGCCACATGAGATCCATGGATGGATGACATGCAGGGCGCCTAAGGCTCTGCACATAAAAAAGAACACTCCCTTCGAACTGAAGCAAAGTATGAGATTGGGCTAGTTGGTAATCCATCATCAACAATCAGCACGGAACGGACAAGGGACAAAAAAGGGAACAGAGAGCGCTTGTCTCTGTTCCCTTTCTTGTCCCTTGTCCGTTCTGCGCTGATTGTTGAAGATTCCTTTGAACGTTTCGTTGACTTTAGTGGTAGTGGAATAAAAGACCTATCTGGGACTAGACGTAAAGTCGACATGGAGAGTTTTACTCGTCCAGAAAGCTTTAGACTGAATTTAAACGGAAAATTTAATGCCAAACTCGCGTTTCGGTGTTCACGGGATGTGCTTACTTTGGTTGCGTTCCAGATGAAAGATGCTATGCTGACGATGCCCGGAAACAACGTTCTAGGGAAGGGGGTAAGCTACAGTAATACCCTACATTTGCGCATCACTTAGACAACTCAAAAAGAAGAATCATCGTGGATTTTGTGTGTTTGTTTTGCTTCATTGCTGGCAGCACCGATCTACGAATTATAAAGCCCATACTCAGGGGCTTTCACACTCGTTAACACTTGAATTTCAACCCTATGGTTTCGACAACGCGCCTCTCAAATAAAGACACTGTTGTCGAGGTTGCAAGAATGCTTTACAGCTGTTCCAGATTTGGTATGTGGAGACTAGCTAGTTCTTGTTGTTCAAGTTCGCACTTCAGATTTTTGCCTTTTTTCTTTTTCCTTCGTTACCTATCTATCCCCCCCCTTACCCTTCCCCAAACCGGAAAATTTTGTTCTGGTTAACCTCCCTGCCTTTCGCTTAACGTTCTCCCTCCCTATCTCTCCGATTTCCCTTCAACGTGTTATACATCAAGGTACCGGGTCAAATTGATATCCCACTAAGTATATGTGATATCCTGATTAGCAAGTCTTTCGATCCAATAAATAGCAAAATGTATTTAGTTCTTTCAATTTGTTGAGTTCAGATTTCGGCTTTCTGCCCCGTTGCGTCTATCATAAGATTTCCATAATTGTACTCCGTGCACCTCTGCAAAGAACCAATCGGCAATTATGATGAAATCAATTGTATAGTGGTGTCGACATTACTTCGGGCGAGTCAAGTGGGTCAGGCCGCATCACCAATTGTCCATCCATAGTCTCTCTAAAAAAACTGCAGCTACAGTTGCGAAGGTAATCAATTCGCGGGTTGCGTTGAGAGGAAAGGTGTAGCCGCAATTGAATGAAATATCAGATTCTTGGAGCTTCTGTTTGTTTCAGAGGATGAAACACGCGACGCATCCGCATTTATTCTTTCTACCTACGCAGCCTCATCTAAATTCTGGCTTACGTTTCCTCCGACCCGCTTTACGCAGCCGATAGGCGAGAGAACCGTTGCTCAGCAGAGGTTACGAAACGCTGCGTTCGTGTGCAAGGGGAGCCAGAAATATGTAGGTACGATAACTCTTGCAGCACAACGGCGCACGAAACAGGCAGAAATCGTTCTACGAATTGAAAGCGGAACACAATGCTAGAAGAACTACAACAACCAAGAAGTTCGGTGAGGACAGGTTGTATATTTAAGGATCGCATGGCAACCAGCTCAGACAGCACCGGCCACGAGCGGAGCAACCATGAACACCATTGGTGAGTCTGAAGTTTTACGTTTGAAAAGCGTTCTAGAGAGTAGGCCTACTATTCTTTAATATACACCCCGACTCAATACGGACAGGTTATTTACACCAGTTCGTTTTACGACAGGCTATTGGCGGCGAGATCGACCTATAGGAGGCAGCACCGTCGCGGTGGTAATGTGGATAGAAGGTCGGCGGCGCGTATACAAATGCACACAGCGGTGCTTTGTTGTGAGCGGTTTGAGCCGATTGTCGGCAAATGAAGTGCGTTGATGGCAGCCTAATGGTGGTATAGTAAGTTAAGACCACTGTCGCCTCCGTGGTGCCTACAACAACCACAGGTACGCCTCACTATTCCGGGAATTACCAACAAGAGCCGTCATTCTACAGTGGTCCTACGACAGGCGACATTGTCGCTACTCAACGAGAAATATGGCCAAAGGACCCACATTTACACCGATGGATCGGCTCGGCTAACAGCTCCACAGGTGCTGTTGTTATCCCGGCGTGCCAAGTGACTATAAAGTTCAAAGTGTCTCACAGGACGACATCAACAGCAGCGGAGCTTGCCGCCTTACGTGCGGCTATCCTTTATATCGCGGAAGCCCAGCCTCAAAAATGGGCTGTCTTCTGCGACTAAGGCTGCGCTTCAGAGTTTGCAATCAGCGTTACGACGAAGGGTGCACGAGCAGCTAGTCAATGAAATCAGGGAAATCCTTCACCAAGTTTTATCGAAGGGACATGACGTGGTGTTCCAATGGTTGCCGGGACATTGTGGCATTGTTGGTAACGACCTCGCTGATGATGCTGCCCGATCCGCCCACGAAAACGCCCAGACAACCCCAATACCCCTGTCCATCGCCAGATTAATGCGCGTAACCTGCCTAACGTTCCTATTACGTGTGAGATATGTGCAATCTGCCAATGAATAGTGTGCTGGCCTTCGGCGACAGTCGACTGTTTTCGCACTGTGCTTGATGCTTTTTCCTGTTTTATTTGTACGTATTTAGCTTCTGTTTTGCCTATGCTACAGTGGCATTGTTGTCGCGCGACTGAACCAATAATTTACGTCTTGTTCTAGCGGCTGCTCAAAGAAAAAGAAAAGCCTGTATTTCTGCGTAATGAGTTGTAGTAGAACTTTATGCACTCTGCTTTTCTGCTTGCACATATACGCATCCGCAGTTTTTTTTCCTTGTAATTCTAACCGGCCTTTGCAGACACTTACTAGTTAAGGCTTTGCGGCAGCACAATGATTTTGAAATCACCGACACTTCACGAGATGGGGTCGCTAAAATTCTGCATTCATACCTCAATATTTAGTACTTCCTTTGTTTAGGACGACGCCAAATGAACCATGTGACGTGCTTGAACGACAAAGCGGCACGCACATTGAAATAATCTTGGCGAATGGACGGTACGACGATCACATCTAGCGCCAAACCAACATGTGCATGCACTCACTTATCATAGTGCAGATAAGCCTCGGAAGACCAAAAGCTTGTGTATATCGTGTAGGACTTCCGTACAAGCATTTGATACTGGACTTACACAACAGAATACGCCACCCTCTGAGGACGTGCATCACATTCACATAAATGCAAACACGTTGTGGCTAGCAGACAACTCAAGGAGCCATCCACACTACGGGGTTTCGTCCGCTCGCCACTTGGTGCCGACTCTGTTCGATCTCGAGGCCAATAAGAAAAACTTCAAATAGAAAGGCAGCGGAAATGTTATGTTTTGAGATGTCTTTTGCTCGAAAGAGAATTTCCTGAAAAATACTCAAACACAACGAGATTTATAGGGACATTACGTATGTCGGGTGTCCTGCCTTACAAAGAGCCAAGACTTCCTACATACTCAGAAGCCTTGAATATTTTGCAGGTGCGAATTTAACCAGAACATTAAGCGTGCTTCTGTCTAATTGTATAATAAATTTTGTTAAGGAAAATTTGTATTTCATTTGGTCTTTGAACTGGAAAAAGTAGCTCGCGTATTCTCTTTGCAGTTGATTGTATTTGCACTACTGGCTTCTTCAGCGCTGGCTGAAGACAGCAAAAACTCAACGGAGAAAAACGAGACAGCAGTGGAAGGGCGAGGCCTGTTCTTGGGCAGCAACAATGGATTTCCTGGCTGTCCGCCATGCCCGTGCGGGTACGGCGTCGGTGTCGGAGGCTTGGAAGGTTTTGGTGCCTCTGGTGTTGGTTTCGGTCATGGGGCTGGACCGGCATTCGGCCTCAGTCCAGGTGTTGGCCTAGGTCCTGGTGTCGGTGCCGGCCACGGAAATCGGAGGAGCAGGTATCGGCTCCAGTCTCGGAGTCGGCCCGGTAGCCGAAGGATCAGGGCTCAGTCATGGTATTGGGGCCGGTCATGGAGCTGCAGGAGTAAATGCCGGTTCCGGAGTTGGACTTCCAGCACGGAGCTGCCAGCATTGACCCAGCAGTCGGTGCTGCATCAGCTGGCCTGGGAGGCGTTGGAGTTGGTGCCAGCGGCGGTTCCGGTGCCGTCCTCACTCCCGGAGCTGGTGTAGGCCCTGAAGTCGTTGTTGGTGGAGGACCTGTTGTGGGACCCGCGGGAGGTGCTGGACTTGTTGCAACTCCTGTTGTCGCTGGTTCAGGCATCGGAGCTGGCGTTGGGGCTGGCCATCATGCAGCGGCTTCCGGCCACTCGGGTTTCCAGACGGGCTCCGGATTCGCCAACAAGGCCGGTGGACACAAGGCCGGACAGGGAAGCTTCGCCTACAATGTTGGGAGGGTCAGACAGCAGCTCGTACGGGCACAGCAGTTCTTATGGCGACTCCAAGAGCTTCGGCCTAAGTTCCAGTGAAGGTTCTAGCCATGCCCAAGGTCAGGGCAGCCATGGAAGCGCCTTCAACAAGCAGGCTGCCGGTTCAGGAGCGTCTAGTCATAGCTCCGGGGTGAAGACAAAGGTTATTGTTTAAAAAATACGGGCTCACTCTTGCAGAGCTGACCGTGCTTGCCAAAGAAACGTATGTAAAAGCCAAATAAATATTATATCTTTTGTACTTCTGTCAGTTACTCGTCGTATTATGGCACCAAGGAAAAGGAACCAGAACGACATGCTATTTTATTGGCATGGTTGATTTTAGCTATAAAACAGAGGAGGAAAGAAGCTTGGTGAATATAAGTAAGCGATTTAACTTCGTGTACATAGTTGGAGCAGGTAATCCATATATTCAAGCCGTAATAAAGTTCACATGGCAACTAACATTAGTCGAAAATGGTGAATCCTCTATAGCTTCTTCATCCCTAAAATACAATCCTCCAGTGCTTGTAGTTGCAATGATTCACTAGTTTTGCAAAGCTGGAATACTTATTGTCATTGAAGGTATGGGTTTTTCGCATTGGGACGCATAATGCACCACCTAAATTGACCAGTTTTCATTTACTGACCTGTCGCCTTGACAAGCAAATAGACGTTTGCTGAAGCATCGGTGAAAACTGAAATGATTGATAAACGTTTCTGGCTACTTTTTGAGTTTAAAACAGCCTAGCCATCAGGAGGCAGGAAGACACAGGAGAAAGAGGAAAGGCCTGGATGCTAACCCAGTCTAAAGTTCGAAAAAAGTCTGTATGATCAGGCTAATGGTTTACCATAAAAAAATATTTTGGAGATCATTTTTAGTATGATTCCGTGAGCACAATGAACACTCTTTTTAGTTGCAATAACAATTTCCATAGGGCGTGCTTCAGTCTAAAACTTTTGCCAGTCTTCCTGAGAATTGGTTCTGGTAGCTCCTTTTCAAAGCTCATTTTTCTTGATGATGCCTTTGTTTACAAACCTTGATTAGGTCATTTGGAACAAGCCATTGATTATTCGGCCTTGAGCAGATTGTTATTTTTGGCGTACGGACATATTAACCTTTCCGATGGCTTATCTTCCCTTGGAACAAGGTCTATCCTTGTGGAATTTGTTATACTCTTCCGAAGCTTGTACCGAACGTCTCCAAACGTCTTTATTTGTTGAGAACAGTGGTGATATTGATCACATCCAATCAAGCATGGCCGGCAACCCATAGCAAACAGACCTCTAGATGACTACAGTCAATGTTTCGACGGGCATCGTTCATGTGCTGGAACAAGGGTCATTCTAGAAAATTTTATACATACAGCTATTCTCACGGAAATATGACGCAAAATTCCTTTGACACACTTGCACTTCTGACTATTACAGAAAGTTCTCATCTCGTAAATTCAGGTGAACCCATTGCTTTCTTTTACCTAAAAAGAGTTATTCGGACATTGTTCATCAGATGTGCAGTGTTGCATTTTTGTTGCTGTTGTTGCCACCGACAACAGCTGGTGCTACCGCTGCCGCTGCGCAATTCTGTATCATTCATACAACTACATGCAACACTTGTTCATCAAGCGAACACATGCCGCGCTTTATTATACACGACAAAAATCTAGTGAACACACTTTTTTTCTGTACCTTGCGATCATGTGATCAAGTATATACTGTTGCGTCGTTCAAACTAATGTTATGCACTGAATAGAAAAGTAGACTGACAGCTTCAGCGATTGCACAGATAGCTACGCAATGTGCAAATAACATTATGTGAGTAAGTTAAGGTAATGAAGCACCCTAATGTCGCGATGATAAAAGAGCCGTCGTTCGAATGGCCATCTATTACACGGCTGCGCGTGGAAAGGACATTTAAAATCATGGCTACCACATCAAGGCATAAAGAAATGCTGAGTGTGGTAAGAACCAGACTCTGATGCCAAAGTTCGCACCTATAAAAATATTTGTAACTTTCATTGGCTCTTCAGGTTTGAGAAGCTGGGATAAATTTGTGTGCAGCGGCTTATTTGCTTATTTTAAGCACGAGACCAAAATAGACACGAAGAATAGCACCAGACAGTTTATTACACTATCTGCGAAATTTTGCAAGTATAGGTAGAACCGTCAAACATGATTTCCAATTCTTGCTAAGCCTTTCGAATTCGTAATATAATGCATTGCATGATTATTGGAATTATAGTGTTTTCGACACGTTTGCCGATGAACAAACTTACACACGAAGCTTCCCTGTGGAGGGCGCTAAAGAACGTTTACCTTTCCCGGGAAAGGCTTCAAAACAACGGTGACTCAATACTTGCATGCTACGCAAATCGGAAACTCCCGAAGCAACCGGACGCGCATGAATGAGCCATGGCGTATGGAGAGAAAAGGCATGTCCGTGAAATAACCGGAGCAGCCCCGGAATGAGCGAATACGCTCGAAATTCCCCATTTGTTGCGCAGCCACGAGCGAGGGCTCTAGTCATCTATGCAAGCACCCTAGTCGTCCTTCCTATCCACGTCCGCGGCGGGCGCAGGCAGCCAAGCGAAGCTGATGGCCCGGCCAAACCGGTAGCAAGGACAATCTCCTCGCGCACCATCCGCCGGGGAAAGCCCCACGACGAACGCCTTGGTCATCTGACGAGACCGCGCGGACGGTCGCAGAAGAGAATGGATGCAAGGACGCCTCGGTTGCGGAGCTGTAGATTGTAACGATCCATTTTTCATTCTTTTCGCTCTGCGGAGTGACTCGGGCGCCATAACGTCAATTTTATCGCATCGACCGACCCCTCGGAGAAATGCACGATTGCTGTATAGCATGGCGAAACGGAGCAGTCGATGTAGCTTTCACCTGAATCTCTACATGGTAATCGACGTATAACAAGGCAAAAGTTAACCAATAAAAAGTGAAAGGAGATCCTTGTGACATGTAGCCCTTGTGGAGTTTTGCCAATATTTTTCCCGAAGAAACATTTTCTTTCGTCATGTATGGTAGTTTTTTGACAGCTAGAAGAATGGTCGTAACCTCGCCTTGTATGCCGAACACGTGCGACGTGAAGGAGGAAATCAGGAGGAGAAAATGCCCTCGAACATATGCAATGGCCTCGGCGAAGGTCCACGAAATCCGGTAAAAAAGGCAAAGCTGCCCACGCGCCAATCAATATACATATGCAAGGTTAATCAGACGATAGTATTCCATTATTTTTGTTTCGCACATCGTCAGTTGTTCTAGCTGCTCTCCGCCCACATGAGTGATAAGGAAGGAATGTTATTGGGTGCATACAACTATTGGCATTGTGCCTGCCCAGGCTCTGCCTCCCCTGTACGTTTCAAAATTGTAATCAATCATGTAGGCACCAGACAAGAGGTCAGCGATGAGCTAACATAATTAATCTTCTCGTTTCAGAAAGAAATACAGCTGAATGGTGCCTCACGCCAATGTATGCGGTAAACACGTATATCCTTCGAGTACGTCCGGTTTTTTACCCGCACGAATGCAAATTGACAGCCTGAAATTTTCAAAAACATTTTTGAGCAATGAAGCGAATAGTGTTTGTAATTTATTCATTTAAAGCAACGGAAATGCCTTTCCTAAATTTTTCTTCGTTGAAGGGAAAGGAATACAGCCATACTTTTTCTCCACTGAATTCTTGACAAATATCCAATTTCGCATAGTAGTATAATGCACAGTATAATTAGCGCCGTCCTAATGGATCAGCGACATCTGTTAGTGTTCGATACGTTCCGTTCGAACACTTGCAGCTGGAGCGCTAGTGCTTTGCAGGTACCGCGAGCGAAGTATGAATAAGAAGCAATTTCTTTGTAAACGTACCCGCCGCATTATCTTAAGGTGCTATTGCGCTATGTCGTTGATATTGAAGACGCATGTTCCATTTCAATTGCGGCAGCAGCACTTCGATGTAAGTGAAAGTGCAGTGAAATTAAAAAAAAAAAGCGCAAATGGTTAAAATTTCTCCATATCTCCCCAGGATACGGTGGGATTCATAGCATAATGGTTACGGTACCTCGTTTTCTTTCCTCTAAACCAACAAGCACCAGGTTGGAATCGCAAGGGCAGCGTGAAGCCCATTTCCTCGGGGTTTGCTTGCTTCTATATTTTTCCGTTAATCTTCTCTGTACACTCGCAATGTATATTTACATACGCTTATCTGTATTCCTCCCAGCACAATATAATTTCACGACAAGAATGCGCTGCCACGCTACGGCTTCGTAATGCCAAAATCGTTAGGAGAAATGTGCTGCGTGTTGTATGATAGAAACTTAAATGCATTTCTCGGGTTTTACACTCCGACATCCCTATACGATTTATGCGGCACACCGGAAGTGAGCGACACTAGAATTTTAACGACCTCAGGTTTTCTAACGTATACACGAACCTAAATTTATGTGCACTAGCTCTTTTGCATATCACCCCCCTCAAAATGCGGCCGGCCGCCGCGCCCGAGATCGAACCCGTAACCTCGGGCTCAAAGGCACAACGTCACGGGCACCGAGGCGGGAGCAGAAGGAGTGTTTTTTACTTGTTATCGTAAAGTTGTCTTAGCTATCTACGACATCGTCAACCTTCTAGCACATGGGTTAATGCGTTGATTAACGTGCAGAGAACCGCGAACGCTAACAAGCAAAATATTATAGGCGCAAAATGCACGGTGAATGAATAGCCCCAATTATAGCTCGTAAGTATTTCTGAATAAATTAGCAACGGCAGTGTCCAGAGAAACTGAGGGCATCGCACGTATACACACCCGCGTGAGCAGTCGTTCACTGTGCCGGCTGGCACGTGTCTCAAGACATACCAGAACGGGTCACTGTGCCGAGTGAAGGCCATGGGTACGATCCCCGCGGGGGTCGCCGAGTGCTCGTGGTAAAAAAAAAGAGAGAGAGAGAAGAGCGAGAGAGAGAACAAGAGAAGCGGCTCAGCAAAACATCGCTATCACTATTTTTCGTGAGGAGACCATCGAACTCTTGCGCTCAATCCCTTCGTTTCATCAATCAAGTTCGTATCCACAAGCCCTACAGCACGCGCAAGATAGCTACCTGCCACCTGCGCTTTTCAGGGAACTTCGCACTAATCGTTCATTTCGTGTTTCCCGAATGACTTCGGCGCAGCGAAAACAGTTAATGGTAAGCTGAAACCAGTTCTCTCGGTATCCAAAGATGCAGGGTTCAGCGGCGTATGCATCATTACTGGTGGCAGCAGTTCTAATAATCTGAAGGTGTATGGTAGCTGTAATGGGGTAGGACACGAAAAAGGGTGACTCCGTATGGGCTATCGATTTAAAATGATAACTGGGCTGTGGGCCCGCCTGTCTCCGATGTTCCAGCGAGATATAGAGCTCGATTAACAAGTCGTGCCTTACGACGAGCAGCAATTTATTGGTGATTTCATATTATTGTCTTCTTTTCAGGTAAGATTAAAGCTTGTGACCCTGTTCATATGCGAAAGTACACTTTTATTCCCAATGCCCATAGACTGTCGCGCCCCTAGCGGAATTTAGGAGCGGCCTCTCATGGATGATCAGTAGACGACACCATGGCAGCCCTACGCAGTCGCGCACTTGTTCGGCTGTGTTAGCAGGAAAGAAACATTACGAGTTTGCATGTTTCCTGCTTCAGTGAAGAAACCGGGCCCTCCGTGACACGATAAATCTGACTCGTTCTTGCGAGACGCGAAGTTTTCGTTAAACTACGTGCCAACTCGCGCGTTCAACGATGACCCACATCGTACAAATATCAGCTTCGCGAGGTTTTGTGTAGCCACGTAGGTTAGTTAAACGCTGTCGTCTGACCTTCTCAGTTGAAACTCACCTTGTTTTACTTGCATATAGCATTCGTCAGTGCTCTTGTAGTGCATGAATTTATAACATTGTAGGCGGGAAGTAGCGCGAGCTAGCGATGTATAAATGAGTAATCTCAAATTGGCCAGCGCTGCTCCTCTTGTTTTTGTACGTTTGTTGATAGATGGCAGCACTCTGCAAGCGATTTGTTTGTTGACCGGTGCGAGAGCAAGAAGTTCTGCGCGCCCAGATAACGTTGTGACGAGGACTAATCGAAGTCGTTCGGCGGAGGAAATTCTTCAGATTGCTTTCAGCAATGATGTTAAGAGGAACCACCTTGACGACGAGGATTTTTCACTGGACGGAGAAGGCTGTGAAAACGTGTGTGTGTGAGAAGGAGTGTGACAGCGACGATGAACGATCAGCTGCTAACTCACGAGGAGCGAGTTGCACTTCACGTCCCCTCGCGCGCTAATGTTTTTTCACGCTCGTAAGTCACTGATTGTATTTAATGTGTAGTATCCTTCAGCGAGATGAAAATGAAAACATAGTTTTTCTTGTACATTGTACGTAGCGCAACTATTGTGGATATTATCGAACGCCGCATTCCGCCAAAACACTCGAGTTCGGAACAGGGAAGCGAAATGGTTAGAGCGATGAAACGTGCAGTCACGGCCACAATCCACGCCTATCGGCTCACTTCGCCTGTACTTCACCGGTACCTTCCGATCGGCATAGTTGTTCGACGCATTTTCGCAACGTCGAAGAATTCGTCGTTGCGAAAACCATACGTGCGTGTTCTTTTCGATATTCATGTTTCGATCGTGCTGATCGAACCTGCGGCATCCGAGTGCAGTGAATTGCGCACGGCTTGAGTCTGAGCATGGCTGTGATACAAGCGCTGCTAAATAGGATGTTAAATGTTTGTGTTCCGTTGAAAAAGCAACTCCGCGTTCCTGACTGCGCAAGTAATGGCGACGGCGTATGTTTGCAAACCATCGCCACGTTAAACATTCGGTCCCGTGCAGCAGTGATGACGCTACTCGCTAGCGGCCTACCACTGCGGCAAATCCGTCAGGCAGGCTCTGTACACAGTATCTCGGAGTGCCGTTCAGGTCATACGTCAATTCTAGTTCATGAAGTTTTCTGCAGCACGCACAGGATTTCGCACAGCATCGCTTATGCACGGTAACGGAGCTGAAATATAACCTTTCACACCGCGGCAAATAATTAGGTGGTGAGCTTCCATGGTTTGAGAAAGCATTTCAGTCTCATATCCATTTCAGTGCAGCTCATGACTTCATCCGGTGAAAGTGGCACGGGCCGTACGTCCGCACGTCCTATCTGTTCCTATGCTAACAAACGGATTGACCCTCCATCGGGCGCCATCTTGAATCGTACAGCGCGCCACCTATAGACCTTGTTAACGGAGAGGAGGATCCCCTCCTTTCTGGGCTGTTGCACGGGAGCACAAAAGCCGACGTCACAGGCTCGGGAGTGCTTTTTTGGGGGGGGTCACGCATGTTCACAACAGCCCAGAGAGCACTATGGCGGCGCCCAGAGAGCCTTCAGTGAAAAGGTCTATAAGTTCGTGGGCATTGCGAATACTATTTCATAGCATGTTCCGGGTTCATGTATTAGTGTGAACACACCCGTGATAGAGATTGTCACTTCTCAAGAAACAACAAGCTTGAACGTTGGGCGAGCTGCTGCTGTAGGATTGAGTATCCTAGCGCATCAAAACAAGGACGAAAGAATAAAAAAGACGAACACAACGCTGGACCTAAGAATGAACCTTAGTTTCACTTTTCACCGGATAAGGAGTAAAGAGTGCAGGTGAGGTACAAAGTAGCAATCTGCTGTTGAGAACCCCGCAATACGTGTAGAAATTCCTTACCGAAAGTCGTACTCTTCCTTGAAAGGGAAAGCAAAGCCAGGCTGGCGCATTCGGCACCCGTGTTTATCAATGTCTTGAGTTTCAGCGGTTTCTCAAGCTATTCTATAGTTGTACCCCCTGATTGCTCGTGTTTGATGGGAAAAAAAAAATAAAAGACCCGCACGGAAAGAAGTGTTGAACGATTGTAGATGAAGGACGGGTAATTTGGGCAGCCCGTTTGGGAAGCAACGAGAATGCTGACAATTAAATGACAACCGTTTCGACGTTTTTCCTATATTTAGGATATTTTCTCGAAGGCGTTCGTTTAGGCACCCCATGGTCTTTCACCTGCGCACTCAATGTTGCATGATAACGGAGGAAATTATAGCACGCTTTCCCCACACGCCACAGAGTTGACGTTATGTTTGGCGCCGCCCGTTTGTTTAGGATCTGAGCTGCAAGTAACTACCCAGAAGCAGCCATGACCCTGAATACCCTCGGTCAGGGTTCAGTACGCTTGCTTCACAGGAACCACATACGGATGATGATGCATTTGGCCCACATCGAAATTCAAATTGTAGGATCCGTGTCCCCAAGCTTAGCAGCGCAGCACTTTGCCAGATAAGCTACCACGGTGGGTAAAGCACGATTTTACTGCTCTAAGCTGTCATGCATGCAGTCCAGCGATCTCCAGCGCCACACTATAGCTGCTTTGCAATAAAGCAAGTTTTGATCATTAGTAGAATTCAAATAAGGAACCACGTGGCCGTGATTCGGACACTTGAGCGCGTCGCATCGTAGGAAAATGACTGCTATTAAGCATCTCACAATTTTGTTTTGGCAGTTCACTGTATAGCTAACCGCGAAAAATTGCGGTTGAAGCGAAACCATGCGCTATCCAGGAGCATAGGCTGGCAAAAATTGTAGAGCTCACTCAGACTCACTCATTAAATATATTTTGCGCTGTGGGTTCACTCGGACTCAGACTCACCAAAATATTCTCGAGCCGGACTCACTCGGACTCACACTCACGAAAATTTTCATTAACCGGACTCACTCGGACTCCAGCTCACCAAAATATTACTGACCTAGACTCACTCAGACTCAGACTCACGACTCTATCTGAGTCTGAGTGAGTCTGAGTGAGTCTGAGGGAGTCGACTCATGAGTGAGTTTGCCGACCTATGTCCAGGAGTGCAGTTAAATTAACAATGTGGATAGGCCTAATTGATTATAATGATTTACACAGGCTAAGTAGTTGCGTTGGAACACAACTACCTAGCTTGTATTACTCACCCTGACTCACTCAGACTCAGACTCACGGCTTCATCTGAGTCTGCGTGAGTCCGAGTGAGTCGGACTCATGAGTGAGTTCGCCGACCTATGTCCAGGAGTGCAGTTAAACTTAACAATGTGATAGGCCTAATTGATTATAATGATTTACACAGGCTAGGTAGTTGCGTTGGAACACATCTACCTAGCTTGTATTGTGAGTCTGCGCGAGTTCTGAGTCTGCGCGAGTTGTCAGTCTGCACGAGTCCTGTTTTCCTCGTCTTTGTCTTTGTGTTTTTAGCGCAGTTTTAGTCCTCATTATGTACCTAGCTTGTGTAAATTTCTTGTGCGATACTGTATGTTGCGTGACGTAGCATTTTACATCTCTCATCTACATCGCGTAAATTTACCAATTGTTGTAAAATAATTCTGGCCCCGATCTATTGTTGTCGTATCTTCGCAATAATCGAGTCTTCCCTTCCTATTCTCAATTTGAGACCAGGAAACGCTCCCACCAAGATTGAGCAGATTATTTCACGAGGTGGATATTCGCTATGTTACATAACGTATGGATGTGCTCTAGTGTGCTTTGTCGTCTGCCTACATTTTTTTTCCTGCAACAAGCGTACCACTCACCCTGTTAAAAGGCGTTTTATTACGTCATCCACTGTTATCAGGCACCCAGCTTGAACCAACGTTTCTAAAACGTTGGCTTCAACCTCAAGAAAGAGGAGTGTTACAAAAAAGAGGCACTATCCTGTTTGTTCTGGCGCAGCACATTGGTTCCTTATTATTATTTATCTGCGTTGGTTTGTAGTCAATGTAAAATTTTTTATGTTTTGTTTCCATTTCACTTGTGGTCTGAAGTGCCACCAAGCGGAACACGCAGAAAACTATCACTGACGAACTCCATCGCTTGCAAGAGTCAAGACATTATCCTTTATCCGGGACTGGTTTAGCTCGACAGTGACTGGGACGTTAATAGCAGAAAAAAATATCGGCAGATCCCAAGCATTCTGGAGGCCGATATCGTGCGAAGAATTGAAGGAAATATCAGCCATGCCGCATTTACACGCCTGTGTAAACACGGGACTGCGAGCCTCATGGTGCTGTCCGCGACGCCTAGCTACACCAACGCGAACTGGCACATGCGCAGTGCGTTAGCGGAGAGGATATTTTACCATCGCACGCATCGGGTATTCTGAGAGCAGCTTCGTCGTAGGCGTTCACCGATGACACCACGCGTGCGTTATTAAGATAATCACGGCGCAAACGAACTGGACATGCGAAGAGCTGCGTGTTGGTGTGACTAGGCGTCGATAATAGCACCATGCGGCACGCACCCCCGTGTTCACGCTAAGCGCGCTCACGACTGTACAGGATATCTTTCTGAAGCAGTTTCAAGCCCTGGCGTGGCTCTGTGGTTGAACACTTGACTGCTACGCAGAACGCTTGGGTTCGGTTCCATCACGAACCATCATTTGCTTCTTCACGAGCTGCTTGACGCTATGGCGTTAAAATTTCCGGTCTATTCTTGCCGTTCTTGGCTTGGTAAAGACGGTGAATCAAGTTTGGCGAATACCAGTATTCGACGGGTCCTGGTACGCGGGTATGCGCCACAAGAGACTGACGGAAATTATTTCATGACGTACGCGACAGATATTTCACGTTATTCAGGCCATAACTTGTAAATCGCGTTATTCATACATTCATGTCGTCTAAGAGGTTGAAATGGCTCCAGCCAAGTTTATAGAGAGCCCGACGTTTCGGGACCGATTCGGTCCCTTCCTCAGGGGGTGACTAGGTTGATCGTGGAAGCATCTCCTCGTCTTGTTTCACCACGGCTCCGGATTTCCCTTTCCCTCACGTTTCGGAGGCCGTGAACGTACACTGAGGGCATCGTTCCTAGGGGCCGGTTCACATTTGCAGGTGTGTTCTCAATGTGCCAGGACTCCAGCAACAGCCTCCTTCCCAGATTCATTTCTGTTTCTAGAACAGAAGCGCCGTCGAAGTCGATCTTATGGTCGTGCTTCTCACAGTGCTCTGCAAGAGCGCTGCGTTGTACTTCCATCTTCCTGACGTCGTTCTTATGTTGGCGCATTCTTTCTGGAAAAAACTTGCTCCCGCCTATGTATGCGCCACCCAGCCAGACACATTTCTGTCGAAATGTTTACATTCAATTCGTGTCGTCCTGTTCAAAATTGACACATGTCGTACGCGACAGACATTTCACGTAATGCATGTTATGACTTGTCTGTCGTGTGCTCCAGTCATGTCCTCCTCGGCAAAACTGGCCTAGGAGGACATGAGTGTATGAAGAGCACGATTAACAAGTCATGACATGAATAACGTGCAATGTCTGTCACGTACGTCATGAAACCATTTTTCTCAGTCACTTGTGGCGCATACCCACGTACCAGGGCCCGTGGAATGTAGGTATGCGCCACACTTTATTCACAGTCTATTCGTAACTTTCGCGTCCTTGAGGTGGCCCGACTGTACATCCAACAGGGAGGTCGTTGAGATTATCGGATTATCGCACCGCGGATACAGACGTTTTAGGAACGTACGCGCTTGGCGAAGAGTGCAGTTCTTTGCGCTTCGGTTGCCCTCCGATTCATGTTTTTGTGAAAACGGGGGGAGCGGTAACGTACTATAATAAGTAAAAGGAATGTCGGGTACCACGTTAGAAAACAAATATACGCAAAATAGTAAATAAGGCGAACACGTTCGTCACGTTGCTAGCAGTGCTTAATCGCGTTTTGCAACGCCTGCTGTGTTGTTAGAACAATATCATAATGAGAATCTTAAGTAGTAAAACTTTCTCAGTAATATCACATACATTCTCGGAGACGCGCATTATCTTATTTTTGCTTGCATTGCATTCTGCCGCGTAGCTTGTTCAGCTCACTTAACAGCACGGATTTGAGTAAGCAGAAGAAAAAATAAATAAAATCTTTACGTGTTGCTTCTCGGGAGCGAAGCTAAACAATCACTTGAGGCATGTTCTATCACCGGCAATATGATTTTGTGGTGCTTTCTTGTTTAAAAAAGACAATTAGCGGAATACCACAAGGATTAAGTCGGCAAGCAGCGAATGAAACCAGTGGTAACATGCAATTTTCCCGTTTAAGAAGTGTCGTTCCGCTTATCATTCTACATTTTCGGTCTTTGAGAAGCGCAAGAAACAACAAAGTACGAGGTGAGGACGACAAAAACTGCGCCGTCAACAAGTAATACCGAACAAAAAGTGCTGGAGATGTGAAGGTGACGAAGGCACTTCACAGACGCTTCAGACGTGGAACGGTGTGATGAAGGTTTTGAAACTCGAGCTTTCATTATATTCTAGACGCGGAACACATTCCTAAACAGTTCTGGTACTGTTTGCACAGCGACCATGTCGAGCGGAGGAACGAAGCGCGCGAAAAATGTGATATGAGGTGCGACGCTGGAAATAGCTATGCTCGGACACCATATAGGTGCTACATACATTCATGGACCTTCGTTATTTGCCTGCTAAGTTTAACCAGTTCAACTTTCTTGACCACTCACGGCTTTTGAAGCGCTATTCTGAACGGGAGGCTTACTTTGCCTCCCGCTTTACGCGGTGAGTATCGAGTCCCGCAGTTAAATCAGATGGCTTTTGCTTTTAATTTTTTACTCTCTGTTCAACTTAAGGAACCTAAAGTGCCACGCTAATATCGAGGCCGTTCACAACGTTGCAAAACGACCGCAAACGAGAGAAAACAAGCGGTGGCATTTGCTGTCTCAAGCAGGTCCAAGATTTCAATAATCTCAACAGAGCTTCCGGCGGACACCGCTCGGCGGCGCGACGGTACGTGAAAGTTGCGAATACCAAGCCAGGAACGGCGAGAATAGACCGGAAGTGTTAACTCGATAGCGTTAAGCCGCTCCTAAAGAAGCAAATAATGGTTCGCGATGGAACCGAACCCAAGCATTCTGCGTGGCAGTAAGGTGTTCTACCACAGAGCGATGTCAGTGCTTGAAACTGCTTCGGAACGATACCCTCTACACAGTAGTTACCTACAGGGGCAGCATCAATTGTGGCTGGAGTTCTGGTAACCGCTTTGACAACAGTGTAACAAATATTTCATATCTAGTAACTACTATGACGCAGCAAGCTATAGTCAAGCGTTGGTCGACCCTGGAGGAATACGACAACAACCGCCGCTTGTGGTACGCACCACATTGCACCGTAGATTGCACTTCGTTTCCATAAAACCTACATATGTGCCTCAACATGTGCAGCACCTTACGCAGGATCATGAGCTACCCTTTAGACGTCAGCGAACTCGACGTGCCTTGTAAGCACTCGATATGCGCGCAACTACTCAATTTGCACAAGGACGTCCATCTTGCTCGTAATGCTGGACGAAAAAAAAAAAAAAAGGTTCGGCATAGGCAGCCACTCGCTGACTGCTTGGCATGAAATCGATTCCCACAATGGGTGGGATCTAGGGGAATTTTTTTAACTTTTTATTATATTACCGAGGACCAGCAACTACGAAGCACTGCGCTGTATAACGTAGCCAGACATGAGCTTGGCATTGAGTAACCTCGGTCTTGCGGCTCAATGTGTTCGCACGCTGTAGCACCACCCTTCTCCACAGCACACAAATAGCGCAAGTTTTCAGTGTCCCTGTTTATCTCTTCGCGATAAAGCGAACAAAATTAATGAGAATACTTTGGGCAAGCATTTCTTAGTGAAGACAAGGAACCTGTTTCAGTGCTGCAAAAGCCGCTCTAAAAGAGACATGCCAGCACACTCTATTTACTGTATCGGTGCAGTGCTGTGTTAAGTGCGGAGGAAAGTTACCTAATATCACCCTATCCCTTTCAAGTAATTGCTCAATCACTTTCGTGGGGCATTAATTTGTCCCTGTAATTGATTAAATTTTAGAATGGCGTATAAACCCTATTATAATCGATCACTTCTTTGTGGAACGTTCAAACGAGATGCATAGATAATGACGCCCTGCAACCACGCTCTCTTCGGCGCTTAACATTATTTACTTCAATGTCATTAGTACCTGTCAAAGAAGCCGGTAAGTTGATTTGACATTATGTCACCACTACGCATGAAGGACCGCATACCTATTTGGATACATTGTGCTTACAGGCCTCTAAAAAATGTTGCGTGCTACGCGCACAAAATACAAATACAAAAAAAAGAAAAAAAAAGGTGTATGGAACATGGCAACTGCGCAGTTCATTTGCTCGATTCGTCCATCACGCATGTCAGCCTATAGAGAAAAACTACTCCGACTCAAGGCAGCAAGGTCATCGCAATTACGGCTGTAGTTAAAAACGCCTTCCTCAATCGAGCAAAGGGGGCTCTTATTTGCTTCTTTTTTTTTTTTGCGTCTTCTCAGCTTGCCAACGCGGGAAAACTCGTTTTGCTCGCAAGCATCACCTTCGAACAATCTCATTCGCAACCTTGACATTTGTTACGTGGTGGTTCGATTGGCAAAGTTCCGAAAGGCATCGTTGCGACATCCGACGTGTGCAGCTTTTTTTCTCCGGCTACGCATAAGCGATTATTTCTGTCAGAAGAAAGCAAAATTCAATCGACACGTGCGTTGTCGAAGCCGTCAGTGTCGTCGTAGCCAGGCCAGCTTCCGATGATGTCACAACGGCGAGGATTGGTTCGTTTGGTACGCACGCTGGGCAGCGTCTTACGTAGGCAAGGATAGCCTAGAGGCAGACTAATTGAAGCGCTAGAAAAAAAAGTTCCTTCGCATTCGTGCAGGAAAAAAGAAACCAAGCGAAAACACGTACATGAGGGCGCGCGTCCAGCAGGGGCGAAAATAGAAAAGAAGACGCCGCGCCACTCAACCAAATTCAAGGTCTGCGCTTGTTTGCGAAAATTCGGCGCCATTCAGAACAGAAGAGTTACTCTTTGTTTTCGTGAAAGTTTCACAACCTCATTTGCGGATTACAACTTTGCACTAAAAATTATTTTGACACTGGTCTCGTATGTTATCTAGAAACCTATTACTTAATAGGTGCGATTGTTTAAAGTACATTTTAAAAAAAGGGGAGGCAATAATGCTCATTGCAAGTCGTTTGAATTTTATGAGCTCTCAAGAGGTCTAAACTCACCCTAAACCAGTAGCGTAGCCAGAAATTTTTTTTCGGGGGGGGGGTTCAACCATACTTTATGTATGTTCGTGCGTGCGTTTGTATGTGTGCGTGCATATATACGCAAGCAAAACTGAAAATTTTCGAAGGGGGTTTGAACCCCCCCCCCCCCCCCTGGCTACGCCACTGCCCTAAACACAACCTTCTTCAATTGACAGATTGAACGAACGATGTGAAATGATTGCAATCAGAAATAACTTTGCTCGCCCACCGTCTTTATGAGCACAATTGCGAAAGATACGGAAAGGTCGCTCTTAGACTTCTCACACATTCACGCTAAAAGAACATTTCTCTTTTTTCTTTTTTTTTGCAGCGAGCATATGTTAGTTTCGAGGATCGCAGTAGAGCAGTCCAGCCGTTTCCCGTCTACAACACGAAAAGACAATCATTATGTCGTGTTCACAATAAACATGCGATGTAAGTGCTCGTTAATGAACATCAGAAGTTCGAAATTCCTGAAGCCCTCCACAACGACGTCTCCGTAATCGTATCGCGGTTTTGGGAAGCAAAACCCCAGATATTACTATTCACAATGACGAAAATATTGATGCAGTTTCTTAGAAACCAAAGCAAAGCAAGTGGTATAACGTATTGGGGACTGAAGAGACATTCCTTGTCCAGGCAACTTTGGCGCAACAGCATCCGCAATCTGCAAGATCTACAGGCAGCAATGGTTCGTAGGACAATGCCGGCAATTGGCTCATCAACAGTGCATGGGGTATAATAATAATAATTGTCGGGGTTTTACATCCCAAATTCATGATAAGAATATGACAGACGCCGTAGTGGAGGGCTCCGGAAAGGGTACTTAACGTGCACTTAAAGCTAAGCACATGGTCCCCAAGCACTTCCGCCTCCATCGAAAATGCGGCTGCTGCGGCTGGGATTCGATCCCGCGACCTGCCGGTCAGTAGTCAATCCCCATAATTACTAGACCATCGTGGCGGGTCAGTGCATGGAGTGGTAATCACTGACGAGGCGATAGAAAGGAAGCGAAACAAGCTTCATTTTACTTATTTATATGTTTGAGATGCATTAATGGCGAGAGGGGTGTAGAGGAAGGAACGACATCGAAGTTAAATTCACAGTAAAGATTATCTTACCTTTAATTTCTTTGTTTCGGATAACTTTCATAGTGATTCCCTACACCATGCTGTCCAGATTATGAGCTCATTTGAACACGCATTACCCGAAAAGCATTGTTGAAAGCAGCTCGCTTGTACTTTTCATGTTTCGAATGTCGCAAATACGCGCAATATCAAACGTGAGTGAGATGCTAGAATTATTAGTTACGCGGGGTACCGAGTAAACATCTATAACAGGGTGTTATCGGTTTTGGTTCACCCTCATTAGGTTGGCTCAGTGGGAGAGAATTGCAAAATATGAAGGTAGAGAACAAATCAAGTTCCCCCGCGAAGAACGGGGCACGTGATTCTTGCCAGTATGTCTGTGCACACAGGACACCAGTATAGCAGACAGAATGCCATTTAATGCATGATGAAGAAGTCATTTCACATACTATTTTTATAGTTGGTTCGAATGCAGGCTGCCGCCTTATCGTGTTTGTAAGGGGCCACACGCCGGGGCACATCGCTTGGCTTTTAATCCGCTATACGGTGTGGGAGTGAGGCGCCATCTAGGATCCACATCAAGCACTTCAAGACTGGACGCGCTTCCTATGAACCCGCGTTGATAAAAGTACAGGTGGTGAAACTTCTTTCTTTCTTCCTTTCTTTCTTCCTTTCTATTCGGAACCGTGATGTGCAGATAACAATATTGCGGAAGTGATTTACCTTTGAAAATGGCATTATGAACGATTGCACTGAATAACCGCTCAGTCAAGAAAATATTACAATAAAAAAAACTATGCGTGTGTTGTTTTCTGGTGGTTCGCAGCAGTTAACACCATCTCTGATTTGATTTATCACCAGCGGTTGCTCTTTTATCTGGGTGTTGTTAATAAATTAGCGCTGTGAACGCAAGCAAAATGACGCGATAATTGCCAGCACTTTTTTTTCTCTGTGTCACACAATTTTATTTCAAATAACATTTGCGTCCCCATACTTAATTTTCACCCGTTACGCGTGGTAAGGAGGACGAGGGAGTGAGAGTGAGAGAATAGACAGCGTTGACTGATCACGTGCACTAGAGCGCCGAAACGCTTCAAATATTCTTATCCACCGCCCTCATTACAGAAGTACTAGCGGCACTGATTTTAAATTCGCGAGTAAAACCTTCCACCCCGGACCTTAGAAGAGGAGTGCGAATCTCCGAAAATTTTCAACGTCGAATCCTACAGCCGCTGTTCGTAAATACTACAAGTACTTCTACTGTGACTTACGAAGATTTAGGAATGTCAAACGCATCCAAATATATATAAAATTGGCGCAACAGGACTACAAGTCCCACTCACGAGAACATAGAAGAGCAGGGTACTCAAAAATGCGGCCCGGCACACACATGAATGTCTTCGACCCATGTTTTTTAGGATCGAAGCTCCTTAGGCCGGCACCCCGCCGTCGCCGTCGCCGTTGAAGCTCCCTGGCACGATGCCAGCTGTGGCGTCTCCCCCTCCCGCGGGAGGATAAATGAGCTTTTGGAGAGCTGGAACGCGGATGGCGTCTGCACGACGCGCAAAGCGCGAGAATACGAACGCATGCGAAACGGAGGCAGATTAGTCTCCCTCTTTTTTCGACTCTGCCCTCTCCCCTCAAACCGGCGAACGCGCGAAACCATCGCTTCACCCTGTCGTCCGCCCAGTGGCTGGTACGTTGCCTGGAAAATGAAACGCCGCGCCGAACGCCGCGTGCGTCCCATTTCTAAGGAGCTTCGCTCATCGGTTGTATTCATACACGGAACAACTGCTAGTTTTACCTCGGACGCTGATGAAGGGCACTCGGAGAGGTGAACAGACGAACCGACGAACGCAGCCTAGCGATGGAAAGAGCGAAACGAGGAAACGCGTGCAACTGCGCCAGCGTTCGCTGTAGACTCGTGCACAACTGCAACGCCACAACTAAATTTCGACTTCTGGGTGGTTTAGGGCATAGAGTTTCCTAAACTTAACTAGAGGGGACACTAGCGCTGTGATCGTTCAGCCACCATGGGAATGATGGGTAGTATACAAATTTACCTGGTCTTCGTGCTTCCGGCTTCGAACGCACTTTTTCTTAATAAATGTGTTGATGAGCTACACATACGTGGATGTTCTCTAGCATTTTATTTTGTTGAGCCACTGCATTTGCCGTGTGTTAAACATTACCGTGGAACAAAAGCTGTCAGAATCGGCGTCCAGATTTCAGTAATTCTCGAGATCATTGTTAATATGCTTCTCGAAACCAGACGTCAAATACATGAGATATGGGAAAACCTGACCCATACATGAGATATGGGAAATGACTTCTTTCAAATGGCAACGTTAGCTGACATTTGAAACATCTGATATGGATTTCCTTGTGGCTTCGTGCTACAAATGGGTTATAGTCAATTTCCTTTCCTCAACCCTTCCGCCACCTTGCAGAATACCGCCGAAGCGATTTTGCAGCAGGTTACCTCGCTCGGGGAGCTAGACTTTGTTGTGTAGTCACATCGCCTTTACAGCTATCGTTCCACACTCTGAACAGTTATGTACTATCATCGTAAAGTGAAACCCGAACAGCGGCAAGCATTCGCAGTGGTATAGTGGGCGCCGTCCAGTTATCACTATTGATAGGCGCGCATGTATGCGAAGTGCTGCCGAACCGGATGCGCGCGCCTGTCAGTGGTAATAACTGGACGGCGCGCACTATACCACTGCGAATGATTGCCGCTGTTCGGGTTTCATTTGACGCGGATAGTACATGCGAAGAATAAGCATATTTCTTCGTGGTGCCCCAAGTTGACTTTTATTGCTAAAACTACAAATACTAGGATGTGAACATTGTTTCATACTGCGCGGAAAAGCGAATGTTAGGAATTGGTATAGTGGTTCGTGTTCGATTCGGTCTCAAAACAATACGCATTTGATTCGGTCTCAAAGTTAGCTCTTCACGTATTCCGAGATATTAGCGGCTATAATGACTCTTCGTTTACAGTCAAGGATTACCGCAGGGTCAGGTACAGTTGACTGAAGAAGAAACTAAACCCCCCAAACTGAAGCACCGGACAGTCTTATTACAGTTACGCGGGCTTCACATGGGAAAATCAGTTATTTCGATCCAATAGCAGTTAGAGTTAGTGAAAAGCAACTCCGACCTTTAAAATCGGCACATCAGTGTCGGGTAAAATCGTGAGAGCTCTGCGCTAGCTGTAATCATAATGAGGAGCCAAGGCTGTGAATGTGTCGGTTTCTGTTCTAAGTGGGGTGCAAAGTGCGTAGACCACTCAGAAGCTATCAGGTGGAACCTCAGGAACGGCACAATAATAATTTCCATATTGGGATCTTTAAGTCCCCACTATGCTCAACGCACTTTCGTGCTTATTCCTTGTAGGAACACCGTCGGCTCTTCTAGGAATCGATCCGGCTGCTTCGTAGTATTAGTTCCAGCGCTACTCCGAGAGCTCGACAAAGATTAGTTCCACTAATCTCTGTAATCTCCCACTATTCATTGCGAAGTGCGTTGAAACGAGAAAGATTTGTGTAATATGTAACTCGGAGGCTGGACAGTGTTCCGTTTATCGGAAATTTCGCTTAAGACACTGACGCGAAAAAATCAAAAACAGTGGTTTCATTTTAACAGCATCAAGTGTTTTCATTTTGCTGCAGTGAAAGAACTCATGTTATCATACTTTGCTTCGAATATCATCCCTCCCAGTAAGCCATATTAGTCGTTTAGACGCAACCTCGGCTGGTTTCATTTTCAAAGTGGTGTAAGTGATAAAAAATTGGCATTTTATACATCTCTGACGCAAAAGAAAACATTTTTCTGTTTTTCGTGGTAACAAGTCTTCGCGTCATTCATCCCGACCTTCAGAAAACTGCTCTTATGGGGCAGTTCTGGGCAGCGTGTACTGGTAACGTAGCCAGAACTTTATGAATGCGATGCATTTCATAGCGAGCTTCAGCGACTTTGAGCGTATCTATCTATCTATCTATCTATCTATCTATCTATCTATCTATCTATCTATCTATCTATCTATCTATCTATCTATCTATCTATCTATCTATCTATCTATCTATCTATCTATCTATCCGACTACGACTTTGTGCTCTCCAGACCGTATCGTTAATGGGATTTATACCAAAATTGCTATAGCATAACATGACTCTATGACGAATATGAATGACTGGTCAGATCACGAAAATCATGACTATCTTGTCATGAACGGTATGATTTACACGCCATGGCCATGGTGCTCCTGCGGCCGTGTCCTTAACTTGATATATCCAAAAATTAGTAGGATGAGACATTTCTGCATGACCAACATAAATGACAGGTGGTAATATGAAAATCTTGACGTGAATGTCATGTACAACATGATTTACATGCGACTCTCATGGCACGCTCGCGGCCGTCTCGCTAGCTTGATATACACCAAATTTGGTATTGCGTGATGTGACTGTATGACGAACATAAATGACAAGGGGTAATATGGAAATCGTGACATGTCATGTGCAACATGACTTGCATGCCATGCTTATGGCACGCTCGCGGCCGTTTCGCTAGCTTGATTCCACCAAATTTGGTATTGCGTGACGTGACTGTATGACGAACATAAATGACAAGGAGTAATATAGAAATCATGACATGTCATGTGCAACATCACTTGCATGCCACGCTCATGGCACGCTCGCGGCCGTTTCGGTAGCTTTATATACACGAAATTTGGTATTGCGTGACATGACCGTATGAAGAACATAAATGACAAGTGGTAGTATGTAAATCATGATATGTCATGTGCAACATGAATCGCATGCCATGCTCATGGCACGCTCGCGGCCAGTTCGCTTGCTTGATATACAGTAAACTTGGTATTGCGTGACGTGTCTGTATGACAAACATAAATGACACATCGTAAAATGAAAATCATGAAATCCATTTCATGTACAACATGATTTACAAGCCACGCTCATGGTTCGCTCACGTCCATTTCGCTAGCTTGATATACACCAAAATGGGCAATGCGTGACGGAACTGCATGACGAACATAAATGACAGGTGGTAACATGAACATCATGACATGCATGTCATGTACAACGTGATTTACATACCATGCTCATGGTGCGCTCGCGGCCGTTTCGCTATCTTGGTATACACCAAAATTGGTATTGGGTGACGTGATTGTACGACGAACATAAATGACAGGTCCTAAGGTGTAAATGATGACATGCATGTTATGTATAGCGTGATTTGCTCCTTGGTGGCTGCTTCGCATTACATCGATTCCCACAATGCGTGGGATCTACTGGTTTTTTTTTTTTGTTTTTGTTTTTTTTTTATTGGGGGGAGGGGGGCGGGTCATTATATAGATAGATAGATAGATAGATAGATAGATAGATAGATAGATAGATAGATAGATAGATAGATAGATAGATAGATAGATAGATAGATAGATAGATAGATAGATAGATAGATAGATAGATAGATAGATAGATGCAAAATTGAATAGTTTCGGAGGTTCGAACCTCCCCCCCTCACCCGGCAGCTAAGCCCCTGGCGTGTTCATTATTTCGCACCTGATAATCGAGAACCTCGACATTATAGGACACGAAATTACGCCACGCTTCCGGGTCCTATTTCATGACGTTCGTTTTTCAGCCATCGTCAACGATTTCTACCTCGCTCCTTTTGTCGGCGTTATCACAGGCAAGGAATGCGATAACAAAGCAATGCAAGCGCCGCATTGGCAGCCATCGAGCAAATAGCGCCAGAACTGTCTGATTGATTGCATTTTCCTCACCCTTCCACATCACTCTTTTATATGGTTTTCAGACTAGACATCTTTTTTTAAGCGAAATAACAATCCGTGAAGTTCCTTTTAGCTCTGGTTTCTGTTCTGTATAGCCGGAGATCACAAAAAAACGCCAGGCCTGCGCGGAAAGCGCAGCACAATCACAGCGAAAGCTGGAAGAGCGGCATTTCTAGAGCCCATTGTAAACTCTCTTAGGGCTGCTGATACAAGTACGCTTGCAAGGTACCCATTACGCCATAAATCATAATTTCTGTCAAGTTGGGAAGCACCCACTAAGTCATTATTCATCATTCTGCCTAAAAGCGAGGTACCCGCTACGCATTTTCAAGGCATTATGGGCAATTTGTTGATGCCGTGGCTAATGAAGATAAAGAATTATGACTGAGCCCTTTTTAATGGGTCGGAAGCATTCAACGACCCACTCGATACGCAAATTCGTATTGTGGGACACCTAGTTGTTATTTTACTCGTCTACCACGTTTGTGAAACTCACTGTGTTGAGCGTCTTACTCCCGTTGGGCACAGTGTGAATAATATTCACCAATAAAGAGTTATGCTGGCATCAGCAGATGCCCACCAAATATATGACGTCATGGAGAGTTGGTGTGGAAAGCCCAAGGCGGCGTCACCGCGAGTATTTGTTTCGTCGAATATACGAAGCGTCTTCATGCAACAAGGGTGGTACTGTTAGCCCTTGTTGTCCATTTGATTAATGTCATGTTACGTGGTACCTTGAAATGTTATGTTGAATGACATAAATGACGCAAGGTATAAAAACGTTATGCTGTTATTATAGTGCCTTAGGACATTTGTTTTCCCTTTGTGGCAAGGGCATGCATAATGCGTCACAGGCAGATTTCCATATATATGTTTGCTGCGCGCATAATCGCTAACGTTCTCCTCTACGGTGGGCCCTAAGATGTCAGTTAGCTAGTGTTAATATACAGGATACGTACAGGCCCTATTCTAGTGAACAAACATTGAGAAATGTCAGTCGACATTTGCGGATGACGTCGTGGAATATTCTGCTAGAAGAAAGATCCCTTTAACGGGAATGCCGTTTACACAACATCTCATTTTCATCTCAATGTCTTCACGCATAGTGAGGCGATAGTTTTTCCGTGGAAGTAACGCAAATCGAATAGCCTTTTCGGAAGGTAAACAAGCGTCACTTGCCAACACAGTTTCCTTTTCTCAGAAGGCGCATTTTTCATCATGTCTCCCGGAATGCGAAGCCTCGGTGACATGTTCTTTTGTTATCACAATACCACTTGTAATGCAAACAGCGTGTGGGAATGCGTAAGCGAATTCTGGATTGAAAAGCTTCGGACTCATCATCTCTGTGATGCAAGCGCGTACTAGGCGCCGTCTTCGCAGAATTCCGTTGCTTATGCCGAAGGCGCTGTGACGCAAGCTGGAGTGGGAGGGCAAATGGCGTTCGGTTACCTCCAAAAGGCATGTAAAGAACAAAAATGAGATTAGGCGTCGGTGTCCGTAACAATTTCCTTGCGATGACTCAAAATGAATACACGCTAAGTGATGAAACAATGTGAAGCTATAGTATGTACACAGATATGCTTCTTGCCACTCGCTAACGACACCAGATCGGAGGCCAACGAGTGTCGCAATAAAACGAAAAACAGCGGTTGTTTCGAGCCGCTCACGACTCTTTGTTGTCTTCGCTGCGGTGCCTTCCGTCGTCTATGTTTCACGTGCGTGTTGTACTCGATCATTTCTTCAAGGCGACGGGGAAACACCTCGGCACTGACCTCATGTCGGCCACCTGCTGACACGATTCTTTGTTGCGGGAAGACCGACGACGTTGCGGGCGTTGGCTTTCTTTAAGGCTCGCCACAGCCGAAGGGCCCTGAACTGATCTCTTTCCCTGAACCTAGAATGAAGGACCGCATCCCATGCCTTTGCGAGATGTGATACCGTCTTAAAGGAGACGGCACTATCCTCAATAAACACCGTTTATTATGGCGCTTTGCGCTGCTTGATCATCACCTAAAGAGCAGCGTGGTCCTAATACGCTCTAAATGTTGGCCTAGGAGTTATGACCGCCGCTAATGGGCTTTATTCACCCCATACTGACATTTAAGAGCAACAAGGAACGGTGTTCCTTGTTTTCAGTACTTACATTGCCAGTTGGGCTCCTCCTAAAAGCCTCACATCGCGTTTGAAACTCAATAAACCATCAGAAGAAGTAAGCATGAGGTGTGTCGAAGTTTGGTGCAGTAATAAAAAAAAAGATAATAAATGTGAGCGATTTACTACGAAAGTAAACATCAAACAAGTTCGAAATTTTCAATCATCGTAAGTGATCCATTCCTTTTTAACGTTTTTCTGTTGGCTGACTTAAGTGCTGGTGCCACGTAGTGGCGGTGTGCAAGTAACTTCGGAAATGAAAAGTACGAGATGAAAGTGTAAGTGTGAAATAGAAGCAAAGTGGAGAAAGCAATTAGCAACTTCCTGAACCGTCTTCACTTTGGACGTTACAGAAATGGAAACTTCGTTTCCTCATAATGCAGAGCGACGTGCGTTCGGGCTGCATGAAAGCATCAGACAATTAAAAAAAAAACAGAAACTAAACATAAACAAACTCTAGTTTTACGTGCCGAAACCTCGATATATGCTCATGAGGCATGTAGTATAGTGGGGGGACTCTGGAACAATTTTGACTACCTCGGGTTCTTTAGCATAGCATGCATATAAATGACGTACACGAACGTTTTTACATAATTACATTTAACCCTCACCAAAGTGCTTCTGCTGAGGTCGGGAGCGAGGCGGCGATCGCAAGCTCACCTGCTCAATTCATTTTACACGGGGCTACCATCTACCGGGATGCACTATCATCGTATCACGTTTTTTTTTCTTTTTATCAATGTATTATAGTTTTCCTCACAGCTGACCCACAGGAGTCGATCTTTCTGTCACCATCTCGGCGCCAACCACTTTTATTCTCCAAATTTGGGACCCACTCTGGTTAATAGACACTTTCTTCCATCCCATTGTTTGTGCTACTATTGTAGGAGTCATTCGGTGGTCACTGAGCAAAAGATGACGCACAGCATGACGAGAAGAATTATGATTTGCCATCGGCCTCGAGGCATCGTTGGCATCATAGGAAACGCTGGACACACTGGGCAGAATGAGTCAATGCTCATGTACGTTGGAGCGCGGTTCCATTGGAGCGCGGTGTCATTCATAGTCAAGCGGTGGGGTTGCGCTCAACTTAGTCAAATGAAGAATGCACTTCGAGTCGAGGCCCGTTTAAAAATATGGTTGCTTACCATATAGTCAGCTTTGGTTGATGTGCCGTATATACATCGAGTGGTATTATATGTGATTGCACTCTGCAAAGCAAGGTAGAGGTCACATGTGCTATGCATAAGTGAGATACCTTTATGATCGGGAAGGAAATATTATTAACGAAGATAGACTTAGCGGTCCTCAGTGTTGTCGTCTAATCAAATGGGACGGCCCATTTACTTAACCACAGAACATTTATACCGGGTGTCTAAAAAAAATGTGCCCGAAATTCTCAAAAATCAGGGAAATGCTATATTTGTTCGATGCCTCCAGAATTACTTCCTCTGTAGCCGCAGGCATCTCATCATCTGGGACAGTAATTAGGAAAGTTAAATTATTTAACTTTTTAATTAGTGGAGTTAGGCGGTCATGTCAAATGGGAGCGCTACAACCAGACGACCAGGATGGCGTCCCTGTTCAAGGCAACGATTACAGAGGTGTACTTTGTCCGCCTTCGTTAATGCATGTGCGCCATGCGGGCTATAATTGCAAGCGCGGCGCACACGCCTACACAACGACGGGGGTTGACGGTTGATATAACGACGCTCACTCATTCTGGACGTTTCAGAAGAATATAGCAGTTTCGCTCTTGCGCTTTTCGGTTTCGGTTTCGCTGCTGAATGTGGTTGAATTTCATTACTTCGCAATTATTACTAGAGGCCACTTTTTCAAAATCTCAAAGCTGCAGTAGGTTCTTCGCATGAAGAATTTCAATTCTCCCATTTGACAAAAGTACCTAACTTTGCCAATTAAAATTTAACTAATTTAACGTTCCCAAATTACTGTCCCAAATTATGTCTTTAGCCATCTTATGATGGCGGCGGCTACAGAAGAAGTAATTCTAGAGGCATCGAACAAATATCGCATTTTCCTGATTTTTGAGAATTTTGGACACATTTCTTGAAACACCTGCGGTAACATATATCATGTTCGTAGATATAAGTAGGCTGTGTTTTTGCAAATATGGGCAATATAGTGCAAACAAAGGGAAAACTGTTACGCCTAGATAGTTCTCGCTGTTCGCGTAACTTAACAGAATACATTATTTATGAAATAACTTTCAAAACACCTTTGCGGAACTCACTTTGCAAGAAATATCCCCCCTCTTGGAGTTTTTTGACAAACTTCACTTCTGATGCAAAATTTATTTGACACAACGCTACCGAAATACGCTATCAATGTCATGGAGGCGGTATAATTTCTGTGCATGAAGTGACAGTGCTTCAAATTTACCATTACTGTGCTTCGGTAATACAGAGCACTCCGGTGAAAGGATATCCATGCTAGCAAAGAACCTCACGAACATTTTATGAGGCAGCAGAGGAAATATACTTTAGGTGGCTTTTTTTTAAACCGGACGATGTCAGGGGGGGAAAATGTTCTCAACAAGTGCCAATGATTTGTAGCCACTTGGTTGTCTTGACTAAAGCAAGCCGGACGACCCATCGAAACTTCAACAAACACCTGCGCATTATAAAAAAAAAAAACAAAGGAAATGACTTACTAGCCACTGTAGCTCACTGGATATAGTTATGAGCCACAGCAGAGTCGTTTGATACATTCACTGGTCATGAAAATTCCGGGTAACGCCATGGGTTGGTTGCCTTCTTAAGCGGTGAAGGTGCAGGGCCTTCTGGACTAGGCTGGGCTTCCCTTGAAGTTAGAGATGCATAGAGCGTAGTTAGTTTCGAAGGAAGACGTAGCAGTATGGATGGAAAGAAATGGGCACCTATTCACAAATAATTGTACTTAAAAAGTGTGGCCACGACAGAAAAGTGCGGGGTGATTGAAAGTGGATATAAGCAACCAGAAGTCATCAAAAACGAGGTAGGAGAAACAGGCATGGCAGAATTAATGCAAATGATAGAAGCAAAGACAATGGAGGTTTACAAATGCAAAAAAAAGGAAGACAAAATCTACATCGTAACACAGTGGGCAGGGCTTTGCTATCTGAAGGCTGAGGTGGCTGCTTGAGGACAGTAACTATATACCGGAGCATACATTGCCAACTGGATGGAGCCTGTGTCTGCTGCAACGTAAGTCCGGAAACTACTCATCACCTTGCAATGTTATGCCAGGTTGTTCACTCAGCAAGACCTGTGGACGCCGTCCCTCTTCCACAGGGCTTCAAGGCGGATAGAGGCCATCAACTGAGATAAGCAAAAGACGTTTAGTATGTTGAGGGGGAAAGGCAGGGATGAGATTGACAGAACCCAAGTCGTTACAGGTGTAGCTAACAGTGCATCATAGAAATAGAGGCTTGTATGAAGAAATAATAGGTAAACTAAATATAGACAATATGCTTTTGTGCTTACGAGGCATCGCAGTCTTCAGAATACTACAATAATAACAATTGTTAGTGTTTTATGTCCCAAACCCACAACATCATTATGAGAGACGCTGTAGCTTAGGGCTCCGAAAATTTTGACCAAATGGTGTTTTTAACCTGCACATAAATCAAAGCACGCGGGCCTCTAGCATTCTGCCTCCCTCGAAATGCGGTCGCCGCGGCAGGGATTCGATCTCCCGACCTTCGGGTCAGCCGTCAAGCTCCATAACTACTACACCACCGCGGCAAGTCAAAATATTTTAGTTAAAGCTCTCAAATGCACTGCGAGCGAAGGTAACGCGCAAAACGTCCTGTGTGACCAGCTGCCATTTTACCCACAGGGCTAACGAACGAAATCTGTTTCCTTTGTTTGTTTTTGTTAACAGCGAAGCTGTTAGCAAACGTTCCTTGTGAGTCGATCGCAGAAAACTATCATCATCTTAACGGGTATGTGCCACTGTGCGGCCTTCCGGAGAACTACTATCATCATCATAAACGGGTATGTGCCACAGAAATTGGGTATATCCCACTACTCAACACTGGTCCACTAAAAAGTGAAGAAGGCCAACAGTTAGCCCAACAAATGGCTGCGAAGCGACGGCGGTGAGCCGAAGAGTCCGAGTACGTACAAGAGAATACTAGGCAGCGGGAAAGGCAACGGCGGCTGCGAGAAGACCCCGAAGCGATGGAAAGCCTACGCCAACGACGACGCGCCCGTAGATCTACGAGAGGTGCGAAAGCTTGGTTTCAGCGCAAGTTTCTGTCTATGGAGCTTGGGCAACCATGTCGTGTCTGTGACTGTCGGCGGTTTTACTCGAAACTCACTGCGCTGAGAATAACCGTAGAAACAAGCTAGCATCACCTAGCTAAAGCGTAGCAACAACCTAGAAGCAATCTACAACCTGCATCACCTAACTAAGGCCCAGAAACAACCTAGAAGCAACCAGATTAGTCTTCAGAATCGTACATACTTCAAGCCTGCGCGGCTTAGTGCAAGCTTCAGCATTTTTTTTTTTTTGATGCCGAGTAATAATACAAATGGAACTGTACCATGCCTGTTAGCAAAACGCGTGCTTTATCATTTGACTTGCAGCATGTCCTCGTATAACTGAAACAACTACGACGTCATGCATATTTTGGTTATGATGCACCTGCATGTCGTAAACGAAGAAGCTTTGTCGCTGCCACATGATATCCCGAAACTTGCACCTGAAGGTGTGCTGAAGAATATATTAGGTCCTCCCTGCGTATCTCTCGAAGCCCGAACCAGGCCCGTAGCCAGGGGGGGGGGGGGGGCTAGGGGCCCGGCCCCTTGAAATTCGGATGGAATGGGGTGTTTTACCAAGGAAAAATAATAAAAATCGGTGTTTTTCAAGGTTTTTAACAAGTGCCCCGAAAAAAAATTCCTGGCTACGGGCCTGGCCCGAACAAAACTTTCTTCCGCTAAGGGATGCGTTTAAACTGTTCCTTGTGATGCTGGGCCACCAAGAGAATTGATGATGCAAGCAAATAAGTGACATTAAATTTAATCCGCTTTAATGTTGTTCATGTCTTGTCGAGGCAGTGTTGCCGTACTGTCGTGTTGAAGCCGAATTACTGCGCTAACTAGGAGACTCGTATTTACTTCTTTTTATGTTTATTTGATTACTCGCACATGATGAGCAGTGAAAGCAAATACCTATTCACACTGCTTTACAGGCGCAAATATTGTCGTAATTTTTTTTTTCAGAGTGGTGAAATCGCATTGGAGACTTCAGGGATTAAGCAGAAATTATAAGCTGCGCAAGTGCAAGCAAAAGCTTGCCCGAGTCACAGCACGAAAAAAAACAGTAATAATAAATTTTCCTACTTCCAAGGGAACTTTTCTGAGCTGATTGGCATGGTAGCTCAGCGCCTACGGTATTGGGCTCCTGAGTAGAAAACCACGAATTCTATCGCGGCCGTGAAAGCCGCATTCGATGGGGTCAGGACGTGACAACTTTCGCGCATACAGTGCTTTATGTGCACGTTAAAAATCCGAGGTGGTAAAAAGTCACAGTTTCACCGCAAGGGTGAAGCAATGAATGCGATAGCAACAAATTGTAATGTTATACGAAGTGAGGCTGGCAGCTAAGTCTTTTGGATCCGATCTCACGCAACTCTAGAAAACGCTTGTTTAAGAAAATTCTCTTGGCGTTGAGAGCGCAGCACGTAGAAGGGTACACCGGCCGCCCGCTGTCGGCTACCGAGATGGGGGAGATAACGCGCGCGCCTGCGACGACAGCGGTCGTAAAATCGAAGGTCGCTCGAGGGACCCCCACCCCCCCCTCACGTCTTTTCACGCTCGCGAACGACGGGCGGGGCCGGTTGAACAGTTGGGGGGGATCTTATCGCATGCGCCTCGGAGCGACGGAGATGCCGGCTCGTTTGATCGCCGCTTCAGCCCGTTCACCGCTCCCGCTCGCCCGCTATTACCCGCTGGTAGAACGTACGATGCGCAGGGGGTTCTTATCAATTTGGACTTCATACGCGACATGACGGCGACGGCGACGGCAACGGCGACGGCAAAAACCCGTCGAGACTGTCCATATAATTGCTATCGCACTAAAAAGATGATTATTTAGGAGCACATTGATAAGACATCCCTGGGCAGTGTCTGGACGTTAAACCTCGAAACCTAACCCCCCGCGGCGGTCCAGCGGCTAAGGTGTCGCGCTCCTAAGCTTGAGGACACGAATTTCACATATAATATCTGAGGTTTTACGTACCAAAAACAAAGGGCGTGAACTTGATTTTCAGTCACGGCGGCCGCATTTCAATGGGCACAAAATGCAACGCACCCCTGTACTTAGGTTGCCCGTTAAGGAACCCCAGGTGATCAAAATTAATCCAGAGTCCCCTACTGTACGACGTCCTTCATAATAATCTCTAGGTTTTGCCACGTAAAACCCCATAATTTTACTTGAATACCGTGTCGAACTTTGCGTCTCGCCGTACAAACTTTATGCATTGAAGCGACGAACTACATTTATGACAAAACACAGAGATGCGTTCGGTCGCGGCACTAGTCATGTAGGTAATTAAAATAATCATAAGGAATTTTTCGCTCTCTGTGTGATCAGTGTATATGCCATAATTGATGTTTTCAGTGCAGTACACAGAATGCTGCGCGTGCAACAACTTCATGAGATAAGCATACGGCTTGCGGTCGAAACTAGTAATTTCACTAAAGAGAGAAATTTTGCCATATTAGGAGCTGTTCATATTGGGTTTAAGCGGCTGCTGTGGTCCTCGATTGCAGGAAATTGCTGTAATGCATAGGTATTAGATATAAGTTACCCGCCACGGTGGCTTAGAGGTTATGGCGCTCGACTTCCGACCCTAAGGCCGCGGGATCGAACCCCGGCCACGGTGGTCGTGGATCGATGGAGGCAAACTGCTAGGGTTCCGTGGGCTTAGATTTAGATGCACGTGTGAGAACCCTAGGTGGTCGAAATTTAAAAAGCCCTCCGCTATCTCGTCTCTCCCAATCATATCATGGTGTTGGAATGTAACACCCCAGCAATTATTACTATACCAAAGTGCTTATCTTTGTATGTCGTCACGTGAATTGGTAAGGTCAGGAAACGTCGAATGACCCAACCCTACCATCTGCATGTGTATACGTCCACCGCAGCACTGTTCCTTTTTTAGTAATAATATCTGTGGTTTAACGTGCCAAAACCACGATGTCATTATGAGGCACGCCGTAGTGGAGGGCTTCGGAAATTCTGACCATCTGGTGTGCGTGCACTGAAAGCACACAATACACGGACCTATAGCATTTCGCTTTCATTGAAATGCCAGAGCAGTGGCAGGGATCGAACCCACCACCTTCGTGTCAGCAGCCGAGGACCGAAACCGCTACACCATCGCGGCGGACACTGTTCGTGTAGTTGTTGAAATACAAAACAGGAAGGTTAACAACTCAATATGGCGGCACCGAGACCCATCCGTAAAATAGTCTATACAACATGCTTCATTACCAGGTTGTGGTTTTGGCAGGTAAGAACTTCGAATTTCATTTACTTCAAGAAAGAATTCGAATGCAAAATGTCTGGATATAGCCTGAACTACGCAGCCTCTATTCAAACAAGTTTTTTTTGAGTTCGATGACTAAGACACGACATCGGGAATGCGCGAATGCGCTTTTCATCTTTTTTTTTTTCGAATTATTCGAACCGCGAATGCGGCATGGAACTATGAAAAAAAAATGAATACGAGTAATTTATCAGCGCATACGAGATAATGTATGTGAACGATACAGACTCAGGAATCGAAAAAGCACGGTGCATGCACTCTTCAATTGAATAGTGTAGCAGAAGGGGCTCACAATGGTGTGTGCTTTGTGCGCTAGCAGCTACTATACGTGTACGTGACACTGTAGCCGATTTCGGCGCTACTCGCCGTTATGAGAAGCTGATATTTCGAGCGGTCGACACTTCGGAGATATTACTAAAAAATTTGGGATGCAGCACATAGGGAACTGTCGATGCGCGTGAGCAAGCTTTAAAAAGTATGCATCGGAAGCAATACTAATAATATTTTTTTTAGGATTATCAACGTTTAGACACATTGCATTTACAGTATTACGCCCTCATTTGCCACATCAGTGTTGCCGGCTCCAGCCAAAAGGGAAGCGAAGGAAGTGAGATGACATTGTGCATGCGAACGACATATGCCTGCCTATAGCTTGAATATTAATGAGAACTAACAGATAATAATGCCAAGGAAAGTATAGGGGACGTTATTAGTAGTAAATGTAATATAAATGAGAAGAAAGAAGAGTGGACGAAAAGATAACTTGCCGCGGGCAGGGACCGAACCTGCGACCTTCGAATAAAGCGCCCGATGCTCGTGACCTTCGAATAGCGCGAATTAACGCGTTGTTCGCGTTTATAACACGCAGGGCCGTAACTAAGGGGGGGGTTGAGGGGGGTTCTGACACCCCCCCGAAATTTTTTCATGCTTTAACTTTTCGGGTGATACTAAAGTATTTACACGCCTTCACATCGACCACCAGTTGCCGAAGTTAGCCGTTCTACACATAAACACCCCCCCGAAATAAATTCCTGGGTACGGCCGTGATAACACGTGACTGCACTCCCACCCGCAAAAGAAAGCAGCGCCCTCAAATAAGCTCACTGCAAGCAACCGCTTTGCCTCTTTTTTGTTGCCAGAGACTGCAGCGTTCCGCACACTGGCAAGGCTGCAGGCCGGGCGCCAACAACATACGTCGCAATTTTGCCGGGATTTCCTTCCGCTCAGTCGTACGTCACTATCATTATCCTTACCTCACGGCCAACTGTTCTCATTGGTAACGCAGCCGGCGCACTGTTCTGATTACAACCTGACTGTGTAAGATCAAAGCGGCGCATGTCTTCGGACGGGAAGTGGCAGACAGCGCGATCCGTATTTTTTTTTTTCCATTCATACTGGCTACCTCTCAGTGAGCCTGTTTGAAGGCGCTTCTTCCTGATGTGCGCAGCAGTGTAGTCACATGTCATTTTTCATATTTAGCGGGCTTCCTTTATTAAGAGGAAAAAATGAGCACGCAATTAGTACGTTGTTGAAAGTATAACACAGACAGATGTTATTTCAACAGGCCCCCATCTGCCTCATTGAAATTTTGATAATTAGGTGATTACTTTGGAGTTGCGAATATAATTATGACTAATTAATTAATTCTCATTAACGAAAAAAATTTGTAGCGGCTACTACAGTACACTGGGAACAATATGCACTAGGTCTCCTTCGCGTAACGCCGTTCCTCTTTTTTGTAAGTCATGCTGCGTGATAGCTGGGACACCCTGTATATTCTGGCGTTACGTCTAACTGTGGAAAGCTTCCGAGCGAGGTGCCTATAAACAAAACAGGCTACCAGCGACCAAGGTTAAACGCGCGTAGGCCTCCGTAGATCCTCACCGATTTTCGACATAGACGCTTCAGTAGATCTTCAGTAGATCCTCACCGATTTTCGACATAGACGCTTCGTTCTTCATCCACTTCTCAGGTGTTGTGCGATATACGTTCACGTGACACGTTAACATTGGTGTAAAGGCTAAAAGGAATAGAAATGATATTTTTTTGAAAAGGAACAAGGATCAACTAACTTGAGAGAGAACTCCTTAAAAATTTGATGGATGTTGGCGCAACTATAATAATATCTGGTGTTATACTTGCCAAAAACACGATAGGATTATGAGGCACGCCCAAGTGGAGGGTTCCGGTAATTTTGGACCATCTGGTGTTCTTTAACGTACACTGATATCACATAGAACACGGGCCTCTACCATTTCGCCTCCACCGAAATGCGACCGCCGCGGCCGGGATCGAACCCGCGACCTCTGGGTCAGCAGCCGAGCACCCTAACCACTGAGCCACCATGACGCTGATGCAGCTTAGATGAGGCGTCATATTACACTGATTTGAGTGCTACATTTATTAGAATACTGGCGAGACCTTAAGACACCTAGTGAGACATCGAAAGGCCTGGTGAAATTTCCTGAGAACCTCTGTAAAGGTTCTCGAAGTATGATCAGCGTTAAATATCCCTGCAGGGATATTTAACGCTGCTCCTTCTGGCTGCCAAAAAAGGGACGCGGGGCGGATTTCAGTGGGGAACTCGTCCCTCAGATACCGCAGTGGACGCTGAACAGAGTGAAAGTTTTATTCAGTGTTACAGAAGTACTGAATTGCACGAAACAAGAAACGACGTGCTAGACTGTGTAAAAAAGCGCCAGAGTGCCCCACCGTGCGTTTGGACACGTTAGGAAAATGTCGGCGATGCACGTGTACTGCACCACCTTTATCGTTTGCTGGACTATTCGTGCGCTCACATTCCTTTAATGCATTGTTGCTATTGTGTCAAGCACCTCAAAGAGCAGGCATGCCTGAACGAAATTCTCAAGTATATCACAGACCCTATACAGGCTTCATATCGGGAACGAACCGCGTTAACATGAGTAATATAGCTTTGGTAGATGAGTAACATAACAACCAGGTGTCACACAATGCGAGTTGTGCAGGGCCGTAACTAAGGGGGGGGTTGAGGGGGTTCTGACACCCCCCGAAATTTTTTCATGCTTTAACTTTTCGGGTGATACTAAAGTATTTACACGCCTTCACATCGACCACCAGTTGCCGAAGTTAGCCGTTCTACACATAAACACCCCCCGAAATAAATTCCTGGGTACGGCCCTGGAGTTGTGTAACCAGGCGTCCACACAATGCGAATCGCGTAACAAGTGGGTTGTTGAATGCTTCCAACCGAATTACAAAAGGCTCAGCCATAGTTCTTCGTCATCAGCCACACCATCAACAAATTACACATAATGCCTTACAGCTGCGTCAAGGGTACCACGCTTCTCCGCAGAATGACGAATAATGGCAGATTGGATGATTCCCAACTTCACAAAAATGATAATTTATGGTGTAGTGGGTACCCTGCAAGTGCACTTGTATTAGTAGCACCAAGATAGTTTACAACGGGCTCTAAAAACGCCACTCTTCGAGCTTTTGTTGTGACTGTGCTGCGCTTTACGCACATGCCTCGCGTTTTTCGATTCTGCCTTTTCACGCATGTGTCGATGCCTAATGGTTCTAGCATCACGCTTCTGTGCTACGCTATATACATGCATACACAGAAAGAAATTGCTGACCTTATTTTTAGGTGCGGTTGTCCCACGATGCCGATTTTCCACAGTGTGGGTATCCTCCCTAGCGACTTGGAATTCCGTCTGCCAAGAGCCATGCCGGATGCACGCTTGTACCTATCTTTCAATTACATATCTGGAGGCCGGACTAGGCAAGTTGCAAAATACTGATCACGCTCTTCTCTCCAGCGGCCGAACTGGTAAAATTTGTTGGAGAGCAAGCGACATGCCCGCTATAGCCTATCGGTGATATATATCTGACCGCTTCGGCGAGCTAAGTTTTGCTCAGTCACTTGCGTTGCACAATATAGCGATAACGCGGGGAAGAGGGGGGCGTTTTTCCCAATTGCACAGCCGATAACGTGGTCTTGCTGATGCGCACTCCAAACAAGTACATTTGATTCTGGCGCATGCATCTAAATATCTCTGGCCTTTCTGTGCCTCCATGGCACTGGCGCATGTTCGACCATATATCACCAAGGATACGGTTAGACATCGCATGCCCAGGGACTTTCGTGGCTCTTCGCGGGACCACCTGACTTGATCACAGCTCATATATACACAGCAAGCACCTGGTAGGGGCGCATATCTACCCATTAGAGAAGTGGGTGGGCAGCCGGCAGCACCGGGTATCGAAACCAGTACGTCCTGCATTGGAGGCGAATGCTTTACTATTTTATCAGTGCTGCAGTAAAATGAGGTGGCTTTATTTTTAGTTGCATCGGCCCATGTATGTATGTATGTATGTATGTATGTATGTATGTATGTATGTATGTATGTATGTATGTATGTATGTATGTATGTATGTATGTATGCATGCATGCATGCATGCATGTATGTATGTATGTATGTATGTATGTATGTATGTATGTATGTATGTATGTATGTATGTATGTATGTATGTATGTATGTATGTATGTATGTATGTATGTATGTATGTATGTATGTATGTATGTATGTATAAAAGCGAAGCAATTCCCTAGCCTCTTCTGCGAGGTTAGGTGTTGTCATTTTCCCGCCTTCCAATTAGCGGTAGCACCTCATTTACAATCTTTTTGCCACGGCTTGCAATGTGTCGGATTGCGAGGCTGTCAGCGGCCATGTTTCCGCCAGCACACTAGGTGAAAATTATTGCCCTACACAACACGTCATCAATTTACTACCAAACGGATTACTCTAACAACTCTCGCACTCATTTCATTCCAAGTGCAGCAATGTAAGCTTAAACATCAATAAAATTAAGCTTTTGGTATACACTAATCTAACAGCGAACGTCGCTAAACTTTTCAACCTGTTATGTAGTTTCCAACATATGTGTTGGATTTGGAATTATTGTTTTGTTTTTTCATTTGTACCTTACGCAACGGAAACACAAGAAAGGAAAAAAAAACAAAAAAAAACTTTAATGGCGACGGGAACATCTCGAGAACGACGACAAGAGACAAATTATCTACTTTTACTATTAACTAGAAATAACAGACTAATTAATGTTGTGTCTAGCAAACAAACAGGAGCCCTTAAAATTTCCCTTTCGTTCTACTTTTGCTATATAGTACTCAAACAGATGTCGTGCTGATAGGTATCTTGTACTTTTTCTATTTCTCTGTTGGAGAAGACCACTGGGCGCTAGTCCCGTCTCTCCGGACTTTAAATAAAGTTCCAGCATCCATCCATCAGTCGTCTTTCTTCTTTCTTAAGATTCGTGTTAGCCCTGTCCTTCTGAAACCTGAACTAAAATACAACAAGTTGGCCTTAATCTACCACCTTATTGAACCACAACGTTTTCTAAAAGTGCACAGAAATGAACTAGCCATATTTCAATAGACTTGCAAGGCTTTCTCTCGGATCTCCATTGAAACGGAAGGTGGCTTCCGGACCGGTTGTCTAGATACACTGTGTAGAGTTCCGCCGGACGGATGTGTTTCCCGTGTATGATGTGCCTGCCTGCTGAACTGTTTCAAGAATTAGGTGAATGCACCGACGTTGGACCACTCCCTACTTTTAACTAAAGAAGGAGCAGTGGGGAAGTGGCTAGCAGCATGACTTCATAACCAAGAATGCTATATTTTAAGCAAAGGTATACAAGCTGTTGAAAAACAAACGCTTTTGAACGAAATTTGTCAATTGTAAATTACGTCCTTGATGCTCTCTGCGCACTTCATGTGCATACGTGTAGGCACTGTGTGTTGTCATTCAAAGCAATTACTGCGTGCCCCTTCTGTTATACGTAATGGAAACGATGAATAACGAGGTAAGGCGACCTCTTAAGGAAACGTCGCATAGTCGCTGTTTTTTTTTTTTTTTTTTTTTTTTTTTTTTTTTTTTTTTTTTTTTTTTAAGATGAGGAGTAAACTTTAGTGAAAATTGGAACAGGCTAATTTTTCATGTCGCATCGACGTGAATGGCTCTTTTAATATTTTTTTTCCTGCCCTGATACTAAGGGCCGAACAGCCTACGGATATATTCTTGGTCAGTCTTCTTGAACGAATAGGTGCCACGTACGGTGACAAGATGAACCGATAAATAGATATTCTGCAGAGATGCACCTACATAAGGGAGGCATATATTGAATGTGTATTCCTTTATCTTGATACTCCATACTTTTAAACCGCCAACTAAACATGTCCATCGGTGTCGTCATCCCATCTGAAGTGATGGCTAAACAGCCAAGCGCATAAACATAAACATTACATAACGTTTAAGTTTTCACCTGTGTGTTGCATTTATATTGCGTTAGATTAAGCATGACGCGAAATAAAAATGAAATATCTACGAATTTACTTTTATATAGCATTAGATAACCTGCTTTTGTGGTGGCTTCGCTTCGCAGGGATTACAGCATATGCGCGGAACCTGCCTTTTTTGTCCTTAGCGCGGCTGAGACCTTGGGCGATTATGGGGTATTTGTGCACCTCAGAGAGACAAGTACTTTCCAACGCATTGCGGCGACTGGATGATCGGCCACTTTCTGTGCAGGTGCTATTACAGCACCGTCCACATCTCTCGACAGCCCTACAAGGCAGTGAAAGCCCTCTTGTGCTTTTTGAGGACGACGGGCTTTTGTGAACGCCTTTGACTTGCGGTGCAGTTCCACACGCTGCAGTGAATTCACTGCCAACCTCTTTCTCTCTATTTTTCTTTCCTTCCCTCCTCTCTCTCTCATCTTTATAATCCCCCCTTCCTCAATCCCCCCAGTGTAGGGTAGCCAACCGGAAGTCTTTCTGGATAGCCTTCCTGCCTTCTCCCTTTCCATTTGCTTCCTTCCTTCCTGTGCACCTCAGCTTTGCGTTGTATGTGTATTCTGAGCGATTGTGTAGTGTTTGAGTGTTCGCCAAATGGGATTAGAGGGGTGGTGCCACCAAATTTGTGGCTTGCGCGTTCTTCTCTGCAAGCGTTTCTTATAGCTCTAGGAAGCATGAAACACGCACCAAGATTCACGTATTCTCGCTAAATAATTTAATATCGCCTTATTTATGTGGACAACTTTCGGTTCCGGTTTCTGGGCGCCAAGTTGGGCAGTGACGTAGAGACTTGGTCACGTGACCACACAAGGCTCGCGCGAAGATGCGCAGCACTTAGCCAGGAAGCGATCGAAGCTCGGCGAGTGATGTAGCAACCGATGCTTTGCCGGTACGTACGTTTCGGAGGTGGCGGAGGTCCGGAGGTCACTCACGTCTTACAAATCTGGTGTGACGTCACTACAACTTTCGTTGTCCTTCCTATAGAGCTATGTCAGTTTTGATGCGCTAGCGATGGGCATCGATCAGGAGAATGGGCATTTAGGTACACTTTGGAAGTGAATTAAAATATATTCTATATGTTCACTGTGTCCGACCCTTCGTGTGGAGTGTTCTTGCATACAGAGGAAACCCACAACAGGCTTGTTATAGCCTCGAAATTTCATGGCACCACCCCTTTAGGTATCTATTTCTAGCAGTGTAGACTTCCGCGATCTCTGTCTTTCATTTTATTTTATTTTAATTTTTTCTTTTACCTAATGTTTGAAGTAGGCCCATAACATCAAGCTAAGAGCTCACAGGTTAGAGTGCGGAGAATTCTAACGGAAAATAAAGAATGTACCCTTTCGTGCTCGGTTGTGCCCCATTGACCAACTCCGAAAAGAGAGAGACAGAAAGAAATGATATCGGCGTTGAGATTAAAGATACAAGCTACACGTAAACAATATACGCGCTGCGAAATAAGTGGGTTAAACGCGAAAAAAACGAAACGAGAAACGGCAGCAGTGGCCTCTCGCATAGGCGGGTAAAATCATCGACTTTCCAGCGTTTTTCTTCCTTGCGCTTCAGGCAAATTTTTAGTTTGTATAATATGTAGCCAGTCTTTCATTAGCGAGACGAGCGTGCTCGCGGCTATAGGCTTAAATTACTGTTCTGTGGCGCCATTCCGATTCTATAGATTTCGCAAAATGCCACAATAGGTGCTTAGGTACGTACGTTGCCCTGGGCACTAGCAGAACTCGACAGGCTCCAAATTATCCGCTTTCCGCTGACTCTTTCGTCATGGCTTCGTTACGACACATGCGCAATTAGATGCCTTTGTCCTCGACTGGGCAAACTCCTCTCTTGGCACATCCACGTCTCAGAGCTTCTGCGAACGCTTATGGAGGGGATATTCGCAGGCCTCACAAATGCAATTTTTTTAGCTATGGAGATCATCATAGAATAATGGCATCTCCTCTCCCCAGCTTTCGTATTGTATCTTCACTTACAAATAACTTTATGAACGAATGATGAAAGAACGCATCGGCCTTCGCTGGAGACTTTAAGTTCACGAAGGTGGTATTAGTGCACTGTTCTGAAAAATTCCTTCTTGGATTAAGAAGGCAGTACGGACTTCTCATCTGCCATGTTGACCTTTACCCTTGGCCTATGAATAGGCCGTAGAGTATGCCGGCGAAACTGTATTGTAGCCATTTATTGACAAATAGCCATCCTGAGAAAGCAAAATGTATCATTTATTTTTTCGTGCATATTACTCAGGAGCTGCGCCGTGGCGGTAGCTTTCCAATGCGGTCATATCGCGCATCGAACCATATTTCTTGACGTACAAGATAATAACTTTGATATAATACAACTTTGCACGGAAGGACCTGCGGCTAAGGGTTTGAAGTACGAATAGAAGCCACCATCCTACATGTGAGTTATGTTTTTAACCCCCATTTTTTCGTAACAAAGGCTATTTTTTTCTCCCTATTCTATGTCCTCGAACCCAACCTCTGGTACGTACTAGTTTCCTATACAAAGGCATACATCACACCACCGAGAAGAGTTTTCAAAGAGTGCTTACTTGTCCATTTGTCTTTCAATGTGTGAGTCATTTGTCTATATACAGGGTGTTTCAAGAAATGTGTTCACTATTTTTAAAAAATCAGGAAAATGCGGTATTTGCTCGCTGTCTTCACAGTTGCTTTTCCTGTAGCGGCAGGCATCTTAAGATGGTTGAAGACATGATTTGGGACAGTAATTAAGAAAGTTAAATTAATTAACTTTTTAACTAGCGGAGTTAGGTGGTTAAGTCCAATGGGAGAATTGAAGTCCTTCATGCGAAAAACCCATTTCAGCTTTGAGATTTCGAAAAAGCGGCCTCTATTAATTATTGTGGCGTAATGAATTTCAGGCAAATTCAGCGGCCAAACCGAAACCGAAACGCGGGAGAGCGCAACTGCCACTTTCGTCTCAGACGTCCAGAATGAGTGAACGTCATTATATCAACCATCAATTGACTTCTTGGTGTGAGTGTGTGGGCTGCGCTTGCAGTAGTAGCACGCATGACGCACATACGTTAACGAATGGGGACGCACTGCACCTCTGTAACCGTTTTCTTGAACAGTGACGTCATTCTAGTCGTCTGCTTGTTGTGCTCATCGGTGCTTGGGTTTCGGTTTCGCCATTGAATTTGCCTGAACTTCATTACGCCACAATAATTAATAGAGGCCGCTTTTTCGAAATCTCAAAGCTGAAATGGGTTCTTCGCATGAAGGACTTCAATTCACCTATTGGACTTAACCACCTAACTCCGCTAATTAAAAAGTTAATTAATTTAACTTTCTTAATTACTGTCCCAAATCATGTCTTCAGCCATTTTAAGATGCCTGCCGCTAGATAAAAGCAATTGTGAAGACAGAGAGCAAATTCCTCATTTTGCTGATTTTTTAAAATAGTGGACACATTTGTTGAAACACCCTGTATCTTTCAGTGTATCAGTGAAACCGAGTCTCTACTTTGCACTAAAAGGGGAATAGATCCTATCGAAGTAGTAGTAGCAGTAATAATAATAATAATAATAATAATAATAATAATAATAATAATAATAATAATAATAATAATAATAGGCACTCAACTACGTCTGCAAGGAAGTAGACGGGAATAAATGGAGTGTTTGAAGATTACAACAGTAAATATGCAGCAGTAAATGATATGCTATAGCTATTTCAAGTAAATTGTGTAGCCATCAGAACTGCAAGCTGTGTAGCAGAACTGAAGTATATTGTAAACGCGTTAATTACTGAAATTTTGGGGCATCGGAATTCACTCACTTGGGCACTAAAAGCGATTGACTGATTGCGCGATTGGCGTCACCGTTAAAAATGGGATTGTGTCTTACGAGTGCCTGTTGAATGGCCGCGGCCACTTCTTTTATTATGATCTATGGGTTTTGTGTAACTGGTCCACGCGCTATTAATGCCGCATTTCTTCAAACCTTTAACTATGGATCAAAACAGCGTCTTGAAGCTAACACAACTGCTCTGAGACGAGGCTAAGGAAGATTCATTGGTATTTTTTTTTTTTTATTGAAATAGAAAAATAAATGAAGGAGTTGTTGTCACCATTGCTTGGTGACGGCTACCCCTTTCCACTTGGCTATTGCGATAAAAAAAAAAAAGAAACAAAATATATATACATATATACAGTCTTACATTGGTAAGTTCGATAAGTCTCATTTAGGTATAGAAAACACATAATTGCGGTGCACACTTTCAATACTCATCACAAATCTTTGTGTCCTCAAAAAACGTTGGAGCGCTTTCATCACTTTTCGGCTTATCCTTGGCGGCCATGGGCCTAGTATTTTCCCCAACGAAAACACTCGTTCCGAGTCTAGCGTGTGGAGTTCCTGTTCGAGTCGCCGTCTGTGTGTGTCGTGTCTGGGGCAGTCGAGCAATAGATGATACACATCCTCGTCATCGTGGCCGCATGAGCATGTTGACGATGTTGCACGTTGTATACGAAGCAAGAAGTGCTTTGTGTAAGCAGTTCCTAGCCTGAGGCGGTGTATGAGCGTGTCGATACGTCTTGGGAGCTGAGGGTCTAATTGGCACTCGAGATTGGGATCAACAGCGTACAAGATCGATTCCTTTGTGTTGTCTGAAAACCAGGTGGTTAAGCATAATTCACGTTTCGTTCTTCGTAAGATCCCGTTTATGTCGCATTGAGAGATAGGTATGAGGCGGGTTTGTGTATAATGATGAGCGGCTTTCGCCAACTCATCTGCCATTTCATTTCCCTTGATTCCGCAGTGACTGGGAACCCACTGAAATGTCACGCAGTGATCTGACTTCGTAGCTTCTGAAAGCTCCTTCAGGATAGCGTATACTATTCGTGTATCTATTTTTCCTGAAGTAGCATTTTCCACGCACGCAAGGGCCGCCAGGGAGTCGGTGATTACCACCCACCTTCTTGGCGTCGTTGACAGTTTAATAAAGCTGATTGCTTGCAAAATGGCTACAAGCTCCGATGTTGTTGAAGAGGAGAGGTGACCCAACCGACATGCATATTCTTCATGTAGCTCCGGAATGATGAACGCTGATGTCGCAGTCTCTTTGGTGACGGAGCCATCAGTGTACACATGAGTGTAGCCTTGGTACCTGTCAAACAGGTGATGTGAGGCCAACTGTAGTGCGGCAACTGTTGGTACGTCATGTTTACTGCGAAGTCCTTCTATTGACGTTTGAATAGTTGGTATCTCTAGCAACCACGGCGGGTAGTTTAAGTCCGGTTGCCAATGTGTCGACGCAGGAAGCTGTGAAATGTATTGTTGGTACACATGGTGTATTTGCGTTCCGGCACGGTTCACAATTTTTGGGATTAGTGGATGGGAAGGGTGTTGCGTGACTAGGCGGAAGAGGTGCCGACAGGTCTCCACATTTCGAATCACTATAAAGTTGGGTTCTCGGGCCTCTGCTAATGTCAGAGAACTTGATGTGGCCTGTGGAACTCCCAGGCATACACGTAGGCTTCGTGCTTGTAGCAGCTGAAGTCGATGTAGAGACGTCTGAGATATGTTGTGGAGAACTGGTGCGGAGTAGGCAATCTTCTGCCGGATAAGAGCGCAATGGACGTGAAGTAGTGATGCCGATGTTCCGCCCCATTTCGTTCCCGCTATGCGACGAAGAACATTTATGGTGCTGTTCACTTGGGTTTCAAGGTCGGCTATATGTTGACTCCAACTGAGTTGGCGGTCTAAGGTAACACCAAGGAAGCGATGCTTTCGTGCGATTTCGATTCTCTGGCCGTCCACAAAAAGTTTCAAGTTTTTCACTTTCTTTCTCGTGAACGGCAGAACTACAGATTTGGTGTGAGAAATCTGCATGCCTCGCTCCTTGAGGTAATGGTTTATTGCATTTAGGCCTTGCTGAAGTCGATGCTCGATGACTTCAAGAGATTTGTGGGACGTCCATATGCATATGTCATCTGCATACATGGATATGTTCAAGGCTTCTGGCAGCACATCTGGAAGACCTGCCATTGCAGCGTTGAAGAGTAGCGGGCTTAGGACGCTTCCTTGGGGTACACCTCTTCTCACGTTGAAAATATCACTGTCTCCGTCATTGGTAGAAATGTATATCTGTCTGTCATATAAGAAGTTGGCGATCCATTTAAGAATACGGCCATGGACCCCTAGTGAGGTAAGTCCGTACAGTACAGATAGGTGACTGACAGAGTCGAACGCCTTTCTTATATCTACGAACGCGGCAACAGCGATGTTCCCACAGTTCGTCTCATGTTCCACAAATGTAACCAGGTCAAAAACACAGTCCATAGTGCATCGCCGTCGCCTGAAGCCAGCCATCTGTTCTGGAAGTGTATTTTTAGCTTCAATCCACCACTGCAACCTTATGTCAATCATTTTTTCCATGACCTTGGATACGCAGCTAGTAAGGCTGACTGGGCGAAATGAGTCTAGGGATAGCGGTGATTTACCGGGCTTTAGCAGTGGTACAACTTTTGCGATTTTCCAACACGACGGAACATACGCGTTCGTCCACATGTTGTTATATATCCCTAGAAGAACTGCCGTGCCGTTTGGGCCTAGATTTTTTAGAACGCTGTACGACACGTTGTCTGGACCAGTTGCTGTTCTTACACGGGATAGTGATAAAGCAGTACGTAGCTCTAGTAGAGAATACTTGCTATCCAGTTGAGCATGGGATAATTCGCAAGCATCTTGGATTTGCTTCTCTACAGAATTAGGTAGTGTAGCAGTGTTGTGAATTGGTATTGTTCGATCTTAGAGTCGGTGGCGCGCAAACATATTCCAGTTGTTCTGTTCTATGCTTTAACAGGCTGGCCACGGCGTTCATGCACCGCTTCTTCCTCTGACTAAATTGATTTCTGCTTAAAGCCATACAAGGAGGCTACAAAAGTAACTAATAAGAATTCAGTTCCAGTTAAGACTTTCTTTTTAGTTTGTGTACGGTGTCCCCCCTCGTTGCACCAGAGCTCCGCGGCTTGTCGCCCTGCTTTCTCTAAACGGAGCAATTTAGAGAAGGGAGCATGTTTACCGCTCCCACTTCAGCCTGCATTTCTTCGAAGGACTTCACAACTGACCGCGGCCGGCAACTCACTGAACGTGCCGCGTGCCCACCATACAAGATGCCGCGTTGATTCAACGGTATATTCCAGGTATGCCCCGCGCGGCCGCTTTCCCTTGAACATTTTTTGCACGCTCGCAGCGCACTACGGGTGGCACGTGTCAGGGGCCCCCGAGCAGAACCGGAGGAGAAATACGATACGAGCGGAAAACACGTACAAACGCACGCAACGCGCCCCAGCAGGTGGCCACTCCACTTTCTCCTCATTGTATGCGCCGTCTTCTCTCTCATTCTCCTTTCCTCCCTCGTCTCGCCTTTCGATCGTCACCAGTTCTGGTCGTTTTTTGTCGGCAGAGGCAATCTTTGCTTTTCGTTTTTCGTTTGTGTCCGTACTTCTTCTCACCTTGCGAGTGTCCGAGGAGTGCCATCTTCCCTTTCCCTCTTCCGACGCGTTCCGGTGGATGTGTCGTCCGGCCGACGCAAGCGGATTGCCAGCCAACGCTAGGAGCAGCCGCACCACAACAAGAGCTCGAGGCTGGCCGACCGGAGGCGAGGGTGAGAGGAGGTTCCCGCGTTTGGAGGCAATCCGAGAAAACAAAAAAACGAAGCGTTGCCGGCTGCGAGCAGGAAAACCCCAGCCAATGGGTCAACGTTTTGGGTACTATAAAAGTTGCCCCTGATTCTGCGGGAGAGTCAACCTTGGTCTCAGCGTCCCAAGACAGTCGTATCCAAGTACCTTCCAGCCAACATGGCACGCAAGCTGGTGAGTTATGTTCACACGATTTTGGTTTGGAATGATCGCACACAGGGCTGCAATAAAATAACTACAGAAAGCAGAGCGAATCGTGAAGCGTTTGACAGGGTTCGCATGCTTTCTAGAGTTGAATTCTAGTAGCTTGTACAAATTATTTATGATGCAGGATTTCAAAAAAAAAAAATAACTATTGTTACGCGAAAAACGTGACTCACGGTTTTTTTTTTCTTCAAAGCTACAGACTAATAATAACGAAACTAAATGAATCACATATCCTTGAGCATCGACACACCGTTACGGAAGATTATCAAGATAGAGAATTTCCATTACAACTGAATAAGCTGACATGCATCTTTACTAAAGTCAAAGCTTACCGTCGGCTATGTTATTTTACGGTAAAGAAGACTCAGAACCGAATTCATGCACGCTGCGCTGCCTCTACTTGCATTTTTCCTAGCAGCGAGAAAGCACAGCCATTCAGTGGACGTGAAGATTTGCTTGCGTTATTTCTGAGGTGCCTCCCTGGGAATATATCGCAGCAAAGCTTTACGCGGTTACAGTTATACGACTGACATTACAGTTATACGACTGATAAAAGGCAAATGTAGTGCTCTTCTCGAAGCGTCTCCTGTTTGGTCAGAGAGGTCGACGTCTCTTTAACATTCAGATGCCAATCGTTTCTACATTTATGCTTATTAGTCGATACAATACAAAACAACAATTAGGATGCTAAACCTGGTTGATATTCATGGTTTTGGCTCTGTTTTCTTTATCAACATACAGTTCGTTCTCGTCGCCATTGTGGCCGTGGTTGCGCTGGCCTACGCTGAGGAAGAGAAGAAGGAAGAGAAGAAGGACGACGTCGAAGGCCGCATTGGCTTCGGCGGAGGCTACGGTCACCAGGCAGGCGGCAACCGATACGGCTTCAACCGCGGAAGCTCAGGCTTCAACCAGGGTAGCGGAGGCTTTGACAGCGCCAACCGCTACAACAACGTGCAGGGCTTCAGGAACCGTGACGGCTACCGTACCAACCAGGGCTTCGACCAGACCTCCTCCAACCGCTACGGATCTGGTAGTGGAGGCTTCAACACTGGCTTCAACCGTGGTGCTGGTGGCGCTTTCAACCAGTACGGGTCTCAGGGAGGAGGCTACCTTGGTTGAGCTGAGAGCAAGTACCTGATAAGTGAGTTATTGTATTCATAATTGCGGTAGAAAGTGGATTATCTCTTTCACTAGCTCCGACGCGCTCGTGAATTCCCGTTATTGCGACTACGTAGACTTCCAGAGGTCGGTTAAAACAAGGTGATATCAAGGATTTAAGCACTGTAAAATGAGCTTGTGATGTACAAAATACTCATTGTTGCACTACTGTGTCACACAGTGTCACGTTTTACATTCAGTCACCCTTTTCTTTTCATTGCAAAAAAGGCTATCGCATGATCCCATATCTTATTGTTATTTCTGTCAAGCGCCATGTTTCAGTAAAACAGCTTTTACAACAGACTATATATGTCAGCTCCTTTAGCAGCGTTTAGAAGGCCAGCCAGAGCTAAGCCCAAATGCAGAACGCTTAGTACAACTATACGCTATACTGTTTTCATTTGGTTTCTCAATATGAACTGTAAGACAGTAATTATTGCTACTTCCCGTTCTATAACCAACATTGCTATCTCTTTTTCTTCCAGCAAACCGCAAGAACTGCCAAAAAGAAAGCTGTCTTCCGTGACTTGACCCGAGGGACCTGTCTTCAGTAGTCTGAACATGGAAACCACCATTCAAGTGAAGCGAAATTACTGTCGTCGTTAAAAGAAGCACTGCTCAGTGGAAATACAGCTGAGACAAGTGAAAATAAAGTTTGTTAATTTATTTTCTTATGCATCAGGTGTTTTTCGTCTTCCTAGCTGTTCCGTTTGTTCAATTTCACACCACTGACAATAGCTGAATTTACAATTTAGTGTCACGCACAGCTAGTAGATATGGCGGTCAATATTTTAAGATATTCCCAACAGTGAGCAGACAGTGACAATGCTGATTGGGTGGTGTTGGTAACAAATGTGGGATTGGGGATGGAGTGGCGGAATAATGAAGATATAATTTGACGTTTAGAATTCAGATGCAGAGATGCAGGAGAGCCAGGCATTGTGTGCGGGTTATAGCTTTTTACAAACTCACCTATTCGTTGTTATCGACTAAGAGTAATCATTGTTCTAACTGTTCTAACGATCGCCACACATTCACATGCCTCTAAATCTGAGCACAGAGCAAAATTCATTTGATTGTTAACAACGGCGGTGTTGTCCTTTGTGACGACATTGGTGAAGTGGAACGTTTCGAAAATAGTCAACGTAAGTAAATAAGAGCTCACTGTTTACCCGCCACTTGCCCATGAGCGCACATGCTATTTTAAAGTTTTAACATAGAAGTGCAATAGTCGTCTAATTTGAAGGTTTACTTTTGTTCTGTTTGTGTTACTCTCCAATGATTTTTTTTTTTTGCAGTTGAGCACAAGAATCCTTGAAAACTTGATAAGCTAAAGCAACCCTAGTAGGTGTCAATGCGTCTCCTTCACTCATAAGCACTATACATACCTGTTTGATTACACATTAGACACCGTCCAGCTAACGCGAGTAACCGAGTATAATACCTTGGTGTTTATTTTTCATCAAATCTTACTTGGTCTAAGCATGTTGAGTATGTTACAGCGAGATCATGTAGAATGTTAAATTTTGTTAAACGGAACTTCCGCTTAGCTTCCTCCCAAAATCAGAGCACTACTTTATCTTTCGAACTTTAGACCTATATTGGCGTACGCCGGTGTGGCCTGGGACCCGCAAAGTAAGACCCTACGTACTATGCTCGAGCTGGTACAAAACTGTGCAGCCCGTTTCGTCAGTTCTAACTATGACTTCATGTTTAGTGTTACTGCACTTAAGGACAGGTTGGGGTCGAAATTACTACGTACACGTAGAAAAAACCTTCCGATTAGAAATGCTTGTCAAAATTTTTCCAGACATGCTTAAAATAGATAAAGAATCTTATCTTTTACCTCCCCGATTTCTTATGTCACAGAAGGGACCACTCTCTAAAAAAAAGAGAGTTTTTGCAGAACACACGTCTACCAACGCTCGTTTTTTCCACACACAATTTCCCACTGGAATCAGATTCCACAGAAGATTGTTGACTGTCGCACTGAAAGAGTGTTCAGAGACATGCTGTTACCCTCACAGCTACATCTTTTTTTCCCCTTTTTTTCTGTTTTTCTGTTAATCTTGTTTGCATAGTTATCCTTTTTATGTAAGCATATGTCACCCTGTGTATTCCCCCCCGGCAAAAATGCCTTCGGGCGCTGCAGGTACTTTGAATAAATAAAAATAAATAAATAAATAAAAACAAAAAGCTGGAGGTCGCAAAAGTATTTCTGTCGTTTTTACTTTGATTTTTCACTTCGAGCTCCTTATGCCAGCACTTACTGCTAACATTCAATCTTTAAGCTGTCATTATTCCTGAAGTGCTATTTATTTCGCTATGTTCACTAGAAAAAAGGAACGCGTATACCCCCCTGCTTTTTTTTTTTTTTGTCGCGAAAGAAGTCTCGTTTGTGCAACACTCCTTTCGTTGAAAGCATCTTCGAACCCTACACTTCTTTTGTAAACATTCATTTGGCGCTGACCGACAATTTTAGGTGGCTCAAAATATGACCAGATTTGAAACCTCGTACTTCCTTTCACGTGCAGTGAGGGAATATTTACACACCCACTTTGATTCTGAATGAAATTAAAAAAAAAAGAACTTTATATACGGGAGTACAAATGGCTGGTTTTAGAAGTTTGTGCAGCGACGAGTATTGTTTTTGTAAAGATTTGTTCTTTTAATAAAAAAGACAGCTCGCGCATATGCGCAGCCGCTTTCTCGACGCCACAGCTCGACCTTGCGCTTGGTTAGGACTGCTTCGACTGCTCTGCGCTTGGCCTTATACGTGACTGGGATTACTGCTTAATAAACACAGTAACGTTAATGTGATTATGTTTTCTAAGTTGCATTGTTTTTTGTCGTTTTCACTTCACATAATTTACAAGGCACAGGAAAAAGAACGGTCGTGCGATCTTATTTGTCATTGCGCACACTTCTCGAACCATGGCAATACCACGAATTTTTTGTTCCCATTTAGTTAATGCGAAATACTACGGCTTGTATAAACATGACAGAAAAAAACAAACAAACGAAAACCTAAGACTAGGCGTGCGCGAATATTCAAGTTTCGAATTCGAATCGAATAATACCTAATCGAATAGTTCGATAGGACTTCCGAATAGCTAGTATCGGAAGTTTTGAATAGTTCGACAGGACGAATATCAAAAAGGCGACAAAAGCCAATGGTGCAACTTGGTTAGGGTGGGGTGGCTAGAACTAACGCTATCGTCTTTACAGTAGGCCTTCCGTTAAAACTTTCACTGATATCCAGGGTTCAAAAGCGAGTGCATGCTTATTTTAAAGGAGATTACGCCATTTCGGCACGTAAAGGAAAGAACGCATGAGAAAACTGTCAAGCCTTTCGCAGCTTTGCTTCCGAAACGCAGGCATGGACTTCTTCCGTAGTTCGGTCGCATATATCACAAGCGCCTTAAAACGTCCCGTCCCGACTTTGACCCACGAAACCCCACAGTGATTGGCATCACACGCGAAAATTTGTTCACGCTGTGCAGTGGCCGGTGCCGCACCGCATCACTCATTCAGAAACTCGTATCATTCCGGCGCGCAAGTAAAGACTGCTTTGAACGGGTGCCCGAACATTTTTGGGCCTGGAGCACTCATTACAATCAAGCACAACATCACCTTTCTCAGATGAGCCTTATTGCGCGACCATGGGGAAAAAAGAGACTATAGCTACTGTACTTTCCCCCTTCTGACAGCAGTTATAGGAGGTTAGGAGTGCCGCTGCTGACTGGGATGGCGGCTCTTCTATGAGCATACTGGAAAGAGCATGGAGTTGCACTTTATCCAGGTATCACCAGAATTGCTTTGCGATACCTTCCCATCCCTTCTACTGAGGTGCCCAGTGAGCGCATGTCTTCCACTGCAGGAAACACCGTGACATCACGGCGAGAGAGCCTGACGCTAGGTCATGCGGAACAGCTTTCGTTTCTGCAGGATGATTTCTAGACTTTCGGTAGCACTCACCGCGTTATGTGCTCGAGGATGTGAGCAGATTTTGTTTCTTTGTTCCTTCTTTCAATTATCAATAAAATGTTTAGGATTCGATATTCGATTCGATATTCGATATTTTCGGCCCCTATTCGCTACTATTCCATTCGAATTCCATTCCAGATGAAATTCCACTATTCGCACACCCCTAAATAAGACTCATAGCTAGCGAAAAACATTATTCTGCGTCGAAGCGTAAAGCCACTTCCTAACAAGGCTCCTTATTACTACAGAAAATATGTGTGACGTGAAATTTTCGGGGAAATCCCGACTGCGTGAAAAATATAGTCGGAGAACAACCATGTTGGAGAGTACAGAAATTGGGACGGACCCATCTTGGGAAATATTTTTTGTGACCAAATTAGAGCCCTTTCACAGATGTGCCATGTGACAAAATAATGGGCTTTTTGTCAATCATGATTTCATGCAGGGTACACTCGGATATGAACCGCCATGTTTAGGACACGTGCACCGTGCGCACGTTGACGGTACCCTTGTGTGCGGTATGTCTCCGGTCTTTATCGGGTAAATTGTGGCGTGCTTCGGCAGATCAGTGCGTCTTATTTAGGCGTCAAAGCAATGAGCGACATACAACTCCAGTTTCTCCCCGTTTTATACGCCGTCTTCTCTCTCATTCTCCTTTCCTCCCTGGTCCCGCCTTTTCGGTCGTCACCAGTTCTGGTCGTTTTTGTCGGCGGAGGCAATCTTTTATTTTCGTTTTTCTTTTCTGTGTGTGTACTTCTTTCACCTTGCGAGTGTCCGAGGAGTGCCATCTTCCCTTGCCCTCTTCCACGCGTTCCGGTGGATGTGTCGTCCGGCCGACGCAAGCGGATTGCCAGCCAACGCTAGGAGCAGCCGCACCACAACAACAGCTCGAGGCTGGCCGACCGGAGGCGAGGGTGAGGGGAGGTTCCCCCGAGGCAATCCGAAAAAAAAAAAAGAAGAAGCGTTGCCGGCTGCGAGCAGGAAAAGCCCAGCCAATGGGTCAACGTTTTGGGTACTATAAAAGTTGCCCCTGATTCTGCGGGAGAGTCAACCTTGGTCTCAGCGTCCCAAGACAGTCGTATCCAAGTACCCTGCAGACAACATGGCACGCAAGTTGGTGAGTTATGTTCGGACGATTTTCGTTGGGAAGGATCGCTCAAGGGGCTGCAATAAAATAACTATAGAAAGCAGAGCGAACCGTGAAGCGTTTGTCACGATTCGCATGCTTTCTACGCTTGAATTCTAGTAACTACTACAAATAATTTATAATGCAGCACAAAAAAAATTGCTAGGAGAGAGACATGACGCAGTGTTTTTTCTTCGGAGCTGCAGGTTTAAAATCACGAAACTAAATGAATGACATGTGCTTGAGCATCGACATACCTGTACGGAAGATTATTAAAATAGCGAATTTCTAGCTACAGGTGTAACTAAATAAGCAGACATGCATCATTCCTAAAGTCAAAGCTTATTGTCGACTATATTATTTCATGGTAGAGTCAGAACCAAATTTATGAAACTACGCTGCATCTACATGTATCATTCCCAACAGGGAAAAATCACAGCCATTGAGCGGACGTGAAGTTTTGCTCGCGGTATTTCCGAGGTGCCTCCCTGGAAATACATCGAATCAAAACTTGACACAGGGCTAATTACAGTTATACGACTGATAAAAGTCAAATGCAGTTGCTCTTCCAGAAGCGTCTCGTTTGGTCAGAGAGTGAGACACCTCTTGAATATTCAAATGACGTCTGCTTCTACATTTATATAGTAAATCACGCAGTTGTCCTTATTAGCCTATACACTACAAAATAATAGTTATAATGCTTAGAGTACACCAGCTACGCAGTAAGCCAGGTTGATATTCATGGTTTTGGCTCTGTTTTCTTTGTCAACATGCAGTTCGTTCTCGTCGCCATTGTGGCCGTGGTTGCTCTGGCCTACGCTGAGGAAGAAAAGAAGGAAGAGAAAAAGGACGACGTCGAAGGCCGCATTGGCTTCGGCGGTGGCTTCGGCCAGCAGTCAGGCGGCAACCAATACGGCTTCAACCGCGGACAATCGGGCTTCAACCAGGGCAGCGGAGGCTTTGACAGCGCCAATCCGCTACAACAACGTGCAGGGCTTCAGAAACCGCGACGGCTACCGCACCAACCAGGGCTACGACCGGAACTCCTTCAACCGCTACGGATCTGGTGGTGGAGGCTTCAACACTGGCTTCAACCGTGGTGCTGGCGGTGCCTTCAACCAGTACGGGTCTCAGGGAGGAGGCTACCTTGGTTGAGCTGAGAGCAAGTACCTGATAAGTGAGTTATTGTATTCATCATTGCTGTAGAAAGTGGTTGATCTCTTTCACTAGCTCCGACGCGGTCGTGAATTCCCGTTATTGCGACTACGTAGACTTCCAGAGGTCGGTTAAAAGAAGGTGATATCAAAGATTTAAGCACTGTAAAATCACCTTGTGATGTGCAAAATACTCATTGTTGTACTACTGTATGACACAGTGTCACGTTTTACGTTCAGTCGCCCTTTTGTTTTCATTGCGAAAAAAGCTATCTATCGCATGATCCCATATATTATTGTCATTTCTGCCAAGCACCCATGTTTCAGTAAAACAGCTTTTACAACCGACTATATACGTCAGCTCCTTTAGCAGCATTTAGAAGGCCAGAAAGAGCTAAGCCCAAATGCAGAACGCTTAGTACAACTATACACTATACTGTTTTCGTTTGGTTTCTCAATGTGAACTGTAAAACAGTAATTATTGCGACTTCCCGTTCTACAACCGAACATTGCTATATTTTTTTCTTCCAGGGAACCACAAGAACTGCCAAAAAGAAAACTGCCTTCCGTGACTTGACCCGAGGGACCTGTCTTCAGTACTTTGAACATGGAAACCACCATTCAAGTGAAGCGAAATTACTGTCGTCGTTAAAAGAAGCACTGCTCAGTGGAAATACAGCTGAGACAAGTGACAATAAAGTTTGTTAATTTATTTTCTTATGCATCAGGTGTTTTTCGTCTTTCTAGCTGTTCCGTTTGTTCAATTTCACACCACTGACAATAGCTGAATTTACAATCTACTGTTACGCACAGGTAATAGCTTTGGCGGTCAATGTTTTAAGATACTCCCAACAGTAAGCAGACAGTGACAATGATTATTGGATGGTGATAGTCAAGTATGTGCAATTGGGGGGTGGAGTTGTGGGAATAATGAAGATATAATTTGATGTTCAGAATTCAGATGCAAGAGATGCAGGCGAGCAAGGCATTGTGAACATGATAGCTTTTTACAAACTGTTATTGAATAAGCGTAATAATGGTTGCAACCATCACCACACGTTTAAATGCCTTCAAATATGAGCACTGAGCAAATGTAATATGGTTCTTAGCAACAGCTGCATTTCTCTTTGTGAAGAAATTCGCTAGGTGGCACGTTTCGAAAATAGTGAACGCAACGTAAATAGGAGCTCATTGTTTACGCACCCTTTGCCCATGAGCGCACGTACTATTTTTGAGTTTTAACATAGAAGTGCAATAGCAGTCTCATTTCCAGGTTTACTTTTGTTCTGTTGATATTGCTGTACAACAGGGATTTTTTTGTTGTTGAGCACAACAATTCTTTAAATATCGATAAGCAGACGCAATAACAAAAATCTGCATGTCACAAAGGTATTTCTGTCGTTTTTACTTTGTTTTTCACCTCGAGCTGTTTACGCCAGCAGTTGCTGCTAACATGCACTCTTAAGCTATCATTATTCCTTAAGTGCTATTTAAGTTGCTATGTTCACTAGCGAAAAAGAACATGCGTGGGGGGAAAAATGATGGGTATACCCTTTCTTTCTTTCTTTTTTTTTTTTTTTGTTACGACAGAATTTCAGTTTGAGCAACACTCCTTTCGTTGAAGAGAGCGTCAAAGTATTCTCTCCTTTTGTAAACAGTCATTTGCGCTCATTGACAATTTCAGGCGGCTCAAAATATGACCAGATTTGAAACCTTGTACTTCCTTTCACGTGCTGTGGGGAAAATTTTACACGCCCTCTTTGCTTCTGAATTAAACAAAAATACTTTATATTCGAGCGTATAGAAATGGCTGGTTTTGGGAGTATGTGCAGCAAAGGCCATTGTTCTTGTAAAGATTTGTTCTTCTAATGAAAAAAAAAAGCTCGTGGACTGCCGCTGCTGCGGTTCTCGGTACTTGCGCTTGGTTGGGACACCTCTGATTGCTCTAAGTTTGACCTTATACGTGACCGGGGCTACGATTACTAAACATTGTAACATTCATGCGAGGATGTTTTCTACATTACATTGCTTTTCTTTGTTTTCATTTTATAGGATTTACGTGGAACAGGAAAAAAAAAACGGTGGCGCGATCATATTTTTCATTACGCACTCTTCTCGAGCCATGACAATACCGCGAAATATTAGTTCCGTTAGAGTTATTGCGAAATACTACGGCCTATATAAATTTGACAAAAATACAAAAGGAAAACATAAGACTCAAAGCCAGCGAAAAACAACTTCCGCTTCGAAGCATGAAGCGATTTCATAACATGGCTCTTTAGTACGACAGCAAATTTGTGCCACGTGTAAATTTTTTCTGGAAGTCCAAATTGCGGGAAAAATACTGCTGAAAAACAGCCATGTTGAAGGAGCACAGAAAGTGTGACGGACCCGTCTAGGGAAATATTTATGTGACCAAATTAGAGCTCTTTTACAAATGTGCCATGCGGCAAAAATAGTGGGCTTTTTGTCATTGAAGATTTGCATGCAGGGGACTCTCGGATATGAACCGCTATGTTTAGGACACGTGCTTTGTTCGTACGTGGACGCAACCCTTGTATGCTTTACGTCTCCGGTCTATATCGTGTAAGTTGTACCTAAGCGTGCTTTTGCAGATCAGTGCGTTTTATTTAGGCGTCGAAAGAGTGAGCGATATTATAGCTATCCGTGGACGAGGTAGGAGGATGGCCGAGACGTTGATTGGGCTTGGCTGCCGCAGCTGTTTGGCTTTCAGATGAGCCTGCCGGCGCCTGCCTCGGGGACAAGGAAAACAAGCCTGTCGGAGCTACATCGGAGCTGCCGATGGAAAGTTACCTTGTAGTGTCACAGAGCGCAGCGTTGATATAAATGTCTTGGGGCTAAGGAATGTGACTATAGTGACGATTGCTTCAAATCTGTTTTCCAGTATGAGCGTGAACGCCGATTTGTCGCTTTTTTTTTACATTATGTTGGTGCTATTGGCTGACGAATTGGTCGCTAGCTTTTATATTTGTGATTTTAATATTAATTAATTTGCGTGCGTGACGAAGCCATGAAGAAGTAACGAAGCTGTAAACACGAGATGTCTACCCGAAGAAGACCACCCGTGCTTGTGTTGTCTTGATCTGTTCTCTTGTATACAGACCTGTGTTTGCGCGACTACCTTCATTTGTCATGAATCCGTTCTAACTAGGCCAACTTTCTGTCGTTCGAAGAGTCTGATTTTGCAGAGCCTCTTCATTAAGTCGCATGTGCAGTTCAGTATGTGCGAGTCCGGTCTGTAAAATCTTTGCGTATTGCCTTTCATTTGCAGTTTCTCATATGTTCCGGCGCTGATTGTCCACACATACTAAGAAGCGTGAGTAGCTATACGACAGGCTCTGGTCCTCTTCCAATGGATGGATGGATGGAAAAACTTTATTAATTGTCCTCTTCCAAGGCTGTCGAGAGTTTTTTTCTTCCATAATAGCGTAGGCTGGCCATCAGTAGCAATCCCTGCAGCACACGCATATTGTGTAGCGCGTTCGCGATGACACTTGAATATGCACTGATGTGAAGCCCGTTTGTTTGTTTGTTTGTTTTGCGGATTTTTCTAGTGTCTTTCACGCACTTTTCCCTTCAAGGCAGCCTTACTGCTTGCACACTGGTACACAGCACGTCTTAACCATTGTTGGTAGCATACTGGTGATACGACTCAGGGCGAACAACGGGGCCGCCGCGCTATCGAAACGTTGGGTATGGTGACGTTGGCTGTTCGAGCCTGCATCGTGTTTTGTGGTGACCTAAACATGACGGCCTGTTGGGGTTCATGTGCGCGGCGCTATAGGGGCAATCTTCTGTGAAAAAAAAAAGCAGGCCTGAAGCTGGACTTCATTATTCCAAGAGTGCTTAGCATCCTCCACGGTTTACTTCCAGGAATCGCTTATGATTAGCTGGTTCAAGATAGTGCACCTAGGCTATCTATACACTTGCTACAATGGTAACTACACGCAATGTTCACAACTTGTCAGCCTTTTTTAGTTGAACTCCGAACAACCTGCCATTTACAAATCTTATGCTGTTAGGCTTGTTCGCGAAAAGCTCGCTTAAGAAGAGCGTTCATCACTTCTGCTCCCGCAGCTTTTCCGATAAAGCACGGATTCACCATACCTCTTAAAACATATAACTTCGTTTCCGAGCCAGCAGGCTCTCTACAGCGTTACATTTTTGTACCAATTATTCACGTAGCGTGAGGCTTGCCAGTATGAACCTACACTCAATCAAAGCTGTACAACTCCAAGGAGGCTTTGATTTCGCGAACTACGCCAACGTTCCGTTTAGCAGCTTAGGAACACCGTTTTGTTGGCATGCCCTTTTAAATGGATGGCTTTCTTTGCCTCTTTGGCACGCTTTCGTGATTCGCGATCAGTGGTAAGATTTTCACTGGCGACGTAAATTCACCGCTGCAACGCGCATGTGCGGTCGAGCCCTTTCAAGAGAACAGAACTCCTTCAAGCGACGAGACTCACTCTTTGAAATGCACACAAATAATCTTGTTAACGTCCCTTTTTTTGTGGGCTTACGGAATGAACCAAAGTACTTCTCGCTGTAAAATAAAAATGAAAGAATACATTATACCGACATTGACAATCGCTTCCATAGTTTCTTCGTAATTCGTTTGCAGTACTAAAACTAAGACTTGTGATAAGCCTTAACTTTCTCATAAACGTGGATGCAGCCACTCATTCAAGAGCACTTCCGTGTTTCCCACAATACCTGCTGCGCTGATTTCAGCCTGGATGCCACAGGATAGTTTAAGTATCCTATCTACTTACGTACATTAGTCCGCAATAAATAATTCTGTGCTTCTCCGTGACAGGATTGTAGCTGCAGCCGGTGAGAGCCTAAACATACGGTGGTGAGCTGCAAGATCTACATATGCATTCGTCGAGGTCACGTTTAAAATACAGTGAGCGAGTGCAGGCGAAAAAACTATAGAAATTAAGATGCGCAACAGTTCGAAGACGCTACAGGTTATCTTTTAAAAGAGGCCGCACGTGTTATCTGTTGGCTTCTTTGGCAGAGCTCTAAAAGCACCCTCATAGACAGCCAGAAACCGGCGCCGGTATCTTCACATTGCGAGGCTAAACAGGTTTCTCCGCATAGATGTACGTCAAAGATGGCTGGAGCACTCGAACTTCCGTGCTACGCGTCACAAGCCGAGCCTCCCCGGACCGCACGTGTCACCGCTTAACTGGTTGGAATAAGCCGGTCAGCCCAAGGTGAAAACGTAGCAGTGGTTTCCAAAAAAAACAGACAAGGCACGTGCTTCAGCATCCAAGCCGCGTTCAAGGTTTCAAACAGAAACATCGGTATGAGCAACAAGGTGAAAAGGAAAACCTATGAATTACGTGTATAGTCAGAAGTACCCCGACGGCGCTTCTGGCGTTTCTTTCTTCTTTCTCTGCCCTGGCAAAAAACGCATCAATGCAATGTGCATCGCTGATGAGCAGCTATTCACAGTATACGGTCAATGAACAGTACAACGCAACTACAGTGTAAACGTTATCTATGGGTGGTACGAAGCTCACGTATTGAAATGACTGTGGCATAATTTTTATCAAGTGTCTACCTTATGGGTGACAGCATGTGGGCACCGCAACAGCACAGACATGTTGCCGGCATTCCAGTGGAATTCCTGAAGTTCACTAACTTATACTGTAGGTCCCCTTTTGACGATAACGTCTTTCTTATCTAAATTACTAGAACTGCTCTGCTGCATGCTAATCATACAATAATAATACAGCTGCTGGAATGGGCGTTGTGTCCTCGCTCATAATAAGCCCACATAGCGCTCCCGATGGGCTGTTGTGAGCATGCATACGCCCGTGTATACGGCCGGTAGAAGTGCGAAGTTAACTGGCGTCACCCAATGTTTTGCTGGCCGCTGACTGACGCCGGTAGCTTCCATTGATCTCATCTAGTACAACAAGAAGTCGAGACGCTTGCAATGTCAATAACTGCCACTGGCGGTGCTCCACGTCACGGCGGCGAGTTGCCGTTGCGTGGGAGCTGCCATGACGTTGTTCCTTCTCAATAGCTGCAGTGAGCTTCCGTGAAGCGTCGTGCTGACGTCACGACAGCGCATTTTTAGAACACAGTCCCCAAAGTCTACGCGCAGTGCTAAACATCGATATCACTGTCAATGCTTAGATGTAACAAAGTGCAAGGACAAGAAGGTGATACTGTCATACTAATGGAAATGCGTGCAGCGGCTCATCGACACTACACTGCCAAAAAGGAATATATATGCCACGATTCGAAATTTTTGTATAAAATAACCGGTGAAAGCCCAAAAGGTGCGTTGGGGACGAGTGCCTAATGAACGTTATCTCAAGGTGAACGCTGATATTATTTCATAAGGAAAGTTGCTATCAGGTAGCATCTTGGTTTGGAACGCGCATTAGTCATTTGGTTTTGGGGACGGCCATCAGCTAGAGCAAGATTCGGAAAGTGGACATAGTTCTTTTAAAATTACAAATTCAGGTTCCACCACAAATACGTTTTCTTATAAAGTCTCATTCTGAGTGTTATATTAAGCTCTTCTCCGAGTCTACTACGACGCAAACGAATTCTAAGAAATACCCGGCGAGTATCAAGGACACTGTTACTATATAGTAAATAAAATGAATCAGACACCGGTAATTTGTGGCTTGACGGTAACAGCCTATCCAGCTCATCTATATGCACGTCTTATTCAAAACATCCGTTTCGCCACCAGACGTCATCACTATAGGAAGAATGTCATCAAATGAATTAACCGAGCTTGTAAGGCTATGGTAGTTTGGAAAACCCCCCATACTCCCACGCCACGTTTCCTTCGCACCGGCGAACCGAGCTCAATGTCACCGGACGTTCGGAGCGCTGGCGCAAACCCTCACAACATTTCCGGACACCGTAATGGGCTTTCTCGTGAAGCAATTTTCCATTTTTATTCCGTTTATGCGTGATTCCTGCCTCGATCTAAACGAACGCTTCGCATTGTGACTCAGCTCATGGCTCACTAGACGTAATACTGGGAGCCAAGTCAAATGGTATCACTTTCTTTTTCTTCTAATAACGCAATATACGCGCAAAGCACATTGGTATGTCTTATTTTGGGCCACAAGAAAGCTCTCGATCTAATTAATTATTTACCGTATGACAGGTGTGTTGTTATAGAGAGGCATTGCAGAGCTGCAGGAGAGAATATGAAATAAGGGTTAATTCACAAAGACACTATTATATACGTGACCTCTGTTTTGTTCTTGTTCGGTTAGATCTATATAGGGAAAAAAACTTTGCAAAGGTATGCCTGTGAGAGTGCGTTCATGCTACTTCCAGAGCGAAACATGAGCTCTTTCACGAATGTATATAAGAAGTCCGACTGCCATAACGCCGTGCATGCGCCTAGAACTAGACAAAGCAAATATATTTTATTGAATATTAGAACGACAGAAAGCTGAGCTAGTTAGGGGTAATTCATTATGAAAGAAGGCAGGGCGTTCTGACAAGTATACCCAAGAGATGAGAACCGTACCGTATACAAACACCGACTATCGACTGAAAAGACGCGCTGTGGAGGAGAACAAGATGGACACAAAAATTTTTCTGCGCATGCTCAGAAATGGCAGCCCCAACTGTCAGTCGGGCACAGGAGCGCGGGATTACGCGAGAGAATTATGTCTAAACTATTTCGCATCTTTATGCGCATTAATCGAAGGTTTGCTCCCCCCATTCGTTTCTATTGCTATTGATAAGTCGAGCCTCATCCATCAGACGCGTTTCTTCGTTCTTTTGTATGAAACGAGAAGAGCCAAGGTGGGGCCTAGTTGGTTGTGCGCAGCTATTGATTTTTCTTGTATAAAACATACAATAAAAAGCGCAAGGGAACGCGCTTGTCCTGTTCCTGCAGTGTTGTTGCTTGCATTTTGTCTTGTGTGTGTCAGCAGCGCAATGCAATGAATAGCTATGTATAAAACTGCGCATTCATCGAATCTTGACTTGTATTTAAAATCATGACAACGCAACGAAATATCAGACTGCGATCCTCGGATTGGCGCCCTACTGTGATCGATTCATCTCTGATTAACACAGCGACCTATCTGTTCTACGTAGAAGCGGCCGCAGCAGATAAGCACTTTATGTACCACCCCCACCCGATAGTTTGTATACTTATTGGTGCGTTTTACAAAAGAAATGTCTGCCCGCCTTTTGTTTTACACCTGCTTATTCTTTCTCTGCACTGTGACACGGTGGCAAATATCTTCCCTTGCAGCCGTATCACCACGATTTGGGGACACGTGCACTTGATGCCATCTTTCAAGGGCGACAACGGCGCCCTGTCATGTCTAAACGGACAATAGGCAAAAAATATTTATATTTGACTAAAAAATAGTAATACACATCGACTCCAGGCTCTATACTGACAAGACTCACTGAAAAGTTTTGTTAATACGTAGTTCACTTTCGTGGCAAAAAGTGCCTATAGCTTCCCGAAATAGTTAATATTTTAAAAAAGAGGCCGATGTTGTTCTTATGGGCTGTAATCGAAATTCTTGGAAAGGCATGAGCTTTGAAGAGCGATTAGGGTCTGCGATACTGCAACTTTATAATCATGGTTCAGCAGGTTTTCTGCTGTACAGATTCCGGATTTGATTTCGATAACTAAGTTTCTTCGTTAGACATAATTTTTTTTTCGCCTATTACCCATTCAGTTACTGCGGGGCGCCGTTGCTGACACCGAGATATAACGCCACATACAGATGTACCCAAATCTTGAGTAATGAACAATTTTGACACTGTATCTACATTTGATAGTCGACGTTTGCGCTGTGTGGTTCATTTCTCTTGTATCTGAATGCCTTACCATCTTTCTTCGTGAATTCCTACCAACCAGCTGAAACTCCTGTCAGGTCATTTTAAGCCTCATTTCTAGTACTCCGAGCCTTTCTCAATGTTCTACTTGCCTGCACAATCCTGCATCTTCAGCTTCGTTAACTGCTACTTGTTTGTTTCTATCTAGGACTGTGTCTTGGTTTACCCGGAATCGCGTCTGCATGGCAGAAGGGCGGATTATGCGCTTCGTCCGCCAAGCGCTTCGTCCCGTCTGTCTCACCCTTTCTGGGTCCCGTCTATTGCGCTTTATTTTTACCAAGTATGCATCACCAACTGGCCCAAACTTGTACTCTTCTAAATTATGTGCGCCTTTCTGCAAATATATGGACCAGCTGTGCTACGAGGACTTGTGCTATACTCTCCGCCGAATCCTTTTTTCAAGCTAGATTTCATCAGGAGCGCCTGAACATTTGTTGCTCTGCCACGGGAGACGATCACCGCGAGAACCGGCTCTACGCCGATTGGATGAGGACTGCAGACCAACACGCGGAACTCTTGTGGTGGGCGAAACTTCGAGAGCCCCAGCCAAGTAAGATCTGTTCTATTTCACCGCCAAATAAGTCCTTGAAGACGTTGTTGTAGACGAGTCATTGCAAAGCCCTGACTTTAGGCCCGAAATATACTATTTTAAGCCCGACCTGAAACTTGTAGACATATTAAGCATGCTGGGATGCATCACTAGACCTGCCCTTGAAGTAGGGCGCCCGCGTCATATATTTCCGAGTGTATTGCTAACATCAACGTATCTAATAAGCTAATTAAGGCTGTTGATTCTATCCGATGTTTGACGAATTATTGCGTTGAGAGGGAACTTAGACCTGAGTTCCCTGACGAGGAAGGTTACCTTGTTGTTATGCCAAACAGCATAGTTTCAGGATAAGGCTTATCGGCAAAAAAAAAAAAAATTAGACTGTAAAACTCTAGCCATTTGTAGTCGATCGACGCGATGTCGACTTCCGGTTAATAAAAAATCCTTCTAAGATCGTTGTAACGTCAACATCGCAAAAATCACTCAACTTAGAGGCTGTTGCTTTTTCGGCCAGAGATTCCTTTTCCAGCGATTATTTCGGCGAAAAGGACCTGGCAATTCACTATAGCCAGTTACCTGCAGAACTACTTAGCTTCACCCAGTTTTTAGAACATTTTCGCAAGGGTAACTTTTTCTGGGCGTTTCCTGGAAGTTTCACGAGAAACACACGTGTGCTATATTAGGTGTTCGGCGGCAGAACCACCGCCGTTGGATACAAAAGGGCAACCGGCACCGGGGCCTGTAAGACAATCCACCCTATTTTTATGCTTGTTAAACGCGCCATTTCTGCGTTTTCTATTTATGAAGATGGAAGAGTGAACAAAGGAGACGCACTCACTACAGACATAACAACTGGCAGTATTCTCTAGGTCTTCAAACCCAGTGCTCAATTTTTGGTCCAAAGATGGTACAGCTGTTAAAAAAGAAAGCAAAAAAAAAAGACGGAATCGTCATGTCATACCCTAAAGGCCAACTGCGGTCACTTTTTAACAATATCTAGGTAATGACGATTCTCTAATCCTGTGACACTCCTGTCACGCGCCTGATAGTAGAAATGCCCTGCCAATGCGAAAATAAGTTTAAAGGGCCTGACAACCGGCCAGAACGTGTCACAAGAGATTGGCAGACGTGGACTGTGAATTATAGTGCAATAATCGAGCATGTTTATCGCTATTTCAATCGGATTCGTATTCTTAAAGTGTGTTAGTGACAGAAACCGCCCCGTCGCATTGCCTGGCGACAAGCCTTGGTACAGCGCGAATGAGTCGTCGGAATGGCTGCGCGTAGTCTGCTGTCGTTTAAGCACACCACAATTCATGCTAAAAATTAGTCTGTATATTATTAGGCACCCACACCTTATTCTATGCTTATTACGAAGTAAAAGAAGTTTACTCTGAGAAGCAGCCTTGCCATTCGCGGCAACTATAGAACCATGTCGAGCCGCGGCGCATGCACGCGCAACGCACGCACGGGAACAGAAACACCTACCACTATTTGCAGCATGTGTTGCAAGCACGACTTCGTCGGTGGAGCTGATGGAAAAGTTGCGATAAAAAATGTTTCATGGCGTTTTTCGCGTAAGCACTCTAATGATTAGAAACTCTGACCGGTAACTTATTAATTATGTTGCACTGGAAAAAAAAACAGATACCATAAAAATTGGTTTTCAATCCCTTTAAATAGGCAAAAGGCCCAAAGCCGTAACCCAAACCCAACCGAGCAGTACTGTGTTCGCTTGACGTGTTCAGGAGCACAAACCTGAAGTCTTGCAAGGCATCTCAGCCTGGCCAGAGCGGAGCTGTATGACGAAAGCCGCAAAGAGCAGGCGCTCAGCGGAAACGTGGCCACACCACACCATTCGTGCAATGCCTCTGGTCTAAAATGGTCTTTTCTCAGTGCCGGGAACTGTTTCCGGAACGCATACAAAGTCTATCCGTTTATGGTACACTGCGTATCGTGTGAAAGGTGGCGTTTAATTTTATCGCTCGTATCGCCGTGGCGTCGAACTCTGCTATCCCCAAGCTTATGCATTCCTCCCCAAAACAATATAAGACAGTTTTCGCTCGTCCGCAAACTTCTTAGCGTTTTACCTGACTACTTAGCTGCGAAGCTGAACAGGTGGTGCCATCTGACGGTAGAAATAGAAACCATAAACAAAGGCATTGTTCTTCAGTGCGAATGTGAATTTTCGGCAGCGGCGTAATTTTGAATTCCCAAGCTTTAAAACGTTTGAACCTCGAGGTCACCAGCGATGCGCTTGCTACACACGCATGATCGCTGTCTTGTCGACGTTGCAGCGGTTAGTACGCTGGATTACCGAACACCTGTATCCGCGCTTCCGTCACTATGCCCAAACTGACGCCACATGCAGTGTGACCAGTAATTGTGGGAAGTCTTGTGGGTGGTTTGGGGTGATCAATAAGATTCATTTGTAAACAATCTGCGCATCTCTCAAGCCTGTATTTTTCCATAAACGATGGAAGTGAGCGAAGGAAAGTGCCGAGCTAGTTACATTGACATTTATCGACCCTACAAAATCTCCGAAGCTGGCCTTTTAGGCCGCTTTCACAATACAATCTGTGCACAAAGTGAGCGCCCACTTTAATGGGCATGTTACACGTTTATTACAAGTATTTTATCTTTGCGTTGCAGTGTGATCATCGCCAAACGCTTAAATATGCATACTATTCCATCAAGTGCGAATGAGGCTGAAAAAAAGCAATATAATAACAAGAAAATAGTCGCAGGCATTTCAGATACTCATTGCGCATCGCAGAGGCTAAGGAAAGGAGGAAGTGTCAGCGTTGTTTTAACCGCTGCTGCTAAGCTAAGGAAGGCATGCGGAAGGCATGCGCAGATAAAATGTGCGCTGGTAAAAGAGAAAGGGTGAACAGTTAGTTGTTTAGTAAAATTGCAAAGGTGGCCGCAAGATGCCTAAATTCAGATTGCCGTATTGGTGTTGCATAAAGCCGCGTTCAGACTGCAGTCGCATCTGCCATTAGTGCTAGAACGTATGTTTGCGCAGGTAGCGACCACGTATGTTCACATTGAGGTCTTCGGCAAGATACATTTTTTTTTATGACGGGCCAATCACCGCTATGAAGGTGCGTTGCGTAATCGCTGCAATTGTTGCAGCGTAGCAAGGAATGGAGACGCTACGTGCGTTCTCACATACGCGCGTCGCGTCTGCCCTCTAGTCCGGTTTGGCTATGGTGGCCAGTTTGGCATCTGCCTCATTGAAGCTACTGGGAACATCGCTATACGAGTGGAAAAAAAGTAAATTCTAAATTGAGCAAAAACCACTTAATGGGGTACAAAGGATGCAACTACGTTATGCCGGCGTCTTCAGAAACCACATACGTTTGCCTTGAAGGTTCTGCAACTCGTGCATTGTCAATAATCACCCAGCATCAAAATGACAACTTCCAATTTCAACTTCTAACCAGGCGTCGTTCTGCAGCTGCTTGTCGCGGTACGTCGTACAGTATGGGCCTTCGTCGCGCTTATTCTACGTGTAATTCATCACTGCACATCAAAGACCCTTCCGCACTGGTCATGGTTACTAGCCACGGGAACACAACACAATAAACACCCGCAAACCAGATGCACAGACACGCTACTCTATTGCTTTCGAGGCGCGCGCATGAAGACGCGGAATCTGGGGAGGCCGGAAGGCCCGCGAGCGGAAAGTGAAAACCGAAACTGTTTTGCCCATTGGTTGTGCCGTAACTGTCACATCAGTAGTTGTCGTAAAAGTCGCGGTCCCGCCAACATTTACCCTTCAAACGTTACGTACTTTACGCTAAATACAACAGCGTCTGAAAAAGCTCATTACGTTGATTGCGTTTACGGTTACAATTCTTACCGACGATCCGTACGTTGCGCACGTAGTCTGAACACGGCTTTATAAATCATTTGCCGCTGCTGCCGCTTCTATGACAGAAAGGCCGTTTTCGTAATAGTAGATTAATTGAGCGTAAAAGGTGGTTAACCGCATGGTCCCCATCTAATATTTCGTTGCGTTGTCGCTATTGTAAATGCAACGCCAAAATTTGATTAATGCGCTTTCTTATACAGAAAAAAAAGCGAAAACGTGCATATAATGGATAACGTTCGGCATATCAATAGCAGTGTAAACGCAAGCTTGAGGCAGTCATTCATTTATCTGCATAAGGGAGAAATGAAATGCTTGAACAGTGATCGCTTGCCTAGACCCGCACGCATGTCTAAATTACGGGTGGAGCTGCCATTTCTGACATGCGCAGGTAAGTCTTGTGCCTTATAGCTTCTTTTCTGTCACTTCGTGTCTACCTTTTTTTCGCTATTGTGCGCCCTTTCAGTTGACATCCGGCGTTTGTGTAGTCTCGTTCTGTTCTCTGGTGTCCTTTCAAGATTAATGAAAGAGTGTCATTAAAGATCGAAAAAAATCGAAAAACGCACTTACACTTTATGATAAAGGAGACTACGTTAGCATTAACCGAGAATTATCAGAATACTTGGACAATTTCGCCGTTAACTTTCCACTAAAATATCTCGAGTCGAATTGGTTGCTTTTCAAAGCAGAGATGCATCGTCTTATACGTATTTATGTTCCAACCATTACAATAACAGAAAAAATAAATTCCCCACGATTCAATGTATCCCTCAAACGACTAAATAAGAGGAAAAAGCGTCTATTATTTCGCATTTGCTTTACCGAGTAACAAGGAGAAGCGCGAGATATGAAAGTGGGGCCCTACCGCTGCCAAGACAGTGGCGATACCAATCTTGAATCGATGGGCTGCACACGTATGTGCACGAAACACATTGATGCCTCGGACATTGCCGCTGGCTGCGATTCCAATTTAAATCTTGTTCGGAAATGGGATCGCGTCGGCGAAAAATTTATAGCTGGCGAAGCTCTTCAGTTTAATTTTCTTGGTCATTAGACGAAGTCATTCTACAGAAGCAGCCCTTGCAATAATGATTTAGTGATATCTTGTTAAGATATTCTTCACAGTTAAACAGAAAACTAAGCAGCCATGTTGGGTGAACAATCGGCTCTCTGCGCAATCAATAAATCACAATTTCTTATGGGGGACTGCGGGTGCAGCAGCCCATATGTTTGCCTATTTTTACAAGTGGCACCACCGGGGCATTGTTGCGAGCGCGCAGCATTTAATGTGATGCAAATATTAAAAAATGGAACCTATTTAAGCGTCGAGACTAACGGTGCTCACCAGGCCATGGCGGCCGCATTTCGCTAGGGGTGAAAAAAAAGCAAAAAAATATGACCATGTACTTTAATTTGGTTAAGGGGAGATATGCAAGTCGAAAAACGGAAGTTTTTTTCCAAAATTACATATTCTTCGTATTTATTTGCTTTCACATGCTTAGCTTCTCTACTTTCACGACAAAAAAAACTGAAAATTGTAATTAAACTCGAAGTAGCTTAAAATCGCTTTTAAAGAGCACGAAGTGGCTACTAAAAAAACTAAAAAGTGCTCATTTTCTAGAGTACCCTGGAAATTATCACCTGGCTGCTTGCCATTGCATTTCGCATGAGGGGTTCACTAAAGCCACATGCTCAAAATAACCATGATTTCCAAGCTCTCATGATGGAATACATCATCTTAAATAACATATATTTTCCGCATAGACACTTATACCTTTAAAATGCATTTTTCTCAAGATGCATTTTTGGGCTACTTCTTGAGTTTGGACATCGTGTTCTTGGTACTTCTGATAGCCCGATCGGGATGAAATTTTGCCCACGTATTCCTTAGCATGTGAAAGGTGCAAGTATCTTCTTTAAAACTTTATATCGCCCGTATAATTATTACGAATCTAAAGTAAGCAATTATTATGGGCTGAGGATTCTAAGAATTCTCGGATTACAATTTTTCTTGACCATCAAAATGCTCTATACACACTTTCTTGATAATTATTTGCATTCTAGAGTTAATGTGGAGCAACATGAGCCATTAATGACTCAGAACCGTAAAAGTTTAGTGGCATAAAAAGTTTGTCCAAAACGAACTATACTTTACACATTGCCCTGGCACAAAACGAAAACTATGCAACTTACTATAAAACTAACTAGATATTTGAAATCAGCATAAAATCCTATATATACAGGAAAACTTTCATTGCCCTAGGCTGCAGATTAAGCAACTTTTTTTACGAATCGCATATCCTCCTAAAGGCCTTAGACTGTGGTCTCAAACACGCATGCGGCCCGCTGACACCTCTCTAGCGGCCCGCCGTGCACGTGACGGTCCTCGTCCAATATTTTCTTTCTCTACAAATTTGTTCATGTGCTACATACACGTGATTGATTTCAATAATTCTTTTCTTGAAGCAGCCCTTGTGGTCACTATGCTGTGAAGCATAACCGTGAAACAGCGTCCAGATTGCAGTCATTCTGTAGATCAGTAGGTATATGTTTCTCAAAACCTTGCATCAAATCCCCTTCAGAAGTGACCCATATATGACAAATGGGAAAAGCCTACTTTCAAATGGGAACGTTAGCTGATATTTTAGTCAAATTTCGCCTCCCCCTCCCCTCTCCCCGCTTCAACCTGCTTCACCGTCACGGCCCTCACGGGACTAAATTTCGCGACTGCGGCCCTCTAGCTGACGTGAGTTTCAGACCTCTGCCTTACATTATCAAAAATTGATCCGGTGTCTCCAAGTCCGCCCCGTCTCATAATCACATGATAATTATGGCACTTGAAATCCAGACTATTATTATTTTTTGTCTTTTGGGCTGAAACCGCCGCGAGCTGCACATTTTGAGTGGCTACTCTTTTCGCCCGGGTGCTCCTTTCAAGACTTACGATGCACTCAGGTACACATTTACGCATGCCGTGTGTTAAAAGTAGCTACGTTAAAGTAAAGCGAAAGTTTAGAAAGCAGTTTACCCAGAAGCAGCGGAAGAAGCGCCAATTTCTCTCGCCACCACCACATGTACAGACGCCGCGGTGATGTTCACTAACTCGCAAGCCGCTTGGAGGAATTATGCGAAGGGCCGCGTCTCAGCCGATGCTCTTAACATCATTAAACGGCGAAGCACTCCACTCCCATATACCTGCGTAATATGGGTTCCAGGACACGAGGGCCTACATGGAAATGAAGCGGACCACGCCACTGCCCACGAGCACGTCCGCCGGGCTGCCCTCGGCCCACTGGATACCCGACCCATGGCGGAAGAGATGGAGGCTGTGCAAAACACCTATTCGTTGCTACTTCAATACTATAGACTGGAGCGACGGGTGTACCCTCCACTCCATGCAAAATTGACTAAAGAAGAAAGCGTGATCATCAGATGCTTGCAAAGCAACATACGCAAACATGGAATATTAATGCACCGCCTCTACCCAACGAAACATGGCTACATGTTCCCGCTCTGCAGCGTACCAGACACCTTAGCCCACTTGCTCCTGGATTGCCAGTGCCATGGAAACCGCGACATGCAACCGGAAAGGGACGTGAGCCAAGCATCACAAACGAACGACGACCACCTAATCGAAACGTGGGAGGCCAAGCTCGTCCTCGAGGACCTGGAAGACCAGCGACAACTCGTCGCCAGGGCCAAGAGGGCAGTCGAAGCCAGAGGGTTCCTGGACTAGGGAACCCTCCCACCTTAGGGTGATACCTGGCATCGCTCGGAACACTGTTTCGCAATAAACGTTTATTTCTCTCTCTCTCTCTCCTTTAAGTAAGCGCCGAGTTACAGGAATTTGTCGCACGCTTCAAGCGCTTTCTCTGTCATTTTGTATATAGAGGCGAGCGCCCTGAAAGCTACGCAGGGAGGGGCATGACAGAGGGGCAAGAAGATGCGTCCCTTCGTCAGCGCGCGTCGCCACCTTGAACACTTTTAAAGACGATAGTCTTTCTTGGGATACCTAAACGGAAAAATTATGGTCTGTCTGTCTGTCTGTCTGTTTCTCTGTTTGTCGGCACGTCACACGATTCAGCTAGCTGGCCAAAGTTTAACCCCCTGCCTTACGACCTCCAATCTTGATCGAGAAGCATGTGTTCATACGGGTGAGCGTGGGCAATTAAAAATCAAATATTACGCATACCTGATGCACAACATCAATACCTTAGTACTATTCACAGTGTTCCTTTAAAACAAAATCTATAGATACGTAATTATAAAGATCCTAGTGTTTATTACGCGCCGCTGAAAATGCGCCGCTGTGTACAAAACAAGTATCCGCCCAGTGATTCAACTTCGACGATGTGGTGCTGCCACCTGGCAGCAGCATAGTTCAACACAAGCCGATGTTCCCCGATGGCGCTGTAGATGGCGTCCTCTTCTGTTTTATCAATGCCAGCCAGATGCGGCTGACTCATCGTAGAAGAGCGCAGTCTCAGGCAAGGCAAAACATATATGGCCGCTTGATGAAATACGACCCACTCTACAAGACATGATCAGAGAACGCAGAGAAAAGACCGACGACCAAATTTCAGCGGAGAAACGCCGGCGTCCGTCTAAGCGTGCCCGGAAAACGTCGAAAAATGAGCCCAGCGGCTAGCTCAGCTATTAAATTGTGGTACTCATGCAGTGCAGTCGGCACAAGACTATCGTCTTTCGACGACATTTGCAGCGAAGCACGCAGATACGCGGCCAATTTTTTAACTTGCAGGAGCTCTACTATATGGTGAGCTACAGAAGTCTGCCCAAATGAGGCGCGCAATTGAAAAAAATAAGCAAGAGGTTTCCGTTCGCAAGAATAGTTGCCGTTCGCCCGTTTGCATCATCAACAAAATTTCACTGTTACTCGTAATCGGCACCTGCTCTAACGTAAGGACTGCTTTATTTCTTTTTTTCTTCGAACGCGCGTCTTACTTTCAGCAGTGAGCTAGAGGTACCTTCAACGTGGTCGCGAGTGCGCGCGCAGGCATGTGGCGGCATTCCTCGGCGGGCACGGTAACTATGCAGCTAGCTCACAACGCTCAAATCAGCCAGTTGCCGTGGGCTTGGGCTTATGGCGCGGTCATTTGAGTTTATGGCATCATTTGTCGAGAGAAGAGGGAACAATTTCTAGCTTACTTTGAGAATTGTCAATTCCACGCCGTGGTCTGCGCCGTAATGTTTGGCTCGCGTGTTCTCAGGAGCCTCGACTACCGATCGGCAGCGTTTTCTGGCCATGCTGAAAAAGTGCTGCAGGGCTCATTTAAAGCGATACACTTGTTATAAGGAAATGTCAACAAACTTACCTATACATACATAACGTCGTCTTACTGAAAATTAGCTGACCATAACATTGTTCTGTCGCAAACATATGTGACTTATATGCTAAACCACAACGAAAATTTTGGTTTCAAACAACCGCATGGAGCAGGAAACATAACGGTGGTGTCAGTTTTTAAAGAACGCTTTTTATTTGAACAAGATATTAATATAAAAATAACATATTTTAATCTTTGAGCATATAAAAAACATCAATAGCTTGGTAAGCGCCCGAAAGAAGTGCGGACTGCGGCACAGGTTTCCGCTAGCAGTCCTCGAAGACGAACGCGTACGTGCAGCTGTGCTTGGGTTCGTCTAGGGCCTTGTCCAAGAACAGCAGGATGACTCCCCCGAAGATGCGCGTCAAGTGGACGCCAACTGTCGGCGGCTATACTCGCCGACCAAAATGAAGTTCAGCGGACTAGGGTTGTCAACAAGACGGCGCACAAGCCTGTTCGTGTCTGCGAGGCTTGCGGAGCATCTCACGACTGGCACTACGTGGGGGGAACCCATCGGTGCAGGCGTGGAGAGAATGCAGCCGCGTATGCGCCGTCCTGTACCTGCTGCTTAAACCGGAAGAGCTCTGGGAGCATGACAGCACTTCTCTGTGACGCTTGACTGGGGGGGGCATCACCATGCCACGCCGACGTGTCGCTGCGGCTCGTCTGCCAGCTACGCGAGACTCCTTCTCGCGGGGTCTATTCATCCTGCTCGACTTCTTGTCCGAGGCACGATGGACGATGACGCAGAACATGACTCGACATGCAGATGACACACAGGTGGCCACGCAACCGTCGGCGTACCGTGGACTGTGCAGCGCCATACCTGTAATTTTAGAAACTGCGTTAGGTACATATGCAAGATGGGCAATAAATAGCTTTACGACAAACCATATGCTGACTTTTTTTGTGGACAAAATTGTTACTGCAAAGTAACTGCATGTGTCGTTGCTGCGCGGTAACAGGCATGGTTCTTTTTTTTTCTTATAGCTTTAGCATTCAATGTTCATCGATAAAATTTATTCTCTAAAAGAAATGTTTGACCGTTATCTGATTGAAAATTATCATTACTCACGCCTAGAATGCTCTCTAAAAATTGTTGAATGCAACTGAAGGAAAGAAAGATGCGCGGAACTGTTTTCAAGGGGAATGAGGACTGAATCGGACATAGCATCTTTTGTTCTTTGTGATAAAAATTAGAGTTGAAGGAAAAGAGCGAAAGTAAGCATCTTCTCCTGCACCTGAATTTTCATTTTCCTTAATCATGAACAGGAAGCTTACCTGAACCTTAGCACTCCTATATTATTCTAAATTTTCAAGATCAACGCGAACAATTAAGTAATTTTCCCTTTGGATCGTTCTGTATTGTCTACGTATATATATGGTTATGCTAGAAATCATAATGCTCAGTAACCAACTTATTCGCCGCTCAGACAGTAGAAAATGTTCTTGAGTTATCTCAAGAGCATTTTGAAATGTGTCAACAGTTGCCACAAAAAAAGGCTATTCATTTTCTAAGACCCACTATATTTCTACTTTTTTTTTAGATAACACATCTTCCATATTTCTTTTTTTTCTCTCCAACGGAGATTATTGCTGTAAAATTAGTCTTATACATTCTTGCGGAATGCAATTTGCTATTACTATTTACCAATTTAGCATAGCTCTCACTGCTATCGGCGCCCGTCCTGTTTCATGTTATCCTTTCCGTCCTCTTGTTGGTTTAAACGCTGAGAGCATGATATAGAAACTCGACAAAGTTATGGAATTGTCACTACTGAATTACATTCGGCTCGGTCAAAGGACTCGTTCGCGTAAGAAAAGTAAACAGTAGCGTACAAATGGGCAAAATAAGGTCTAGAAATGAAGATGGTGGTGGTTGTAATGTCGCCAGAAGGCTAACTATCGCCTGATCTAACACCACCACCACTATGGATAATGAAGGTTCTTACTTAACAGTCCTCGCATCGGGAAATCTCCTGATCTGCCGTGGACCAGACAGCGGAGACCAGGCAAAGCGCCGGCAAGACTTCGAAATTTGAGAGCGACGCGCAAGAGCGAGCATGCGTTCGGAAGAACATAGACTGTACTTCTTCCTCATCAACAAACGGGCATACAAAGTGGGCTGCAAATCGCGCGATAACACGTATCTGCAAAAATATTAATAAATGCTGTAATGTTTTCTAGTTTAACCAAATTTCTCATCTCGCTGTTTCACGTACACAAACACGTTTCTTTTGGATATTTGCTCTTATTTTTTGTGAATGACCATGCGTATATGGCGCGTTGAGTCTTTTGAAGTTAGTTGAGGAAAAAGAAAGCTTGGTAAAAATGACCACGAGATGCGTTGCTCGCAAATGAGGAATAGCATAAAAATTGAAGAATCGGAGTTTGACCGAAACACTACAACTTTCTTTTTTTCATTCGGAAGCGAAAGAAAAAGTAAAACAGAAAATAATAATAATGAGACTAGGGGAGCTAGTTTGTTGAATTCCATATTGTAACGACAGTGCTAACCGCATAGGTAAGACCGAGAAGGATGACGAAACACAGCGTTATGAATTGTGGTCGTTCTCCTTTTTCTGAATGTTAGGAGCCAATTATCCCAGGAGCTTCATCGTCACCTCCTTCTTCTCAGTGTTGCTTCCGCGACTTGCTCTGTCATTCCAATGTTTAAAAATAAACGCATTTTATGTCCGCCATGGTGGTATAGTGGTTACGGTGCTCGGCTGCTGACCCGAAAGTCACGGGTTCGATCCCGGCCGCGGCGGTGGCATTTCGATGGAGGCGAATATGCTAGAGGACCGTGTACTGTGCGATGTCAGTGCACGTTAAAGAACACCAGATATTAAATATTTCCGGAGCCCTCCACTACGGCATGCGTCATAATCATATCATGGTTTCGGCACGTGAAACCCCAGATATTAGAAAGTAAATGCTTTCAAGTTCACGTAAGCCGCTTTTTCTGGAGCTCTGCACGTGTATATTGCCTGTAAATGTGGTTGCATATATTATAGAAGTTATTTTCTAGACTCACACGAGCTAGCTTAACATTATTTTAGCAGTGACAGAATCACTTTTTTTTTCAGCTTCCTGCGTAGGAAGGCCGATGAAATGCTTATTTGTTACAAAGCACTTCCGAGCTCAATGCTTGCATTTCATGAATGATGGTATGTTAACCGAATTAGGTGAGCTTAAAATGAGGTTTTGCATCTCGGGTCCTGCTTGTTTCAACAAAGAAATCTTGTTAAAAGATTGTTACAAATATTAATTTCTAATGAACAGGCAGATGAACCTCCTCCCTTGCAGTTGACAAAAGGGGCGATGTGCGCGTGTTGGTGCCTGATGACTGAACGTGGTTGAACGCAGCAGCATAAAAACACACGGAGGCACACATTTCTAAACACGTGTGTGCCGTGTACCTTCGTTTGTTCTCTTGTTTTCTTTCGTACCTTCCTCTTGTAATAGGGTGACAACGTATTCCATCGTTTCAAATACTTAGCACAATACTTTTTTCGTATTTATTATTACGCTGCGATGCATCTGTGATGACACTTTACAGCACTCGTAATGTTTATCTCTATCATTCTTATAGTTTATGTTATCCGGATGTGGCATACGAATCCTACGGCACGATATCATTCCTTTCACCCGCGAGATAATATTGTATTCCTGAAATACGGCTCGGGAAGCTTCTGCAGGATGGGCATTAGGGCTTCGCGGAATCTCTCGCTCGTTCAAAATTCCTATTGGTTCAATGACAGTTATCCGCGCATTTAATAACGCGTGTAACGTGGTGTCGTAATGCAGAATCGTCGTAACATAGGTGATGCAGGTTTCAAGGAAAATGGTCGTTGTCGTTCAGACGCCACATCTCTTCCTGTTTGGCTTCCGGTTTGGAGAAAGGTGTGGTATCAGTAAAGCAGGAAAATGGCGGCGGCAGCTCGTGTCGGTTTGACGGGAAGCCCAAATCATCCATCCGGGCAGGTTTCCATTGAAGGAGGTTTCGACAGCTTCTTTTCCGGGAAAACAAGCCAGATGGTATCCTCGTGTAAGTCTGATACAAAAATCGAAATAATATAGCAAGAAAGAAAAACAATAAGTACGTATGAGGATGTGCAAGCCTACGGCCATGTGGAGTGATAGATAGGCGTGTGTTTACGTCCACATTTCCGTGTCTCACCTCTCTGCCTATATCTATATCTCTAAATGTCACCATCACGAAACTCGTCATATATTATCGATAAAGACCTGCGTAACTGTCGCTCCTGCTGTTTCTTCTGCCGTTGATTACTGTCCTGGTATATGCAGCTTTGTGTCTGACTAGTCGAGGCGTAGTGGAAGGCGGGGTTAGGCGAAATGTTAATTTCCGGTGAATGCCCAGCTTTGTTTTATATTTTGTGAAAATAAACATTTCATATACAGGCAGACGCAGTAAACTCGTAGGCAATGTCTACAAGCAAGGCGCGTATCTGTCTCGGTGGTACTGTACAATGGCTACGGTGCTCGGCTGCTCACCCGGAGGACGTTTTTTATGAACCAGGCTGCGGCGGTCGCATTTCGATGGATGCAAAATGCTGGAGTCCCGTGTACGGTGCGAGGTCAGGGCGCGTTAAAGAACTAGACGGTGGAAATTGGCGCAGCCGTCCACTACGGCGTGGCTCATTATCATATCGGGGTTTTGGAACTTAAAAACACATTAATTATTATTGTTATTATTAAAACTCCAGATATTATTATTACGAGCGAGTTGTGAATAAAGTGAAAGGGGAAAAAAAATCTGCGCATAAAGAAAACAGAGGAATGACTGATGTTGAATGGGAGCTTGCATACGATTAAAAGGTACTTGCCATGATGATGAAGATGATGAAGTAACTTTCTTCAGGCCCAGAGAACAAGCAGGGGAGACCCCGCGCCACCCGGCTAGCCTCACGTAGGGACCGCCATATGCTGTTCTTTTTTTTTTCTTTTTTGAGAACGCTTATACTCTCTTTAGTGTACAGAACACAGTAAATTCAACTGAGAGATTCATGCAGCTACTGTTCGATAATTATGACGAGTTAATGAACAACAGCCTTAACACACATGATGGAGGTTTGTGTACGTCCCGGAAGAGGATTGCCAAAGTTCGTCAGTGAGCAAAAGCAATTGAAAGTGGAGCTAAATGAGTGAAAAGACTGGGAATTAAAGTTACTATTTAAATTCAAGCAGCACGCTGGAAAACGATATTTTGCACAGCAAAGAGCTTTGCATTTGCACTTATTAAACTACAGGTTTGAGAAGACCGTATTCCCCCCTATCTCTCAAAAATACATTGAAGAATAAAAAGGAGAAATTGAGAGATTAAGCTGAAATTTCATGAAGATATGCCTCCAAGTCAGAATTCTTGACAACCTAACTTCACAGAATAAAATTCTGCTAAGGTTAATGATTACAAGTATATTTGGACTAGCCCAAGTACTCCCTTCGTTGAACAAGCCTATTGAAGAAGCAGTACCGATTTGCCCGAGGGAAAAAAACGTATACCTACTCGGAGAGAAAAAAGTCTCCTGGTCGTGTGACGAATACGTTTTCACATTATCTGTCAAAAGATTACACGAGCAGTGTTCCTCATGACATATCCAAGCTGGGAAGCTTTATATGAAAAAGGGCGGATCCCTTCATTTCTGACTTGTACACGTTACAGAAAAGAAGTAGAATTTCTTGAAAAATATAATTGATTACAGTTACCAGCTGCTGTCGTGTGGAGGTAACTGAGAAGTTAATTAAAAGTAATTCATTACTTTTGCGTCAATCGCTTTCCTACTTTCATTGACATAGATGCCCATCAGCGGTGAATTCACCCACTTTAATTAGCACCCCTTTATGCCACAATTACTACACACAATTAAAAACTTCAAATAATATCCCCTATGCCTTTCCTGGCTTCAAAATTTGTAGGCTTCATTAGACAAGATATGATGCTAGTGCTTATATAGAGAAGGAAAGCACCCTTGAGCGCTGCGCGTGTTTCTTTTGGCTTTACTTGCGAGCAGTCGCGACAGCGATCGAAACGAATGAAGCATATTGATCTTTAGAATGACGTGAGCATTGCCAAAGTTTGTCTGTGAACAAAAGCAATTGAAAGTGGAGCTAAAGGAGTTTCAAGCCACAAGTTCATCGTCAGAATATGTACTCTCCTAAATTATTTAAGTTACTTGCCATATTTATCTAAGCTTTCGAGTACTCGAGCCTTCAATGAACGCCATAAAAAATGACAAGATTGACGCGAGTCCATTTGCCACGTGCATTAAGAAAAAAAGAAGTCGACTCGACTATCTCATCGCGTTCTTTACCCGCGTCTCGCATGTGATCGGGTGTAGCCGTACGCCATCCTGATACGCGAATGTGTTGCGACCCAACGAATAGATAAGGGATCACCGCATCCGCCGGCGGGCAGTTTGGTAGCCACCCTTTTGGGGCACGCTGTTCTGTTTCGCCGTTGCCGAGCGGTGCGTGTTAGCTTGGTTTTGGGCGCAAGTCAGCCCAATAGATTGCTTTTATTTTATTGCGGTCGTGGTCTGCCTCTCTACTGGTCTGTGCACCGGCCAGCGCCCCGTCACCTACGTGACAATATAGTCAACAGACTACTATTATTGACGAGGGCATTATTATTTTTTATTTAATATATTGCGACATAGAGATCTCTATATTTTAATAGAACCTAGTGGGGTCAAAACTGCCATCTATTGTAAACCAATATATCTAGACTCATAATACGGACGTGATACACCATCAATTCATGATCAAGTGCGTGAGTTGCTCACAAGCGGCATTCTAATTTAATAGAGTAGTCAAATGAATTTCAGCGATTTTCGTATTTGTGCTCCACATAAAAACGCTAATGTCGAGAACCCTGCAAAGAAAATATCGTAATGCCTCGGAACGCACTGAATATGTTTTAATACCGCTAAATTAAAATCCTCCTTCGCTTTAGATATCGGGGAGTGGTTTCACCGTGACGTGTCAATACAGTCTGACGTACGTCCAAGTCACATGGGAATGAGTGTACTGTGTACTGTGCGATGTCAGTGCACGTTAAAGAACACCAGATAGTCAAAATTTCCGGAGCCCTCCACTACGGCGTCCCTCATAATCATATAGTGGTTTTGGGACTTAAAACCCCACATATTATTACATGGGAACAGCAACTCGTGGCGTACTAGCAACGGTCTGTCGTATGCTGTCAAGTTGCACGTAAAAGATGAGTAAATTGCCATCCAGCAATTTAGGCTTCATGCAGGACGTTGAGTTCGGAAACCCAGTGAAATTTGGTGACTCGTCATGATAATGCGCTTTGCGGTGTAGCTGGTTTGCAGATGCTGGGTGACGAAAGCTTTGAAATTTGACTGAAATATTTGATGTGTTTCGTGGAGGGTGGAGAGCATTAACCCTGCATGCCAAAGAAACGAAAAATGTACTTTTTGCGATGCCGCTAGCCACGTTCTTATTGTTTTTAAGTGTATATCCTTTACCCATGCCAAAGTCCTAAATTTATGACATATGTATTGAGTTTCGTGAAGAGCGGTTCTGTTTGGCCGGTTCTTGCGTAACATTGCAGCAGGTTTGCAAATGGTGATGACAAAAGTGTCGTGGACAAAGCGCTTTCAGTGACGTTTTCACTGAATTATACTAATAGTAATATAATATTATATTTCAGCCACATCGCAACGAAGTTGAAGAAGGAGCCGAATTTACTTTCGTTAATCCACTGCTTTGTTATAAAAGGTTTCCACCCATATTGCCTATACGAAAACTGTTCCGAAGGTATGCTTTAACTGATTATATCCGAATGTAAGCATACTTCGACTCATTTTTAGAGGGTACTTTTGTTGAGCAAGCTACTATGAATCGTGGCAAGTACAGGTAGAATGAGCTTGTTTAACTTGGAACCTACGCGTCAGCGCTATATTTGTGTTCTTGAACTCATAGCGACAAAACTTGTAATGTCAGACGTTTGTTAAGTGTTTATGTAGCTGATAAGTCGCCAACTAGAGTTAAATCATCATGAAGAAAACTTCTAAACAAAATACAAATAATTTATTAACAATATTTGTACAAAACGTATTCTTTACAGCTTGAACTGCAGGTTTAGACGTGATCCCTGCGACTAGGTCTTGAGTCTGCAAAAGGAAAAAGAAAAAAAAAGAAAATTATGGCAAACGATGAACTTAAAAATTAAAGGAGCGAAATATTTCCGAGTACCTAAGGAAAGCCAAAAAAATATCGGAATGCAGCAACTTCGTTATTATTCCTCCAACTACGCAGAACATTTCATGCACTCTGTGAAAATTAACGAATACATTACAGAGCCTCTAATTTCGCTGAGTACGTGCACTACGACTGACTGCTCCATTGCATTCATTATTCATTCTTGCTACTATTTTGGCCCGTATGTACAATGCTATTCAATAAATAAATAAAGTTTTTTTTTCGCCTAGTTCCTGCACATGCACGGTACTAATTATATTACTGAACTAGGGTAACATAATGCGAAGCGTCGTATTAACTACAGCATTCCGGTGATACCTACCAACTTTCTCAAAGTCATGAGGCGATTACTTGTTTCAAAAGCCCTGAAATTAGAAAATGGCGTTCATATTTTTTGGCGCAACGGCTGCTATACCGCCTGCGTGAGCTGCATTTAGACGTAATCAGAGATACAGAGAGAGCCGTTTCAATAACTTAAAAAAAAGGCTTATGAATACTAAAAGGAGAAAATCGCGCACTTGTTTCACTAGAGTAATCGAGTCGAAGGTACTTACGCTTCTACATCAAATAAAAAGAAAAGGGGGGGGGGGGTTGAATTCGCACAAGCAAACCTACCTCACACATAGTGGATACAAGTGCCTGTACAAATGCAAACTCTCTTCAATGTACTACGCATTAATGCGTCACTAAAAAAAGTAAGCAAAAGTTAAATGGTTACTTTTGCGAACCTGCTCTAATAATGGCCAATTCCACCGACTTGTCCGAAACCTGACTGTCCAAAACCACCCTGGTGACCCGCGGCGCCGCCGGCGAAGCCACCGGAGTGCTGGCCGAAACCGGTTCCGTAGCGGTTCGAGTCGGTCTTAGAGAAGCCCATGTTTGAGCTGTAGCCCATCTGGTTGTTGTAGCCCTGCACGTTCCTGAACGAGTCGCCACCGGCAAAGCCAGCTGAGCCCTGGTTGAAGCCCTGGGCGCCACCGGCGAATCCTCCTTGGTAACCGCCCGCGTTGTGGCCGTAGGCAGCCCCGCCAAGATGGCCTGGGAATCCACCAGCGTAACCGATAGGACCGCCGAAGAGGCCACCTCGTCCCTCGATCTTCTCTTCCTTGCCAGCGTCGGCAGCGGCTGGCGCGTCCTTCTTTGCCGCAGGCCCAGCGACAGCCAGGCAGACCGCGGTAGCCAGGACAGCGATGCTCAGGAAGTTCTATAGCGGGAAATGAGTGAGAATCAGTGTGGCATTGAGCTTGCAAATAGTTACAGCCAATAAATAAACGCAAGTCATTACGAGATAAAGTAAGCGGGAGGCAGGTGTGATATCAAGGCAACACTGCAGGAGTGGAAAGCGACAAGTTGTGGCAAGCTGGGGCAAGGTATATTGGGGTAAAAAGACCTGAAGAGTGATATCGCAAGGTATAAAACTATTGCACGCACACCCAAGAGCCTTCACCGTGTATTCAAAGGCAGTAACAACTTCGACGTATTTCAGAGAGTGTTGTAGTATTTTTGTAATCCACTGCGCTGGTTATGGTGTGCCTGTCTTTTTTCGTTTGTCGAAAAGGGATAGTGCACACTCGTGTGAATACGTTCTATGCTAAAAATATAAACGAGGTGCTAGTAAGCTAATGCGGCAAAGTGATGTGGTTTGTTGGACTGACGATCAGGGTCAGGACAGTATCCCTGAAAAGCGTTATATGCATCACTGAACGCGAGAACATCCTTTAAATATTGCATATTTTGTGATTTATGTCATTGAAAATTAAGTAGCTACCTTTAAGTCGGAATAAGGTCGAGGCTCTATTAACGCCGTACAAAAGAAAGTGTAAAGCAACTTTGCACTCTTTTTTTGTTGTTGCTGTTGCACGTAGAACCATGCGAGTCTTAAGTTTCTTCGTTTCACAATTGTCAGGGAAATGTTGAGTTTAGAGTGTGTAGACCTTTTACCAAGTCAATGTGGGTGTTGTTAATTCGAAACCAACTATGCAGCCACTAAGGATTATTGCGCATAACTTAAGGCAATTTGAAAAATGCGGCTTAAAACACTATTTGGTCGGCCAGCCTTTAGCTAGATGCACTTGCTGGGAATTCTAACTATCGCCTCTTAAAAAACATTGAGCAGTATTCACTTCCAACATTTTAACCTTCAGACCATGTAAGAAATCCTGTGAGAAGCTACATTGGCAACTCTCAAGAGCCCCGGCAAAGCATAAACGATAAAATTTCTTCAATTGCAGCCAACAATACAGTCACGTCGTCTTATTCCAGTAACATTTTGCTGGCTTCCTTACATCAACACAGTTCTCTAAAACATAAACCGCCTACAGCTGGTCTAGCTTGTCTATATGTCTCGCTCGACCCTAATCAGATTTGTGCGAGACTTGTTTGTCCGTACACGCTAATATTCGCATTTAATTTTTTCATCAATGCAGGCTCAATTGTTTTTCGAACAAAAAAAAAGGATTAATAATGTTAAATATCCGAAACGTTTCAAAGTACAAGTAACAGTTTTAGCCACATTCGAAAGAAGCAAACGAAACGTACAGCACGTATTTCATCCAACGAAGGCACTGAAACTTCTAATGTGCCAGACTTCGATGCCTTCGTTGAGAAATACCTCCACCGCAGAAAAGTCCGTCTCTTACCTTCATCTTTGAAGGTGGGATCTTTTCTCCGCCAAGGTGCTCGTACGACTCTGCGATAAGAGTGCTGGCTGTTTTATATATGGCGCAAGGAAAAGGCAAGATTTTCCAAATGAAGATGAGAGGATGCTCGAAGCCTGGAGAAGTATTACATCATTCCGTTGCAAGGCAAAAAAAAAAAAAAACCAAGGAGAAAAAACGGTGACGATATGCCCAGGTGTCCCCATCAGGCGGCTCACGTTCTCGCTGACGCTGCGTGCTGCATCCGGGCCAATACAGAAAAGGCTTGAAGTGGCCTTGCATTAGAAATGCTGGGGACAATACACCGATCGAAGCGGTGTTTCCAGTGGCCAGTGGAGCGTGTACGGAACGGCCAGCGGTTTTCGCCCCGTTTCGTTCGAGGAAGTGGAGATCGCCTACAGTGTGCCCTTGATCCACGCGGCGCAGGCGAGGAACAAAAAGAAAACGTATCACGCAGGTGATGTCATTGCTCTTAGCTGGAAATTACGGGCCGCCGTACGCGTGTTCGTCTGCGTACGGTGTCGCGTAACGCTAGCGGAAACGTGACATAATGTTTTGATGAGGATGAGAACCGGATTTTGCCCGCGCGGGGCGAACGCCGCTACGCATCCATGCACCAACACTAAAGTGGTTTCGTCCCTCTGTCGTAACGGTATGTATAAATATATTAGGACTAAGAAAGACTTTCACAACTGAGCGTTAAGCGTGAAGTTATACCTCCCCACTTAAGGAATAAACTATATATATATATATATATATATATATATATATATATATATATATATATATATATATATATATATATATATATATATATGTATATATATATGCAAGGAAGGGACGACGAAACTTTCATGAAAGCGTCTTTACTGAGCGTTTTCGGCTGGTGGACCAGCCTTCGTCAGAGTAATGTAACAACAATTCATACATGGCTTTAAAAGCACTTTTCAATAACAGGTCAGCGCCATCTGCACTGATTAGGACTACAATGCGCATCACAAAGTATCACGTGTTTCAAGAACACAAAGACATCACGTGTTTCAACAACAAAAAAAAAAGAAAGAAAAAGAACAAAGAAAGAGAAAAACCGAAACCGCACACACATACTCAAGACACGGCTCAAGACTCCCCTGCATGTACTGTAACGTGGTACCATGCTTATATGTCGTTAAAAGATGTACATGCAATATGATGTAATGACATTGCATGGCAGTATAAGTACAGTCTTAGTGATACATGAGCGCACAATTGAAGCCATTGTGAGATGATTGAAGAGAAGTTGGGACCAAGAAAGAAAAAAAAGAGAGAAAAAAAAGAGACACACCTAGAAGGCGCGATTCAGGCGATACACTGCGCAACCAGCGCATCATCGATCTTAATCTAGCGTAAGACAGGTCAGTTTTCCTTTACTTTCGTTGATTCCAGAGGAAACAGTGTTAAATTTATGAATGAGATACGAAGTTCACGGTCATGGCTGGTGCGGAATCCTGATTCTAGTATCGTCACTTTGAGGTTGCTAAATGAGTGACCGGGCATGTTTACATGTTTTGATAATGGAAGGTTCGGTTGGGTTTTAGCATGCGATCTGTGATTGTTGAAACGGATTCTGAATGGTGTTTCAGTCTGGCCTATGTATTGCATGTGGCATGTGCCACACTCAAGCAAGTACACTACGTTCGATGAATCACAATTAAAGCTGCCTTTAATTTATATATATATATATATATATATATATATATATATATATATATATATATATATATATATATATATATATATATATATATATATATATATATATATATATATATATATATATATATATATATATATATATATATATATATATATATATATATATATGTTATAAGGTGGTAATATATACAAATCTTTATGTATGCAGTGTATTATGTGCATTATTTTTGTTTCTAGATGACAATGATGTTACCATGTTTTTGTTTTGTACAGAGTGTAATAAGTTCGTTTTCAATCTGCGGTACACATGTGTATGAAAATCACAATTACAATGTGTACGCCCTGTTGTAGCGCACTGCCCGTGAGGTGTCATATTGCCATGTTTACTGCGGTGCTGCTACCGCTCCGATTTTTTATTTTATTTTTGTGCTTTTTTTTATGGGGCTGTGAACTAGTCAAGCTGTTTTAAACACAGCTTTTTTTTCACAGTCCTTTCCTTCTGTACGACAGAGTGAAAAAATGAACTTGATTTGATTTGATATATATATATATATATATATATATATATATATATATATATATATATATATATATATATATATATATATATATATATATAACTTGTCATAGCCACACGATGATTTTTTTCACTACTTGTTGTTCATTTTTGTATTTTCCCCCTAATATTGACAGGCCGTTTAGAAAATTCAACAAGCCTGTTGAATACTATGTTCCACTCCGTTCCGTGGTGTTCCGACGTGGGAGCGGCCCGCAACGTGCTAAAGCGCGTGCCGAAGGACCCATTAAAGTTCATCCATCCATAGGAGCCCACGTTATGTGTGCCGTTTTATTCTCGATTTATTTCTAGAAGCACTAGAGAAGGCCGCCCAGCGGCTCTACTTTGTTGTAATGTTTTTGCCAAATAACTTGGTTGTGTGTTTTCTATAATGCAAGGTACAGATTGAGCAACCAATATACATAAAAGCGTGTGTGATATGGCAAAAGTAAGACAGTTTGTCTTTAAAATTAAGACCGGTAAGTAGAAGGCAAATATAACTGCTCGACAATGTGGACACCATCATCATCTTCATGTGTTCGCGAATAGTTGCACCAAGCGTTCTTCGTGTCATTCGTGACACACTCGAATGACAGCTCTCAGACCGGAACAGAGCAGCGCGAAACAACCTTCGAACCAGGTACACTCATGGGTTATACGCCTTCACGTCAATAACGGCCATTTCAGGTGTACGCAGTGAAGCCATTGTCGGGTGGCAGCAATACACCGAGCGTCGGTTCGTTTTTCCAAGAGAGCAACGTGACTTGGCTCGGTCACCCCGAATATGGCTCTTTGTTAAGACGCAATGAACCGTAGACAACGAAGTTATACTAAAGAACGCATCGTACGCGAGTACGGAATATTACATACCTCAGGTTCTCGGAAAGTTGCTTACGTTGGACTGGTTTCATTGTCACTGGTAATGACTGTAGAGTGAGTAGAGATCTTGCAATGGCTATATTGGTTATTATAGGGGCAACAAGTCCCTCACACCACCAGTGGGAAGTTTCTGAACAAGCTGCCACTTTCCTTGGAAGTTCTTGGCGATCTGAAGCAGCAGATGTTTCTCCTCAGGTTTTTCTATATTTGTCGCTCTGCTTCACATATTTGAATATGACACTTTCGTGAGTGAATTTCGTATTGTACTTCCATAAGTTTGAAAGAAGGAATAATCAACGCAGGTTATAAAACATTGCAGCTAATAAGATCAGACATTAATGTGGCGTCAAAAACAAGCATATTTCCGTGATGATCACTTTCGAGCGATTTGTGTCTTGGTGCCATGAAGAAATTATTTTTCACAGCACACCTCCGTTCTATAGCTCATATAAAGACTTAGGCAGAACGGACGCCATTTTGATACCTCCTCGTAGCTTCTGAAAAATACATGTTTGGTATTTTCCTCATTCATTAGCAGTTCCTAACAGCAATGGGTAATTGCAAACGTAAGCAAAGGCTTTCTTGAACATCGTGCCCTCGTCATTTTCCCCGCTACATACGACCAAAGATCGATTAGAAGTTATTACCGATGTGCAACCAACTTATATGTTGCGATAATCTTACGAGAGCGGAAATTATATATGACAAGTGCAGCTTTATTGCAATTGATAATTACGTACGGGTACTAACCATCACAAAGTAAAAAAGGGAGTTGTTTGCCCGATACAAAGGCACGCTCGAAGGCTCTGAGAATAAGATATGAAATCTCGAAGAACAGAAAAAAAATTGTCGTTCTTTGTGCTGAATGAGGAAATTGGTCTGCCGGTCAATGACAGTGGTATTTTCATTAAGTTTGGGATTTTGGAAGCGTGTAATAACATACTTATTCCCATAGTGTTCGGTATGCATAGTAGCCGTGATGTATCGTGAGGAACCCGCCTATCCCGGTTAAGCCTCTCTAAGAAAAAAGAAAGCAAAAAGTTGCGTCACACGGTGGTTGCGACACTCATTAAATCAAGGCTGCAGGGAGCCAATACATAAAAAGAAAGTCAAGGTCGATTGCGATGCGGGGCGTTCTGCGGGTTCGTGTGCGCGACTGCAATAACAACAACCTATATAGGGAAAGTGACGTCACCTGGCGGCATCTGCGCGTGGTCTCATTGCAGCAACTGTCGCTAACCAGTCGAGTAACGCGCCTTGAAAGACGCTGAATGCGACGTTAAAGCAGCCAAAGCTTTATGACCTCAGTTATGCAACCATGCAAATATCGCCGAAAGCACGTAACACTTGCTAAACAACAGTTTTGTTAATTCGGCCTCTTATTCTTCATTGTTTCGTAGGGGTGTGCGAGAATATTGGAAAATTTCGAATAACGAATCGGAATAGCGTTCTGGTCGATTAGATGCTTGAATAGAATCTACCATATTTAAAATGGTATAATTGTATTCTCTAGTTTGCTTAAGTGCAGGTACATCGTGAGATGCATTCCTTGAGCGTTGCAGATACACCATTTCTTGATTAAAAAACTCCAGTATTTTTTTTTACTTTTTGTTAAAGAGATCCCTTATTCTTCGCTTCGGACTGTTGACCTGAATTTCTTTAGGTATTGCTTTTAAGTACTGTTCTTTGTCTTTCTTAATTTGTTTCTGGAACTTCACCCTAGGCTTCGGCCATTGTTCTAGTGCTATGCTGTCTGCTTCCTTTGAAAGCTACAGAGATCTTCCTCGTTTTTCCCTTCAGAGAATGTAGTTTTCCGGCTTCTTCAGTAACAATATTTTTATGTAATTCCAAAGCCTAAGCGGTACTCTGTTAACATGATCTGAATGTTTAAAAAAATGGTTGATGGCGACGTTGTAATCAGAGGCTTAATCTATGTCCAAAGTTACCTACCCAAAACAGCATTGCAACGCTTTACAGTGCACTAATAGACAGCCCTTATGTGAAAACGAGGGGCGTTAGCTCCTTTGGAAGTATTGCAGACTGGTTAGAACACAGCACAATCGTTTTCCTTTGTATGCCTTTACATGGCAGCATCAATTCGACGGGGACGAACTGGTGAGACACAAAGCTGCTGAAATTGAGGTAACGTCAAAACCTCAGGAAGAACCGCTTTAATTTAGTTTTTAATTGGCAACATAACAATTATATTTGGACAGGTGAATGTGCCTGGGACCTTGTCTCTCCAATAAAGAGCACTGTAAGCCCGTACAAATGCATTTCTGCGTAGACTGAAGCACCTATAGCAGTTTGTGAAGGATCTATAGTCTGTTGTGCCCTTGTTTACCAGTTTGCCAGTCTGCTATCTCACTGACTGGAGTATAGTATTAGACTATTAGCTGAGCTGCAGTCATCCTCTGATGCTGCGCCTTATGACAATCGACTAACTGCAATCCAGTGCGAAGCAGCGAACTATGAGTTTACTAGGTTCAGTATGTTTTTATTTGAGTATTTCTGTCTCTGCGGGGGGGGACACATGGCGAAGCTTTGTCGCAAATATATGGTGAGGAACCCAAGGCTCTCTTTGAACGCTGGTCTAAGGCTGTGCAGAATCGTTTACCCAATTGCGTGGTGGGTCTGCAGCCTGTCAAGCTTACGCCATGTGCGTCTAAGCATTGTGGCGTCACGTGAATGGCAGCATAACAAGGGCTTCATGATTTATGATACGAATTCTTATTTACCCACCGCCTTTTTTTGTACTGCTACAGTGGTGAAAGCAGCCCCAGGAATTTACTTCTTGCGGTGAATAATCAAACGGATTCCTAAAAAAATAGTCTTGCCACTGATAATCTGCCACCTAAACCAAGTCGCGCGTAAAACCCAGGAAAGAATCTTAAATAGGATGGACGAGGCGATGGACAGCTCTTAAACTCCTTGAACATTTTGAAAGGCCGCAATTTCTCAGTCGCGTGTCTTAACGCTGAAGTCATGTAGGTCAGAGAAGCTCCGGCCTCAGTAACTGACAGTTCTCCTTTGTGCGTGCAGTGCCCTCTTTCTTTTTTTCTCTTTTTAATCCCCTTTCCCTTATCCCAGGTGCAGGGTAGCAAACCAGACGGTCGTCTGGTTAACCTCCCTGCCTTTCCTCTTCTTGCTTTCTCTCTCTCTTAAAAGGCGCTACTCGCGCTTCGTGTCACGTCCCAATGTTTTGCATATTTGACACACTTTCGCAGCGATTCCTAAAGGGCCCGCAGCTATGTTTAACTGCCTGCTACTTTTAATAAAGAGCGGCACAGAAACCCCCCCCTTTCAGTGCACATTACGGTCGCCACAGGTGCAGTGCTCTACTGTAGTTTTGGTTCATCATAATTTAGAGCAATTACGCGCTATACTTTAAATTCATATTGTAACGTTTATTTAAAAAGCAATTGTGCAGGGTCACAACTGAATTGAAGAGACATTCATGCAACGATTGTCATTCGTGGGTGTTTGTGAGTATACGTACTTGTTCGCGTCCACTTGGAGTGTATGTTACATGTGAACAAGCGTCCTAGCTTCCGTGAGGATCTTTCTTTCTTTCTTTCTTTCTTTCTTTCTTTCTTTCTTTCTTTCTTTCTTTCTTTCTTTCTTTCTTTCTTTCTTTCTTTCTTTCTTTCTTTCTTTCTTTCTTTCTTTCTTTCCGGCTTTCTTTCTTTTTTTCTTCTTTTTTTCTTTCTCTCTTTGTTTCTGTGTTTGTTTGTTTCTTTCTTTCTTTAGAGAAAGAAATAAAGAAATATTAGACAGGTGGTCCGAAATATGAAGCGGTCCAACGCGCACGACCCTTGCTAGCTCACGCATACACAAAACACCTGCACACCTTATTACGAAAATCGGCTGTGAAAAACCTGGTCCAACTGACTGGTAGCAAAAGATGACGAAACCGTCATTCCTTTTTATGGTGTATTTGTTATGGCTGAATCTGACCGCGCTACACGTGTTCGCGGGGTATAAAGTTACGTCATACTTAACCAGCGCCCGTGGTAAGCGAACTTTCCTTTCTCTGACCTACGCATACATTGTAGCGATAAACGCCAGCTATAGGGGTGGTGTTTACCGCTAACCGTTCCCGGCCGGTTGCCGTCCACGTACTTCTGTTTCGGCTCAGGAACCCCACCAGATTCATTTGTACAGCGCGCATTCGTAACGTGGGACTGCGCCTGGAATCGTGATCCTTGTGCGCTAGGTGGCTGCATACCTTGACGCGTGCACATTTTTACTTAAAGGAGTGCTCACACCATTCAATATGTACTGACGGGCTACTTAGTGAGCCATGAATTTTGAAGAAGCAGCGCACAAAAGGACGCGATCACGCACACATAAAATAACGCATACAGAAGAGCTGTACTGCAAGGGATGATTTATTGTCGAAAGACCCGATTTATTTAGGATAACACGCACATGCGCACAGACAGCAGTGAATACCATGAAGACCATAAAAACCACATAAATAAAAGCACCAAAACACGTGTTTCTGATAAAAAATTGCAAATGGTATGTGGTTATATGCCAATCTATCCGCGCGCTTTTTTAGCGAGTCACACCGAGGGGCAACTCACACATTTATCTTTCCATTTGTCAATGGAAATGGACAAATGGAAAGATATGACAATGGAAAGAACGGCAATGGAAATGGACAAATGGAAAGATATGGCAGTGGAAAGAATGACAATGGAAACGGTCAAATGGCAAGATATGGCAATGGAAAGAATGGCAATGTAACTGGACAAATGGAAAGATATGGCAATGGAAAGAATGGCAATGGAAACGGACAAATGGAAAGATATGGCAATGGAAATGGACAAATGGAAAGATATGGCAATGGAAATGGACAAATAGAAAAATAAATATGTCAGTTGCCCCTCGGTATCATTCTCTAAAAAAAGCACGCCGATACATTGGTATATAACCACTTACTGTTTGCAATATTTTTAACAGAAACACGTGGTTTTTTGTGTTTTTATTTGTGTGTGTTTTTTTATGTGTGTGTGGTTTGTGTGGTCATCATCGTATCCACTGCTGTCAGTGCGCATGTGCGTGTTATCCTACATAAACCGTGTTTTTCGACAATTAATCATCAGTTGCAGTTCAGCGCTTGTTTGCGTCATTTTATGAGTGCTAGATTGCGTCCTTTTGTGGGCGGATACTTCAGAAAAAAAAAGAAAAAGAAAAATAGGGACACGAATTTTAAATATTATCGTATTATAGACCTTATGCAAAATCTGCTGCCATCTAGCGGTCGCCTTACGCGTTTCCGCCATGTTGAAGGCTAGGCGCTCTCTGCATGTGCACACACGGAGCGTACGCGTCGACGTGTGGCGGCTGATAGGCGCGGCTATTCCGAGATATTTTCGTGTGCCGTGTTGTTCAGATTGAGGAAATTGGGATGTTGAAAAAAGGTTTCCAGGAAACTAACCTCCATGTTATTAGATTTCTTCGCGGCTGACGAGGAGTGGCAGATCGTTCCGTTGCGCCGGCAGCTGTTTACGACTGACGCCGTGTTTACGTTCGCCGTTCTTAATAGATGCGGTATGCGACAGCATCGCTACTCATCAGAGGACACTTTCATGTCACGCCGGAACGAAACAGTTTTCTTGGCGCGTGCTTGCAGGCACAGACAAACCGGCTTCGTTTGCGAGCTTCAAAGCTGCATCGATGGCGGCTACTCGGGCGTGCCTGCGCTGCTGTTGACAGCCTTACTGGGTTTATGACATTGCGATAACAATTAATATTAGACAGCTACTCGTGGGCGTTATCAATTCTCAGTGCACGGACCAGAAATTTGTTTCGAAGCGGGGGGGGGGGGGGGGGGGGCACATTTGATTCGACGTGGGGTCCGGGGACCGGGCAGGTAAGTGTGGTCGAGTGTCATTTTGTGCTCTGTATGTATTCCCATGGCACAAAAGAAAAAAAAAATCGGGAGGGGGGCACGGGCCCGGTGTGCCACCCCTGGGCACGCCATTGGCTGGGGCGTGTTCGTAGTTTGTTTTCGATTGGGGAGTTTAACAAGGTAGCGCTTGGTGAGATGCTTTGCGCGCGTATTGTCTTACTCCGCGTATACTTCAAGCATTTCATGTGCTATCACTGCCAATAAATACAGAGGGGCGGCCAGGATGGCCTTATCGTACCGCCTTGCTTTTTTTTTTATTTATTCCCCAAGAAGAGCACATATCAGGTTCTCACAAAAGCTGATCCCCCCCTCGTGAAAATCCCGCATCCACCACTGTGAGTTATAAAAAAAAAGGTAACAGATGCTTGTGTGTGGCACTTTACGTATGAAAATGTGAAGAAAGGCTGTTCCGGCAGATGTGTTACATTTGACCGTGGGTGAGCTACCATTGGTTACGCGCTGAGGTAGTTTCGCAAGCGTTCAGTCGGCGACGCAAAACTATCTTGCTGGAACGGGTTGAATTTGTAAGGCATCAGTAGGCCCCGAAAGCGACGATGGAAACGCGAATATTCTTGGCGTATCGTGATATTTATGAGCATATGTCGAACGGATATTCAATAAAATACTAACTAATTAGCACCTACTTCTTGGAGCGAATAACACCTTTCATCTTCCAGTCTTGGGCAGTAACTAGTTACTAGTAACGCGTTACCGGTAACTAGTTACTTTTTTCAGTAACTTGTAACTGTAACTAGTTACTCTTAAGTTAGAGTAACTTGTAACTGTAACACTGTTACTTTCTTGCGCGGTAACTGCAACGAAAAATACAGTTACAGTTGCTTGTGTTTTTATAAAAAATTTATCCATCAGGAAAAGGCCGATGTTACAGGCTTTTCACTTTTTCAAACTTTCTCGTTACCATATCCTCTCCACCTTTCAAATTTCCGATAGGGCTCCCCTTGCACTTCAGGAGAAGAGGTCGCTAAGAGAAAGATCTTCCCTGCAGAACACCGTGTTTGCAGTTTACTTGTAAACCACATGTCATAAATCAATCAAGCTGCGACCGAACAGCTTGCCAAGTTCACGTTTTTTTCTTTCGATGGAGCGGGGGGGGGGGGGGGGGGGGGAGGGGGGGGGCATATATACTCTCTTTATCACTTGAGCTTCCAGCTGTGTTCTTGCTGGTCCAGTGGAGAATTCCTTCGTCCGAGGCGCCGACCGAGCTAATCGTGTTTGACAGGTGGCTAGAAAATAGCAGCGCGAAACGGCTGAAAGCCAGAAGTGCCGCGAACTAGCGAACCAATTTAAAACTTCTTTGAAAATGATTGTCAAAGGCCTACTCCGACTTAACTCAAGAATTATTAACAAAATAAAAAAACGTATTGCCTCCTAGGCAGGTGGCATCCTCAGTATTCTATCGCAACAAAAAAAAAAGAAAAAAAAAGAGCGCACTTCGATCAGTGCATTAGTCACACACATGTCCTCACAAATGTTCCGTAGGGGGCTGCGCTTGCTGTTGCAAGCCGATGCATCATGACGAATGAACCACGTCTCCAGAAGACTGTCCCCCCCCCCCCCCCCCTCGCTTTCGTTCATGATCCAGCGTTGTCGCATTGTTTAGATCAAAGCCATGCCCAGTCCAGCAGTGTTCAACAAGCTCCGTTTAAGAACGCGTTGCATGGTTGACTTTAGCAACCTTTCCTTTCCGCATCGTACTTGTAGATGATCCCACACTGATCATGCGCAGGTGTGCAGCTTTGGGCACTGTGTCTTCGGGTTTCGCGAACTCGTGTGCCGAGATATAGCGGCGCTCAAAAAATGGTTTGTATGAGTGCGCACGAGCGGGGCATGGGCGCGGCCGCGCCCCTAATCAACTCAGAGGGGAGGGGGGGCGCAAAGTCTGCCCCATACATTACCTTAATAGGGAGGGGGGCGCGACAATGTCCGTTCGCCCCCCCCACCCCTGAAGGGGAACCCTGCTCACGCTTAATTATGTTCCCAGCGGACGCAAAACTCTCCGAACAGGGTCTGATACACCTTTGAGAACATACGGAATAAACTCAATGGACGTCGTCTTCTCTCGTTACGCACTCCCCATTCCTCTTCGTGCGTTTTCATAAATAAATTCTTTTATTCGGTATGTAATCATTAGTTATTTTACGCGGTAACGGAAAAGTAACGACGTTACTTTTTCATGGTAACTGTAACTGTAACAAGTTACTTTTGGAAACTCGGTAACTGTAACTGTAACAGTGTTACTTTTTTGGCTTAGGTAACTGTAACTGTAACACTGTTATACTTTTTACTGGTAACGTGCCCATGACTGTCATCTTCCCTTTTCACGTGCGTGAAGGCGGAAATTTTTTACATTTTAATCGTGCGATAATTATATACATAACATATACGATGGTGACTACAGCAGCAAACTATTTTGTTTCAAAAATATAAAAAAGGGACAAAGTTTTATTTAATAATAAATGCCCTATACACCAGGCCGATGTAGACTGTCTCTTATGAAATATAATTTGAAATGGATCAGCAGCACTTTTTTACCGTCATCGCTGTGCCTCACCTTGTAGCACGATAAAGCCTCCTACCAACTATCCTATACTACACTCGTGATATTCAAATAGCCACGAACTCTTTATTCGTTACACTTAAAACACAGAGACAAAACTTATAAGCTAGCGCATGGCTTCATTGTCAACGTCAAACTTGTACAATGCCGGTAACGTGTACAGGCACTTACACACTCATCTGACGTTTTTGTGCCCCGATTGCCCACTCTCAAAGCAGATACAAACAAGAAGCTATAGCAGCGACATCAATACGGTTCGGACGCAAGCCTCCAACATGGCGCCGAAGCGGTAGCTTTGCGAGACCTCCGACAGATGGCAGCAATTTTGCATAAGGTATATTGCTCTTAATAAAAACTCTGGTGTCGAGAACCTTAAAAAGAGTAGCGTGGCGCCTGGGAGTGCATTGACTATAGTTTTAATACCACTGCCTTATTAAATGACTATCGATTTCGATATCAAGGGGGCGGTTTCTCAGTGACGTGTAAAGGCAGCCTGGCACCACGGAGAGACAGCAACTAGCGACATTCCAGCAGCAGCTCTGTCAATCGCACGTGATGCACGTAAAAAACGATGAGTGAATTGTCTTGCGGCAACTACGACAGCGATTTCTGCGATTTAGGCTGTGTGCAGGACGTAGAGCTGGCATACCCAGTGAACTATGTTGACTCGTCGTGATAATGTTCATTGCGGTGGGGCCGGCTTGCATATGCTGAGAGACGAAAACTTTAAGATCCAATTAAAATATTTTATACGTGTTGTCTGGCTTCGGTGTGTGCAGAGCGTTAACATCGCATACCAAGGAAACTAAAAATGCCCGTTTTGCGATACCTTAAAATCGTGTCAGTACTCATTTAACTTGAGAATTATCTGTCTACCTGACCTACGTAAGTTGATTAGACTCCTCTGAGGCGTCTGCAGCTGCATAGGTTTCTGAGAAAGCGCTTTTAGTTATTGCGTGAGACTGCATGGCAGTGTGTGCCCCACTGTATAGGAATAAAGGCGTACGCGTCGGTAATATAGGTTGTTTTTTTTAGACAGTACAGATTCTTTATGAAAATGATTTGACAGTCAGGCACGTATAACCTTCACAGGCGAACTCTACATCTGAGCGGAATTGCATTGCCGCTAATGAAGTTGCAATACAATGACTGAATAACATGAACCTGTTAACATTTTTTATAATCAACTTGAGCACAATAGTTTATGAAAAAAAATTATAGGGCATCACGACGAATGAAATACCCATTTCGTTGAAAGTTCTAAAACTCCCTCGTAATTTTAGATATTCCCTGCCGAATTTCAATGGCGATGTCGAAACCTAGTGTACGGATAGCGCAGGGAAGGCTGTCGATCTCTTTCTTTGGACCGGAACTTTCCCGTGACGAGTAAGGGACGAGCTTTGTATGAAGGCGAGTCACTGCAGCATTGCCTTTTTTTTTGGGGGGGGGGCGTGTTGGTAAACGGAACTCGAAAACATATTCAGCTCTAGCAAACAAGGACGTAAGGGAGACGACAACAAAATGCGCTAACTTTCAACGTAGTCTGGTTAGACTAACCTGGCCGGTGGTTCTGACGCCGCATGTCGCTGTTCGTGTCTTCTTAGGGATGCTGGCTCGTAAGCCTGGCAGAGTCTTCTGCCACAGGAATTCCGTGCCGCTGCTGATGATTGCTAGGAAGTTTCTCCACTTCCTGCTGGCATTTTGTGACCTTCCTGGATCTTCCAAGGAGGTCCTCAGCAGATCCTTCAACATCCGAGTTTGCCTTTGCACTCGCTTCTCAGAATCTTTAGGACTCTGATGCCGTGCCCGGCTGAAGGAGCAAGTCCACCAAACAACCGCACAACTTCATTGGGTAGATGCTTGCAGCGGATGAAGGAAAGTGAGCGAGCTTGGCAGTTGGCATGGATCAAGAGGCAGCAACTTGTTGAAAGCCGCAAATCATGTGACTTGCACCGGTGGATCGCCTTAGATTTGCATGTGATGTTTGATGCTTATTTGTTTCGTTCGCCCTATGGGCAAGAAAAGCGCGATTTCCACCCTTTCTTTTACTGTACAACGTAAAACACCGCAGCAGCCGGTTCAACGCTTCCTGCAGACAGTGCGACCGGCAAAAGAGCGGTTTGCGCCTGTTTAAGAAACAAACAAAGAAGTACACCACCTCACAGGCATAAAAAAACTGACAGGTTCTTTTATGCATTCACCTAGGCAACTAAAAGGCGATAGCCATCCTGTGTGACCACAATTTTACCACCAACACCAACACCAACACCACCATGATCGTCGTCATCATCATCATCATATAGCTTGACAGGCCACGTGAGTAGTTACACAGTTTATTGATGCTCTGGATGCTGCTGCTGATCATAGCTTAGCCATTCCAAATGGTTTGGCAGCTTTCGACAACCCGCTGGTTATGCAATTCACATTGTGAGACACCTGGTGCGACTCAACGCTTCTGCCATGCAACATTACGCGGATTAATGTGACTCTGCCCGACGACAGCTACTATATAGAGTCTTTATCTAAAGCTTCTTCGAGTAAGTACTGGCGTGTCTCTGTCGTAGAATACTTGACTGCCACCCAGTACTTGGGTTCGATTTCGACTCGAACCCTAATTTTTGTCTGATTTGTATTGCACTCACTAAAGAGAAAAACGACTTTTCGCGTATTAGTAATGTTGAACTTCACAGTCCCGTAAACACTACTCTTACCAACGAGACGACGCCTGGCAAGCGAGAAAACGTGCGAAAAAAAATGCGGGTGGAGACGCCCCCGTGACATTCCCGCACCAAACACCATTACGTCATAGATTTTGACGGCCTTTACCGGGTCCTACGTAGTTTCTAATAGGTAAAAAAGAAGTACATTGTCATCTGTGGGTGCCATAGACCTAACATACGAAGTTTCAGAAAATTTCATCGAGCCCATGTCGCGAAAATATGAAAAATACATTTTGAAATTAGTGACGACACGCGCGAGGATTTCGGCGCGAAGTTTAAAAATGAAACTTCTCCTTTGATTTTCTCTAATAATGAACGTTTGATAGTGAAACTTGTGACATTAGAGTTCTCAGAGTACAGCTTATCAATCTAAAACAAGTCATTGTTTGACTTTAGTGTCCCTATAAGTCAAGTGTGTACCGCAAAGCCACGCTTTTCAAGGCCAGCGTCTGGTGAGACACTTCAAGGGGCCCTGCAACACTTTTTTGGCATGGTCAGGAAACGCTGCCGATCGGATAGTCGAGGCACTTGAGAACATGTGATCCAAACATCACAGTGCAACAGGAGGCCTGAAATTGACAATTAATTTTCAAAGTCAGCAAGAAATCACTTGCGTTTCTCTCGGCAAGTGATGCCGTAATCCAAAATGTCCGCGTCATAAACACAAAGTCCACGTCCATTGGCTGATTCGAGCATGCGCCATAGAGTTTGTCTGTGAGGACGACAGGACCACGGTTGTCATAGAACTTCTATTACGAAGCATCAGTTGCCTAAAAAAACATTCTGTTCATGACTGCATTACAGCCACCGGTTTCTTATCATGTTAAAGTGGCAACGGACTATGCAAGACCAATGTTACGTCCCGTGTTCTTTCCTATTAGTAAAAACTTTTTTACATTCCCAGTTAAGCATGAAATGATAACCAGAATAACACCCCCTGTGGTATAGCGACGCGAATTCAGAAGTGCGCCATTTAAAAAGTCTTCCTTGACTGTTTTACTTTTTTGCTCAAGCATGAGTGCGCTGTGACTAGATGGACCGTTGCCAATTCGTCCAAGCTTCAACTTTTGCACGTCAGAAATGTGCATTAACTTCAAACACTTTCTTGACTTTAGTCAAATCTGGCTCAAGTAAATACTGGCCGGAACATAGCCAAAACGCTCATGGCGTTTTCTTGGCCGCGTTCACGTCAAGATTTAAGATAGCGTCAGTACTTCAAGACTTGTCGTGGCTTCAAATTAAGGCGCATTTCTGAATACAGGGGTAACCTAGTCAGGTAGAGTGGTAGCTGTTTGTGTCTCTGTGTGCTGTTTCATTCTTTATGCGTTAACTGCGTTTACACTACTCACCAGTCACCACAAATAACCTTGAGCAGCCGGCCAGGTTCACATCTCCGGCATATTATTAAGGTCTGTACTCTTCTTCTCTCAAAGCTAATAGAAGTTTATGCAACGAAGCAGTGGCGTAGCTAGGGGGCGGCTCACCGGGCCCGTGCCCCCCCCCCCCCCCTGAAATTTTGGCATAGAGAGCACAAAATGACACTCGACCACATCTGCCTGCCCTGGCTCCCACTTCCTATCAAGGAGGTGCGCCCCCCCCCCCCCCCTCCCGAAAATAAGTTTGGCCTACGCCCCTGCAACGAAGCTAACTTCTGAGTGCACCAGCTCATATCACTTAGTGTTATATAGATTTTTCTTTGGGTCAGTCAGATTAGGTCAGCGGGAAAGACTCAACAAATTACAATTGATAAAAACGAGATATACCATGGAATAGGGTGAATCAGTGCGCTGATTGGTAGTCTATTATTAGAAAACTACCAGACGGAAAGAAAGACATAAGACGAAGTGTGGTATGTGTTTCTGTTTCTTCCTCTTGCGTCTTTCTTGCGATTAAAGTTTTCTAGCAAAGAAGTATACAACTAGGTACCATACCACCAGTATTCGCACGTTGGCAGTTGACTGAAGAACGGCAGTTCACGACTCGCTCGTTCATACTTTGTAGCGAGTCATGGCCGAGGCTGCCGCATTTATGCAAGGACAACGACTTCCACAGACGTGTAATACAAAATGAATAATTTTATTGCAAAAAATAGATTCTCTTTTTTTTAAAAAAGAACATTTTTAAGTTCTGTGGCGTTGCATTTTCATTTTTGGTAAGTCGAGCTGAAGTTTCTTTATCAGCCTTTATGGGTTTTCTTCTATCTTCGGTGGAGATGTGGGCGACAGTGAGAGTGGAGCATGATAGTAGGTGTTTAAGATTTAAAGACGACTAGACGTGATACTTCACACCTGAAACACACAGACAAAGAAAAATACAAGTCAACAAAATGGAGTCTTTGATATTATTCGTTCAGCACATCAGCGCATGGAACGGAGCACTTTTTACAATATATCTCAAATACCTTTTTCTTTAATGCCATGGCAGGCTTCACTGCTATCAGAAATCATTGCTTCCTGATTCGTGCGCTGCCTACTTTTTACTCAGCCATACGTAAACTGTGCAGTAAGAATAGATCCCTCTACGGTTACGTTTAAACATGGTATAATCCTTCAGGCGATATGTCATCATAGACTAGCGATGAATTTCTTTAGCCAGCGCACAACTACGAAGACTGAACATTGATAAATACATATGAACGCTACATGTTCCAAATACAAGTAAAAATGACTAATCGCGCACTATTGTTTCGCGATCATGGCAATAACTTTTTGTCATTGATAAAAGGCCTTCGAAAGTAGAAGACGCCGATAAGGATGGTTTCCTTACCTTCTAATATCCGACTCCGCCGCCATACTGTTGGCCGTGGCTCTGGCTTCCGAAGCCGGACTTGTGACCCGCGGAGCCACCAGCGAAACCACCCGAGTGCTGACCAAAACCTGTTCCATAGCGGTTCGAGTCGGTCTTAGAGAAGCCTGTGCTGGAGCTGTACCCTTGCTGGTTGTTGTAGCCCTGAACGTTCCTGAAGGCGTCACCTCCGGCAAAGCCTGCAGCGCCCTGGTTGTACCCACTGGCTCCTTGCTTGAAGCCACCCTGGAAGCCTCCGGCACTTTGCCCGTAGCCGGCCCCATAGCCACCGCCATAGCCACCGCCACCGTAGCCGCCACCGAGACCGCCTCCGTAGCCGCCGAGACCACCACCGTAGCCGCCTCCACCGACGGGACCAACGCCTCCGACGCCTCCGATGGGGACACCTCCGACTGGTCCGATACCTCCACCGTACACGCCAGGGCCACCATAGCCTCCGAGCAGGCCTCCACGGCCTTCTACCTTCTCATCCTTGCCGGCAGCTTTCTCGTCTTTCTTGGCTTCTTCGGCGAAGGCAAGGCATGCTACGCCGGCGAACACAGCAAGGCACAAAAGCTGCGAATAGACAGCAAGACGAGATTCATATCTGTACTTCGTTTTATTCCTTCAAAGTACTCTAATCTAAAATTTCTAATCGACCCTGTAGTCGTTAGCAGTCTTAAACGGCTTTTTTCTCCACTGCGGAGCCTTGTACCAACACATTACGAGGGTAGAAGTCTGACCACGTTGAATCGTGCTGCTCGTGTGAAGGCGTTGTGACACTTGACACAAACATTTGATTCCATCCAAATGATTAGACATTATACAAAACAGACCACTTCAATACAGAAAATAATGCCAATTGCCGATAATGCAACTAAGAGTACCAGGAGGTCGACTGGTGCTCGAAATTGCAATGGCCGCTGAACTCTATTCAGTGCATCTCTAGCATGACGACCCAGCTTAAACCTTTTGTGTGTGCATGCTAATCCCAGAAAAAAAATTATGAACATTTTAGTCAGTGATCTCTGACTTCAACAATCTTTGCAAACTTTTGCAGGTAAAACTGGCTGCTCTACTATAGCAGATATCCCTAGGGTAAATGAACCACATAGGGTGGCAGTTGCAAGGATGGCTGGCGAATTAAGCGTCAATGAAGCGAAAGAATGAAAAGTAGAAATATGTTAGACAATATACTCAACAGAAGCAGTTTAACTCCAGCAGTCTAGGTGACTACTTGCAACGTTCTCATTTCAAGGGAGGGGGTATCATTAGAAAGCATCATCATCGTCATATCGCAACAATAGTGACCGTCTAAGGACAGGTTTCTTACAAAGGTCATTAGCAATTTCTTTGAGAGAGACATTTACTACCAGAGGCGCAAGCAGGTAAATCACACGAGCCTCACCTTCATGTTTACGAAGAGCGCCAGTCGTCTGCGATCAGCGAAATAATATTGACTCGAAGTTTCGGAGCTGATCTAAAGTTTTTTGCCGAGTGCACTAGCTTTTATAGACAGACTGCCATTGTGTGGAGAGAGGCAGCGAAGGTAAAAGAAAGAAAATCTGGGAATCGAGCCACAGGATGACGTCGCGGCGCGAGAAAAAGGCGCGCAACACACAAAGATGGACGCAACAACCACTTTCTCTGCCGCTCACTCATCGGCTGCGTGGCAAGAGGACACACATGCGAGGGAGGAGGTGAGGGTTCGCTTGGCCTTGCAAGTGCTGTCAGCAGCACGCGGTGGCACGGGCACGAGCATTGGCGCGGAAACGGTGGGTATGCTCTCCCCCCATCCAGCCGCTGCCTTTCCCTTGTGCTCCGTTGCTGGCCCATGACGTCCGAGTGATTATTGGTTCACTTCTGTTTCTTTGCTCCGTGTTTTCTGCTTCTTTCTTTCTTTTCCTCTCCCTCGTCCCTCCACTTTTGTTCGCTCGGTTACATGTGTGGTAATCTCGAGTGGTCATTTTCCGAGCGACATCCAAACCAGAGAGCGAGCCGGGAAGGCAAGATAAACGATTAGGTGATGGACTCTCATGCATAATTTATGCCGCGTTACGAAGCGTTGTCTCGCGACGATTGTGCGCGACCCAGACGAGCAGTTGCAGAGTTCACGGCAACAAGCACCGGACCATTTCCATTTCCAGGGAAGGAACAGATATGCGAAATTAAGAGCAAAAAAACCGAGAATCCCGGAATCTAAGGCGGATAGAAACGGGCTTTCCGAATGGGAAAGCCGAGTTGCGCCAATGGGCCGCTACTCTAGACGCTCCTGAAGAAGCAGTATTGTCTCGAGGACAAGTTCTGTTTGTTTGCAAATGTCGAATGCTCGACAACTAGGCATACTGTAACGGTACTTGTAATGGATGTGAGACCAGGAAGCGGAACAAATTCTGTTTGCGAAGAAAACATGGGCTGAGGGAAGTCCCATGTATAAATTCGGAATTAGGTGGGCTTATGCGTTTTACTCAGGTTATAAAATGTTTGCGGAATAATAACTGGCTCAAAATCTTAGCCAAAAAATTCAGGCACCCCTACAGGGGCGTCTGAATTTTTTCGAACAGAACACGGTTCGAAAGTTGCTTATAGATTGAGATCGCCTCTTGCTTAGACGCGCCGCTCTAGCTCGAGTCATAATTATCGAAAGCACGATTGAAGGATAGCAATACTGTTTCGTTTGTTTATTTTAAATATATTTCTTGAAGAGTATCACATAGAACCGATGAAAACAAGGCTTTGTCAAGTCTGAAGCTTAAGAGAAATTTCAAAGGCCTTACGTCCATATTTCTAGAGCTGCGGTAGTATACGCCTCTATAAATTAGATACACGGTTATTGTTTTACTCATTGCGAGTTGAGTAATTCCATGGAAACACATAGAATAAAATTTCGTATGCGAATATAAAGTGATTGTGGTTATGGCACTCTTTGCAAGAAAGGAGGAGCCAGCTACGTGAGTTATCAGACCATTGTGTGCACTTACTCTTTATTGAAGGATGGATGGATCGGCGGATCCCATCAGCGTCCCCTTCGTAACAGAGTGGTGACCTGTCAGCCATCAAGCTCAATCTTTAAGCCGTCCTAATTTTCTATCTGAAATAAATTATCTTCCCTCCCCCCGGAACCAAAACACCTGAAAATTCATAACGGAATATTTTGCATTTTACGGTAGTGTAACTTTGATTTTCGTGCTATGCTGTTTTAACAGCGGTGCTGTTGAACTCGACCGTAAAAACTCTGGTGTCCGCAAAAACCCACAGGTGCGTATGAGCCACAGGAACTGGGCAAGCCCCTCTAACAAATACAGCAGGTGCGAGCGTTGGACGAAAACTATGCTCGGCGAAGTGGAGCAAGTGGAACACGTGAAAGAGATATAGAGACAGTGAAAGAGATTGAAAGAAAGAGAAAATAGAGAGAGAGAGAGAGAAAGAAAGCGAAAGAGAAGAGAGAGAAATAATGGGAATAAAGAAATCAAACGATAAAAATACAGAGAAAGACATAGAATGAGAGAGACACAGAAATAAACACACGGAAGTGAGAGAAAAAAAAGAGCAAGACAGAAAGAGGAAAAAAGAAGGAAATAAAAAGAAACAAAGAAAAAAAGGGAAAGAGGCGAATAGAGAGAAAGAAAGAAATTGAAAGCAACAGGTAGAAAAACAGATGCAAGAAACAGAGAGAAAGCGGCGAAACGAAGACAAAATTAAGAGAAACTAGGAAGGCCGTCCATCTCCGCTCTTTCCTTCAGGCTCGGCACTACTAGTGCAAAGCTGCCATAATTTTCTTTATTTCTCCCTGCCGCCTTTTACTGATCTCTATCACAGTTAGATTGCCCTTTCCCGCAATATCTCTAAAACCGATGACTTCAGGCAGGCTTTTGTCCTAAACAAACACACGGGTGGAGCTCTTCCCATTCCATTAAAACATTTTATGATATGGTTGAAGGCCCTGTATTGAGAGCAATATGAAAGCGGCAGTGATAAAAGGAAACATTATTATTATTATTATTATTATTATTATTATTATTATTATTATTATTATTATTATTATTATTATTATTATTATTACTATTATTATTATTATTGCTCCTGCTGCTGCCGCCGACACCGCCACCACCACCGAACAGTGCTTACATAAGTTACATATATTACATATAAAGAGCTTTGTTAATTTCGATCCACCCACCTACGCCTTTGATCTGTATTCACAAAACTTATGCTAGCATACCTTTATTGTAATCTGGGCTCGCGCACCCGCTGTTCGTGGCAGGAATTGGTGTGATAACAATTAAAACGTCCACATCGGCAAATCGCGAATGCAAGTTTTGTAAGAGATTTTGTGTCGCTGATCGCACGGGTAAAAAGAACCTCTCGTTCGCAAGTGTTTATTGCCGTTGGTCGATCTCCTTCACCAATCATATACCGAGCTTAAGGATTGAATTGAAACTGCTTTTATAAAAATTCTAGCTTGTCGAATTTTTTGTTAACACGCGGTGTAAAGGATTTATTGGGGAGCCTAACTAATGTCTTTTTTTTCCCCCGCAAGTTAGCTTACAGAAAGCTACGTTGGCTGGAGTGTGACATTAGTACTATGTACTGGCTCGCGCTCGTCGCTGGTACCTTTTCTTTGCGTCAAGTCAACAAACCAGCGAGTAAGAAAGATGATGGCTGACCTAAAAGCAGACAGTCAGGCCTAATCAGCAACGAATCATGTCGGCTGCGAAATATATTCGAATCTCTATGAACACAAACATAAGCCGAATATATCTAACCGGCGTTCAAGGGAATCTGTCTAGCTTTTCCGCAACGTGTTTTCTAACGACTGCGTGCGGGGGTTGAGGCCAAGAAACAAATCATTCATACCACCGGCGCCTTCGAGGAGCAAAACAAGTTTCCGGAAGAAATTGAGGAAAAAAATAAGAGAACCTCTCGCGTGGCTCGTCTGTCTACCTGGTTTAATCTGATTACCCGACAAATGTAATGGTGTATACAAAAAGAACATGTGAGAAATTTGAAGCAGTTTTATTGCAGAGTTTATTTCACTGTATCACCGAGCACACACTGTAGCAGCTTGTAGCCCCGCAATTGCGGCGCTGGAGATGGAAACGATTGATCAAGAGCCAGGAAATCGTAAGTCTGGTATCCTCCCTATTTCAGTAACCACAATGGATTCGGTAGCCAGATGATAGAATGCTATTGCACACCCTATACAGTAGCATGTTTGTACCACGACAATATCAGTTTTCAACGAAATATTTTTGTTCGCCATCAATTGGAGCACTAAAGTTTCCTTTAAATGTCGAACTGAAGACGTAAACAAGAAATGGCAAAAAAGTTTTTACAATTAGCAAAGCCACAATGGTGGTCGCTGACCTCACTGTCTTACTGCTGCTTATTTTCCCCTCATTTAAGGTAAATTAAAGGTATCAGAAATTGGTTCTCAAGGCTTTACGCCCACCTGGGGCTGCACAGCTTTCCGCCGCCAGAAATCGCACCAGCTCGCAGACCTCATTGCTAACGCCACAGCGTTTCATGTTAGGTTGGCGGAAGCGTGCACCCGGCTAGAGTCCGCAAAAGCCATATCCCGAAAGCACCTCTCTGACGCCGGCGCCAACTTACCCAGCAATCACCTGCAGCACGGCTGTTTTTTTTTTTTTTTGGCGTTCAGTGTCATTCAGTATGTAGATTGTTACAGCGACGACGGTTGACGTCGTTAACATTAAGACTCGTTCTTTCTGATAAACGACAAACGAACGCAAAAAAGAAGCTACTACACTGCAACCACTACTAGTAGTAGTAGTAGTAGTAGTGGTAGTAGTACAGTCAACTCTCGTTAATTCAAACTCGAAGGGACACCTGGAGTTTGTTTGAATTATCAAGAAGTTTGAATTATCAGAAATTCGCATATATATGACTCTGGGCACACCACATATTATGATTACGCATTGATTTTAATCACATTTTAAAATTTTCAAACGTTTTTAAACCCTAACTGCACAAAATAAACAGAAAGCAGAGGCGTACGATCCACAAGTTTATTGGGCATTTACTGCTGACCAGACCTTTTAAAGAAATCGTGAATGGTGAACTGCTTCTTTGCTATATGTGCCTTTTCATTTTGCATTTTTCGACTGTTATGATTATATAAGCACTTAAATTTTTAAATGGTTGCCGGAAAGCGGTAGATATTTTCCGATATGGAGACGCAAAAAGTGCGAATTACCCGAATGACGAAGTTTTAATTAAGCGGTTTTTAAATACATTGAAAGAATAGCGGGCCAACCAAAAATTTGAATTTTGTTTGAATTAAACGCAAGTACGAATTATCAGAGTTTGAATTATCGCGAGTCTACTGTAGTAGTAGTTGCAGTGTAGTAGTTTTTTCTTGAGTTTTTTCTTACTACTACTACTACTACTATACTACTACTACTACTACGAGTAGTAGTAGTAGTGGTAATAGTAGTAGTTGCAGTGTAGTAGTTTTTTCTTGCGTTTTTCTTACTACTACTAGTAGTAGCAGTAGTAGTAGTAGTAGTAATAGTAGTAGTAGTAAGTAGTCCAGGTCCGTATTTTGGGCAAATTAAATATATAATTTTTTTTTATTTCTTCTGAGGGGTTTTGCAAAGGTTCTGACATCTCCGGCACTTTCTTTAGAGCATCCAGTCTGTGTGACTGCTTGTAATTATACTATACATAATTACGCATGACCTCGTTATTTTAGGCTTCTCCAACTTTTGCTCTCCTATCTTATTCAAACTTGCGCTTCTGTATGTCAGTGAATACGCACGTCTGTGTCTGTGTTTTTGAAGGTAGCAAAACGGAAAGGTGAGCTACTTGGTACTTGTTCATACTTATAAATTATAAGCGCTCAGAGGACAGGCACAAGAAATGGCACAACACGAGCGCATTAGCCTTTTCTTAGGTATTTACTTTTTGCCTTAGATGTGACAAAATAGGGAAGGTAGGCTGCGTTAGAGACGGCTATACCAACATCACGAAATTGGATATCAAATTAACAAATAAAGAATAAAAGAAAGAAAAGAAAACAAATAATCAAGAGCGCTATGTACACATGCCATCGCAAGCGTACAACCAATGTCCTTGCGTGGGCAAAGTCTTAAACACGTAGAGCCGTGACGCAGATTACCGCTGATAGCGTATATAAAAACATTTTTCATGCCCTTACAAACAAAATGACGATAAGATATGTGCACAAAATTATGAAGATCGACATTTAAGTCAGTTATCGCCGATTAATAAGTGTACGTCCACTAAAGTATCACGAAGAGCGCTCACTGCACGTATCTTGTTGACCGGGTGTGCCATGGTCCAAGTACTTTACTCAGTGGGAGAGGTACTTCTGCCTGTAACAGTTTCTCCGTGTAGACAAGCAGAACAGCATATCACGCAAGCGGATTCAGTGTATTTCAATTCATCTTTCAAGGACAGCCGCAGCTAAACAACTTCGCAGGATCGCTCGTTCATAATCATTACAAGAGTGGACCCGCCCAAGTTTCACAAGGGCCACGCGGCGATCTCTGCTTTCGTTGCTACAGCTCCGACCGGACTGCTGCATCGCGAGGCAATCTTCCTTCGCACAAAGGCTGTGTTTTGCGTTTACGAAAGCCTGCTCCGCCTTCGTAAAAGTAGCTTTCAGTAACACGTGCGTTATTTGTAGTTGCGTGATGATTATCGACCACGTGCTGTCGTTACTTTGACTTGCAGAGACAATCCGGGTCCTACGCCTTAGTGCAATTAGGCGGCCGGCCTTCGTTACAACGCAAATATGATTCTATAATGCGGAAACCCAACACGGTTGCTCATTGGCAATGACGCAGTATTACTGAAGATGAAGTTGCGGATTCGACTTCCAGTCCTGGGGTCCGCGTTCAGCCAGTGCGCGATGCGAAAAAAACAGGTCTCGTGTACCATGATCCTCCAACCATCCCCCCTCTACGTCGTCCCTGATAACTCACTGTTGTGTTTCGAATAATTGAATATACTACTTTTTACATCAGTCCCCATTCGTAGGTTCACAAGTATCCGAACACGTTGTAAGTTGTTCTGTATGATCAAGGGTCTTTTGTGATCGCCGGGCACCGTATAAGACTTGTACTATCGCGCTCAGTATGAGCTACATCGTGGGAGCGCGTGGCCAAGAGCACTGTAAAGTTGTACAGGGGCGCCAATCGTGAAATAACTTGGAGTTATCAGGGGAGCGTTTAGCTGTTTCTTTGAGTGTGCATCGCCTCGCCTTACTTTCACGCTCGCCCTCGTTTTGACCTGTCGTGATGTCATCTTCGAAAATGATAACGGCCGCCGTGGCTTGACACACAGACTTCGAATATTTCGTCAGTAAAGCTAAATAAATGGCAAATTGTTCCTTCAAATAAAAGAGGGCCAGGGTGAAAATGAGCAATAGGGAGTGACGCGCACTTACAGGAATAGCCACACTCTCTCCCAATAACTCGAAAATATGGCACGATCGGCGCCACTTTACAGCCTTGCAGAGCGCTGGGCCACACGCTCGCGTGATGTAGCTCATACTGAGCGCGATAGTACGTGTATATGTTCAAGAAACAATCTCGCTTTGTCTCTCGTCTTCTTCGCCTCTCGGGCCCCTTCTTATGTATGATAATAGATAAGCGGACACCCTTCGGTAAACCTCTTTGCCTTCATGTATTCGTTCAATTTTGCTCTACAAGTCAAGAAAAATGTATCATACGAAACTGGGTTGCATAGGGCAGTGATCCAAAGTCAGCTGCAAGTTTATAACTATTGCATTGAAACAAAAATCCCTGATGTTTTCGGTGGTACTGTTTTTGTGCCGTTACCCTTTCATGCAGTGCTTCTATACTGCAAGCAGTCAAGGAAAGTTTTTTTTTTTTTTCGGAAGCCCTCCTGGTTAATCTCCCTTTGAAAATTTTCAGCAAGAACGTAGAAATGACCCGTAGACTGCTGTCGCTCAAGAAAATATTAATAACAAATGCTGACAGTTATTTTGATATTCTGAGGCTCTGATGACTTCTGTGCTAAGAAATGTTATCATTAATAAGATTGATCTCGTAGTTCACGACGTTTGCTCCCAATAGCCAGTCAATATAGTTCTAATGACAAAAAAAAATTTCCAGTCAGGCGCGAATGACCAGGCACATCAAATGAACCGATATTACTGGGCATCAGTGCTGTTCCTTCGCTGAGATAACCACCGCGTTTAAAAAGCCCATTACTGCGCTTATTATGCCGCTCCAACCTTCTTTACTTCATCGAATCATGCCAAGGATATGTGTGGTACAGTCAAGCCCGACTGTATCAAGCTCGGGTAAATCAAGTTTTCCTTTATATCGAACTATTTTCGAAGACGACAATGTTTTAACGTCAATTTATGGGAAATTTTGCGGCTGCATTGAACAAAGATAGCCGGAACACTTGATAGGTATATCGAACATCGGACAGTGGGATACGCCCCTAGAAGTCGACTTTTCCTCACAAGAACTTGGCTTTTTTCTCACGGAAGGGGACTTCCCTGCATGTCCGCATGTATTTGAGAGTGTGCGCGGTGTGATTAGGGGGGCGCAGCGCAGAGCGAACAGAAACTATCGCTGTTCATCACGTGCTTACTCGCACGATTCCTTGTGCGGGGTCGCCGTTCGCACCTCCGCTCCCTTTGTTAACGCAATGGCTGCCGTAAAACGGAAAAACCCGGCTGTTGTCCGCAAAGCTGGTGGTAATCAACGAGATCCAACGTAGACAAAAGAAGTCAAACGTCGCGACTGCGTACAGAGTCTTGGCCATGAATCACGCTTAGTGCGATATTGAAAAACAAGGCCAACATTAAGGGCCAAGGCAGACTAGAAGCTTCCGGCGCCCGACGAGCACGTGCAGCTGCGTATTAAGATGCTGAGTCGCTGTTTACGTCAACACCGTCTTTTCACGCCTGCAACCCGCGCCTGCATACAACCCTCATCCCAAACTACAAACGGTGCGAAAATAGAAAACTAAAAAAAATCCCGCGTATTGCCGTAAAGCCAACTAGAGAACCAAAATTCTCACCGAAAACACGGTAAATTCTTTAAAAGTTGGACACCTAATTGTACAATATATCGAACTAATCCCCGCTTTTAGCGAGCTTGATATATGCGGGTTGGACTGTATCAAAAGCCGACCCCACTAATATCTCATGCGGCCCTGAACCTGGTGTCCTGTGGCAGCTGCCACAGGACATCAGGTTCAGCGCCGATAACGTGAAAGTAAGGAAGCCGCCTTCCCACACGGAAGCGAAAGCTAGCTATCGCTTCCGTGTGGGAAGGCGGCTTCCTCACTTTCGTGTTATCGTTGTCTTCGTCATCGTATAGTTGTTGTTGGGCGTTATACACTGAGACATATGGCATTGCCACCTAAATTGGCACGTGATTGTACATTTCTTTAGCATTCCGATATTTGCATTCGAAATTTAGTTTTCTCGGCGGATTCATTAGCGATTTGGTAGGTGCGTTACTGAAACCACCAAGACGATACACTCTGTTACTGCTGTCGTAAGAAAGTAGGGGGTGTTCAGCACGTAAGACATTGCAGCAAATTGCTTTTCTGGGCTCGAATAAAAAAATATTATTTTCCTTTTTCTCACGCTTGCACTCTTCAGAGACGTACTCAGCTAAGTTCTAACTCGGCTAAGTTTTGTACTTTTCACGTAGCGAGAGGAGAACAAGATTTATTTAGAGTAAAAGCGGAAGGGGTGGGAATCTCCTCTGGTACTCTAAGGCTCCAACTGTAATAGACCCCGAGCACTGGCACTTTTCTCGATGATCATGCTACATCACTAGATGCGCCCCCGTTTCACTTATAAGGATTGATTGTTCGGCGAGTATTTACGATATTCTAAAGGGAGCCCAAAAAACAAGGGCACGAGAGGCGAAGGCGACAACAGAAGCACTCTCTGCCTCCTGTGTCCTTGCTCTCTTAGAAACTGGCTTCACTACTGCGCAAAGTAGGTCAACGTCAATGGTATTTGTTTTGTTTTTTTTTTGTTTTTTTTACACCGACGCTTTTCCTTAAAACTTTTCGCATAAGTTTAAAAAGCATTATTTGCGCCACCTGGACAAATTAAGGCAAAGTTTCTTACTGACAAAGTACGACATACTGACTAAGTAAATATCAATACGTTCCTGTAAGCGGTTATCTCCGTTTTTGAAGGCAATTCCATAGGTGCTTCTTCACTTCCCTTGAATTTTAGCAAACTGTATTATCTCCCCACGCTTCGTGTAAAACTGAAAGGTTGTTCACAACCTGGCAAGTTCGCTTTGTATTATAGCGAATGTCCAGCAGCGGAATAGGAAAACTGACGGGAGGCACATGAGTGCTGAGCTTTTAATTATATATTGAAATCCTTAAGTGTGGAGATACCTTTAAATAAAAGCGAAATATGGGGGGGCCAAATCCATCTGCTATCGGGCAAACGCAGCCCCCGCATAATTACAAGTGATCGTTTATTAACCTTTATCTCTCTTTCTTTATGGCGTTAATGTTTAAAAAAAAAAAGGAAAAGAAACAACCACCAAACGGACACCATCTTCTGTTAATATTTCAGAAATCATAGTCACACATGCGCACTTCAATTTCATTTTCGGATGCACCGAAAATTTCCAAAGCTAACCTTCTTTAAACGTCCTGTAAAGACTTCCTTTAAACAGATTTTCTCTCAAGTAGGTTGGCCAGCCGGGCTCGACAATGATATGTCCAGTGTCATGATTTGATCAAATCTTGTGTTACATAATTAATAAGACGTGGGTGTGAATACGGTTCCTCAACTATCAGCAGTCATTACGAACACATAACTGACCGGAAATTATCTGGGGGACCTTGCAGTAATACATTTTGCTGATTTCATTTACAGAACGGCCTGTGTCTACGATATACGCTTTTCCTGAAGGCAAAGGTGTTTGAATGTACCGCGTGTGAGCATATTGTGACAGTGTTCACTTTCCCAAGGCGGTAGTGCACACATCTTGCCAAGATTATCCTTGCGTGTACAAATTTCCACCTACCGCAAGCGAGCGAACGTGTTTAAAGAAAGAAAAAAAAAGATAAAATTTCCAGGGTCATGACGAGCGCTTACTTAGCGTCTTGCCCGTCTTGCCCCCCCTTGTGATCCCCCCGCCCTCCTCTCCGGTGTAGTTTCCAGCGCGCTCGTCGGAACGAAGGAGAAAAAACGCTTAAAGCGTGCGACATATACTCTGTAATTATTCTCTTACATGACGGATACGAAAAATTTTCGCGGCAGTCGATTTGCTAGGCCACAAACTCCAATACCGTGGTCATTCCATGATCCATGTAAAAGTGTTTAAAGGGCCCTTTAAGGAACCCCATATGGCCAAAATTAACTTGAAGCACCCCGCTATACGGCGTGTCTCGCAGTCATATCATCATTTTGCGAAGTTAAAACGCCGGAATTTGATTCATTTAGTTTAAACAAAATGCAAGAACAACCGTGTGCATGCACGTCAAAGAAGTCCAGGTGATTAAAATTAATCTGCAGTCCTGCACTATACGGCGTGCCTGATCCTATCGTGGTTTTGACACGTGAAACCCAGGTTAATATTAATATTATTACTATAGCAAGAAAGGCAGAACAGCTATTGCAGTTATTAGGTCGTTGCTTTTGTAATTGGTTTAAATACATATAGTGATGTTTTTAATTTATACCTATTTAAAGATGATGACCATGTTAACAGAGTTCCGTCTCTAGCATTTGGGGTACATGCATGACGCTTCCTTCGTAATTTGAATCTATCTATGAACTTCAGATTGCATTTTTCTGTGCGCTTTCTATTATGGGCTGGATACATCAGCGGACAGTTAATGAAGCATCATTCCTTGTAGCTCACCAAACTTCTAAGTTTGTATTGTGCACACAGTGACACGTTTTTGTATTGACTAAGTTTCAAAAGCCTCTTTTGAGCACGGTGCGTAAAATTAACCTTTGAAGCTAGGTTTAGCATCTAATTAACACAGGTTACCTTTCACAGCTACTGAACTTGGAGGAATGCACCGTGCGAAATAGTATGCTTGGCAACGAAAACTACGGTTGTGATATAAATGCACCAAATTTCGAGCAGCCTTCAAAAATTACCAAGGGTGGCACTCGTTGAAGTAGAAGCGAGAGTTTAGAAATATTACAATTAGGTGAAAAGAAAGAGAAATGTTGCCAAGAGAGTGTACAACTGACCATATAACCCGGTTAGAACAGTGCACTAAAAATGTTATGCTACCAAGGATGGCACTCGTTGAAGTAGAAGCGAGAGTTTAGAAATATTACAATTAGGTGAAAAGAAAGAGAAATGTTGCCAAGAGAGTGTACAACTGACCATATAACCCGGTTAGAACAGTGCACTAAAAATGTTATGCATTCTATATGCTTCTGTGCAGCAGCGATTCGTACGGTATGAAGCGAATTTCGCAAAATTGAAGTGTCTAGAGGATGTTGCTACAACGTCGCTTAGGTAATGGATTTTGTTTTAGTCTCCCAACAAAAGCGTGCTCATGCATCAAACCTTGCTTTTATATACGACAGAGTCCACTGTCCCATGGCAAGCGAAGGAATAGTGGCAGCGATGGGAATGGCACACGCTTCTGCCGTTTTCTTAGTGAGAAGTGTCTCACTCTATAAAATTTTAACGCGAGAGCGTTAAAGAGCTCGTTTCGCAGAAATTCTAGAGTCGGAGTCGGCGTCGGCGTCTGCGTTGTTGGTTGTGAGCGAAAAATCATCATCTTGTCCGGGAGCGAAAAACAGAAAAATGTGCAGATAAAAGAAATAACGAAAGCGTTTGGTTTAATGAGAATCGAACCCAGGCCATCGGCGTGGCAAGCAGGTGTTCTACCACAAAGCCAAACTACTGCTTAAAGCGGCTTCGGGAAAAAAACCATTATATTAATGTCATGTAGTGGAAGGAAATAAAATAAATAAAAAAGCTTCTGTTTCAGTGACAATCGAACCTAGGCCAACTGTGTGGCAAGCAGGTATCCTACCACAGAGATTGCCTGAACCGGCTTCGGAAAAAAAATAATATATGAATGTCTTGTAGTGGAAGGAGCCTCCTAAACGAATGTAAAATTGCGTGGCAGAAGCGTAGAATCGCGCCAGGCGTCAAAACATGTGAATTGTGGCGACTGGGTGTTTTAAAGTCCCGCTTATTGGCAAAGCGCTCAGACACATTTGATCATCATTAGCTGCAAAAGCATCAACAAAGGCAGTCGCTGTGTAGGTTCGCCTGTTGCCTTACGGACGCGTAGTGGGTCCTTTCGCTCATTCGCAAAAGGAAGAATTATGGCGTAGGGGGGAACTTGACAACTGTACTTGCAGTAGGCATTCCAGGATAGCTTGAAAGAACCAATGTTACACGCACGGTCGTTCGTTTCCTTACGGCAAGGTTGAGACATACTTCGAGAACCGAAGCCTGGCTAGCAATTGAGAAGGCGATGCACGCGGAGCCCAATTACGCTATCCCATTCTACCCTTGATCGCGAAGCTAAAGTGCCCTCCAAGTTTTTAGATCTCTTAAGTATGTTCCGCTGCACCGTGCTTCAAGCCGGTACCTTCGCGGCTGTAGGTAACCTTTATTGCATTTAACATCGAGTTTAACGACATATACGATGACAAAAGACATTCTTATAATCGTTGCACTGATTAAGACCTCCTGGTGGGCATAAAAACATCTTATACGAGAATTACGCTGCGTAAGCTAAGAAAATTTATGTATTGCACTTTTCTCGTCGTCTGTTGCAGCTATCAGAATTTATACTTGCGATAAAAAGGTGACCAAAAAGGAATTGGTCTTTGTTTTTAACTACGCTTAGCGTTTACCCAGTAAACGTGAGCGTGTTAGCGATAAGATAGCCTAACACTTTTTTTTTTGCACCCATAAATACGTAAAAAAAATCCTGCGTAGGAAAGAAGCTCACAGGCGCTGTGTGCGCTGCGTATACTCAGTCAGCTTATCGTGGAAGCCGACATCCAAAGGGGTCCGCCTCGGCGGAACAGTGGCTGCGGTGCTCGGCTGCTGACCCGAAGGTCGCGGGGGTTCGATCCCGGCCGCGGCGGTCGCATTTCGATGGAGGCGAAATGGTACAGGCCCGTGTACTGTGCGATGTCAGTGCACGTTAAAGAACACCATATGGTCAAAATTTCGGAGCCCTCCACTACAGCTTCTCTCATGAACATCTAGTGGTTTTGGGACGTAAAACCACAGATATTAATATGAAATCGAAATGTAGACAACGTCTTGCAGAGATACCTTGAGTATAAAGCTGTTATGCAATCTTAAAATAGGAATTTTTTTTTCGCTTATACAACGCAATTACGCTCACTTATTACGCTGAAGGCAGTGAGAAAGGGGCGAGTTTGATTCGAAAAAGTGCTTCTGGACTTCACGCTCAGTCATTGCTTCTTTGCATCCTCATGTCCAAATTTCTATGGGTATACACATGGTAAACATGCGAGAGGAGTGTGGCGGTAGGTTCAGCGCCGTAGATGCTTCCCTTTTGTTTACCGTGACCTTCTTTAAGATTCACTTATGGGGTTGCCCAGCCATGAATTCAGACCGACTTTCCCAATTCGCTGCTGTCCTTAACGTAAATTATTGTCTCTCGTGTTGTATGCCTGTCCTGGACATTTACAATAATCATATGAGAGCTTCTGTGCTGGATTTTCCGCTATTTATAGCGTGAATCTCGGGTTATTTGATGATCATCATCATGATCATCACCAGCAGCAGCCTATTTCATGTCCACTGCAGAACGAAGGCCCCTCCCACTGATCCCATTTCTGCATCAGATGGACTCTGAGTGGAACGCTTTCGTGTGTGTGTATGTGTATGGCTGTGATTGGCTGTTCTTTTCCCCGTATTATTTTTAGATGTGAAGCATCTTATGGCGAAGCTTAATCCGGTGGTGGTGGTGGTGTGCCGCGTGGCCTCCCTTACTGCGCATGCGCAAACCCTTCAAAAAAAAATAAAAATAAAAACCTCCTCTCCCCCCTCTCTCTCCTCTAGGCATCCCTCCCCGCGGCAACCACACCCTCACTGCGCATGCGCCTCCCCTCCTCTCTCCCCTCCTACGCTCCCCCCCTCTCTCCTCTAGGCAACCCTGCCCGCGGCGTCCACGCTCCCACTGCGCATGCGCGTCCCCCCCCTCTCTCTCCTCTCCTACGCTCCCCCCTCTCTCCTCTAGGCATCCCTGCCCGTGGCGTCCACACTCCCACTGTGCATGCGCGTCCCCCCCTCCCCCTCTCTCTCCTCTCCTACGCTCCCCCCCTCTCTCGCCTCGCGACGCCGACGCAGGCAGCGTCTGCTAGCGAGTTTCTTGGTTGAAAAAACCGACTGCTCGCGCTGCACAACCGTTCACTGGCCACCCCGTATATATGGCAGTGGATCTTGACCTGCAAGGTGGTGCCGGTGGGAGATTTCTCCTGTGCGTTGTCGAACAATAAAAATTGCAGCGTGCGCGTTAACTAAAAGCGGACTGCGGGTCTCTGTGCCCAGTCGGAGTCTTCTGTCTCTCATTGCCCATTAGCAGCGATTGGCATGTTCCAGTAGGAAACACCGCTCCATCACTGCGTGCTTTGCGCCTCCCCAGTTTTCTCTCCTGCGCAACGCTGTGATGAGCGCCAGCGTCAACGCCACCGCCAGTGTAAGCATTAGCGCCCGCTGCTTCACATCTACACATGGTTCCCTTTAGCGGGAGATGATGTAATTTTTTTTTCTCTCTCTCTCTTTCAATCCCCTATTCCCCCAACCCAGTGCAGGGTAGCATACCAGATACTACCTTCTGGTTAACCTTCCTGCCTTCCTCTTCTGTTTATCTCTCTCTCTGCCCTGTCCTGCGAGAAAGCGGATTCCATGTTATGCCTGGAAATTAAGTGTTTTAAAAATTACATTTTTGGGAGATTCGTGTGTCGCTACAATGCTACCTCGGTTGAAGTGAACTATTCAGCCTGTGTATGCGCATTTCGGCAAGTTGAGTTGGGCAGTGTTTAACTACAGCAAACGCCATGACTTTTCCGCGGGTTTTAACAGCGGAGCTGTTGAGGACCGCTGTTGGTCCGTGAGCCACGAACAGCAAATTAGCCTCATCATGAACCGACACGTGCTCTCTTCGTCCACTTCTTCGTAGGCGTCGTCTTCTTCACCTTCGCTCCCAGAATACGTGCGCTGACTTCTCCGGTGCCTAATAACTCCGATGTGTAAGAGAATGAGAACAGAGTGAGAAAGAGAAAGAAAGAGAGATGGAGGGAACGAGAGAGATAAATAGAGAAGGAAATAAACACAGAAAAAGCGAAAAAATTCACCGACGATTAGGACACTCCCTAATGCGAATTCTCTGTGCAGCTTCGTGTTGGTGCAACGCCAACTTTGTTTGAAGTTTTGGCTATCCGCAGTTGTAGCAATGTGACATTCTTTACATATTGCCACAGAAACTACCAGCGCTCGAGTGCTACGAATACCACTCTGTGCATTGCAGGCGTCGCGAACGCCGACAGCCCCATTACGACAAGCGAAGCCAGCCGCACTGCACGTGTCAGCCCTGCATGCGCACGAGCTCCGACCTAGAGGCCAGCGAGCGTGACAGAGGAAGAAAGCGAGTTTAGAGGCTCGATATATCAATAGACTCCGTGTTCGCTCTCTTTCGTCCTCGTTTGCTTCTTCAGTTACGCCAACGGAGACGCCGCTCAACGCAGGAACGGGCGCCTAAGAGCTGCGTTTTAAAATTCTCGGGGAAAAAAAGTTACGCGCGAGGTGGGATTCGAACCCGCGTACCCACGATCCGAAGGCGAGCGTCTTAACCTTTAGGCTGCCCAGGCACGCCAGCAGAGCATACCGAAGCTTAGTATACCAAGGGGGTGGGGAAGAGAAATAAGAGCGAGCAGGACAAATGTGAGGCTGAGGAGGAGGGAAAGTAGGAGGGGAGCGAGTAAAGCATACCATAGAAAAAAAAGGGAAAGAAGGAGAGAAGGGGAGAGAAAGAAATAGAGAGCGAGAGAAAAAGATAGAAGGAAAGACGAAGCGAGAAATACACAGAGAGGGAGAGAGAAAGACATGGATAGAGAGAGAAAAAAAAAGAAATAGAAATCAACAATGACAAAAAACCATACAAAAAATAGAGAGAAGAGAGGAGAACAAAGAAAAAAAAAGGGAAAAAGAAAGAAGAGATTCGTAAAACTTAGCGAAACAGTGACAGCCACGACTGCCTAGGTGCCCAATCAGCTCCACTGTCTATTTAGCATTGCGCCTCAAAGCTATGTGCTAATTCTTTTGCTTAATATAAATATTAGCCCTACGCATAGGTTCGACCTAATTATTCGATTTATTTAAATTATTTAGCTTCGTTTACAAGTGAAGAATCGGTCTCCCTTCCACAGTACTTTGGCGTATCTAGACGGATACGTCAAAGCACTGCTTCAAAACGTATGCTTCTTTGACTTATCCAGAGGGATACGTCAGAGAAGCGTAGGTTTTATCTGTACTGCATTTTCAAGGCGCTGCAGGCGAAAACAGCAGGATTACCGGCGACAGGTGTTCAACCAAGTGTTCAACTCAAGCCCATAGCACTTGTGTCGCTTGTGCTGCAACTATTTTCTTTGCTTATCGCTTCACTCTTTTAAAATGGGGTCGTGTAGTTTTCATTCAATAGTCGCACTTTTTACTATGCTGGCATAACTGCAGTTTGTAATTGTAGAGTGAGTAACATTTCTCTCAAACGAGAGTCAATGCCCCTAATGAATCTGCTAACCGCGACCGGATAAAAGCTTACTGGTTTAATAGCTCGTTTTTGCGAAGGCGTGCAACTTGAAGACGTAATAGCTGGTTTTTGCGAAAGCATGCAACTTGAAGAAAGGAGTACAATTTTCATCGACGCAGGCTCTGTGCCAGCATTTTATAGCATGCAATGTCATCTCTATTACTTGCCCCTTACTTTGCATATTGCTATTCGCTCAAAGCTTATTTCTTTCCTTTGTGAGTTATTCGAATATAAGTCTGGATAATCGTACATCATTATTCACAGAGATTGCAGGTTGCTCAGCACAACAGTGAATCACAGTGGTTCATTTACTATAATTAGGCACCACATTTCACTGTACTGGCGCCAACAGGAATGTATTGCGAACGGCCGCGTATGAAAGATTGCGAGCTGTTCTGGTAAATCGCGCGAGAACGAGCCACGCTCGTTAGCCGAGCCTTCGAAACACTTTCCCGGTATATGACGTCGCTCGAAACGTGCGATCAATTGCGAGTGACCCCAAATCATTGACGGAGCAACTCACGACTCAGTAGAATTACAAATTACTAATTTCATTCGCGGATGTTACACTGGCGCTCTCCGATTCACGTTCATCGAATTGCCGCCGTAGTTCATTTTTGAAAGCGGCAGCGTCCGAACAAGTAACGACATCTACACGAAGTCGCTTGAAACGCTCCAGCGTGGAGTATAGACGCATCTGGCGCTACTTTCGCATCGCGCGCATTGGCGTGGTAAAACAGATTTCTGATTAATATCGGCTGGACACTTTACTGATTATAGAAATGTTCAAGGACTACTTCCTCTCATAATTTCCCAGTCTAAGCATGTTTTTCATACACTACCTTATAGTTTTGCAGCGAGAAAGCGTTGCTAGAAAAAGAGAAGAAACATACGAAGAGAAAGAGAGTGAGCGAGAGGTGTTCATTTCGTATGTTCTCTTTAATCTCGTTTGATATCCTGCACAAGTTTTGTTCTGATTTTTATGGACTACACCTTCGTACGGACCGTTGATGGACAGAACAATGTGAATAAGGAACTAACAACCATACTAAATGATGTCACCTACAGAAAATCGGCAAGAGAAGTTTGCTTAATTGAAAGAATACATGAATACCGCGAATACAAGGGAACATCGGAAGCTGACATTTATCTTCGCTTATGACGTGCATTTGTCTCTATCAGTTGAATATCATGCAAAGTAAGGCATGTTACAAAGAAATTTTGTTGGAATACAATAACGACCGTTGCGTCAACGGCAGTGCTGGTGAAACCAGTTTACGCAAGTGTATCTATAACTTTTTTTTTTTGAGGATTTCTCAAGAGATTCCGGAAATAACATAAAATATAAGAATGTAGCCTTGCGATGACGTGATGCGCTTTGCCCTTTTCAGCTGGTCGGCCCTCAAGAGCGTTTACACTTAGCGAGGCTGCTACACAGCTTATAATCTATTTCCTTCTTAGATTAAAAAAATGAAGAGTGAGTATTTTATTCATTGGTTAATTAATTTATTGAATCAATAAGTAAGAAAGGGTAATGTGAAAGGGAATGTGAAAGCTCGTAGTACAGCGTTGCGTTTACGTTTCGATAGACAGGAAATGCCAAAATCGACGTGTGCCCAGATATAGATACACTTTAATGAAACCAGGGTCGTGAAAAATAATCCGGAGTCCCCCACTGGGAAAACGTAGGGTCACATACTGTAGCGGAGGACTGTCATGATCATGTCTTGGTTTCTAGACGTAATACCCCAGAATTTGATTGGATAACAACGGACAATCGATGAAATTCAAAGAGTCGCAGATTACTTTCAGCAGGCGTAGCTATTAGTGCAGAAGAAGCTTGTCACACAAATAACTCATTTTCAGTGGTATGGAAAGCAGTTTTTATTTGGCTTCCTTAAGCTTAATACCACATTAGCGCTTTTAGTGAATATGCAAAATGTATTCAGTCGGACTGAATTATTCTACAACTTGAGCGAACGCTCGAACTAAAGGGATTATAAATTAGTTTACCCCAAGAAAACTGGTGGCCCGACATTTATTATAAACAATCGAACGCGTGGGGTCGGGTGGTGGTTTCGAAAAGAAAAGTGACTGCCGGTGTGCCCAGCAGCTTTTCATCTTGACTGCTCTTTGGCATTGGATGTCTGTCTATATGGTAGAATAGGTTGCTTGTGAGAAATGGCTGGAATTTTATCTTACGAACAATTTTGGCGCAAAACATTTTTGGGAATGCGGTACCCGTGGTCCTGAGCGCTGGTGCTGGGCTCGATCAACAAAACGTTCCTGTGAAGTTCCTAATACAATCTCATTCATGACGTATCCGCGAAATTTTCTTCACATTACCACAACTCAAAAGAAGTGAAGCAGTAAAGAGTCATTGTTTTCTTGTATCATTTGTATAATTTAGTTATTACCCACGAATTTATGCCACATGGTCCGCAGTTGCCTCTACATTGTAGTGCACAAGTTTTCAGGCATCGTGTGCTTATTAAACCGCAAGCTGTATAATGTTGCACGTATACACGGTGTATTTTTTTTTGACAATTCAGATTTTTCATAAATGTGTTGTCATAGTCAGGCGCCTGTCGTCTACGCACACCAACTCTACGCAGATTTGTAAATACCTTGCCGGAGCTTAAGGTACATTGAAATGACTAATTAACAAGGAACACATTAATAAACAGTTAAATTATAAATGTCAGGGCAGCTGTTTTTATGGGAAGGTTGTAGGCCGTCACAATTTATCGCGTACCATGTTTTAGAAATCGAAAGAATTGCTCGTATCTTGACGTACTAATCATGGAATTTCAAAGGCTATGTAGAAATTGAGTTAGCCGAGCACGCAGAAAACTCGGCCGCTCTTTTACGACAGACCGGAACTTCCTGTAACGAAGAAGTGGCGAACTTGGAATGAAGGCCCGTTGCGGCAGTCTTTTGTAGAAGAAAGTGAGAAGTCATCGTATTGGCACCCCCGGATCGCCTTACCTTTGCTTGTGACGTTTCCTTCTAATCTGCTTGTTTCGTACTGTACGCGAGAAAACCGTAATTTCCACCTTTTCTTTCACTGTAGGCAGTAAAACTCAGGGGCAAGCACTACACGCCTTGTGGTCTAGTGGTTATAGTGATTAAACGCCGACCCGAAGGCCGCAGGATAGAATCCGGGCCGCGGTGGCCCCATTGCAATGGAGAGGAAGTGGTAGGGGCTCCTGTGCTTAGATTTAGGCAAACTTTAAAGATCCCAGCTGGTCGCAATTTCCAGAGCCCTCCACTACGGCGCCTCTCATAATCATATCGTGCTTTCGAGACGTGAAACCTCAACAATTATTATTATTATTATTATTCAATGGCAAGCACTCAAACTTTTTTTTGTTGTTGTTGTTGCAGACAGGCGAAAGAGTGATTTACGACTATTTATAGTTTGATAAAGAAACACATAAGCGCCGCCCATCCAACGCAAATAAGAAGCGGCACTTCTGTATTTCAGACGACTTGCCACAAATCAGTTTTTAGATGTGAAGCATCTTATGGCGAAGCTTAATCCGGTGGTGGTGTGCCGGCGTGACCACCCTTACTGCGCATGCGCAAACCCTTTCGAAAAATAAAAATAAAAAACCTCATCTCCCCCCTCTCTCTCCTCTAGGCATCCCTCCCCACGGCAACCACACCCTCACTGCGCATGCGCCTCCCCTCCTCTCTCCCCTCTTGCGCTCCCCCCCTCTCTCCTCTAGGCATCCCTGCCCGCGGCGTCCACACTCCCACTGCGCATGCGCGTCCCCCCTCTCTCTCCTCTCCTACGCTCCCCCCTCTCTCCTATAGGCATACCTGCCCGCGGCGTCCACACTCCCACTGCGCATGCGCGTCCCCCCCTCTACCCTCTCCTACGCACCCCCCCTCCTCTCTCGCCTCGCGACGCCGACGCCGGCAGCGTCTGCTAGCGAGTTTCTTGGTTGAAAAAACCGACTGCTCGCGCTGCACAACCGTTCACTGGCCACCCCGTATATATGGCAATGGATCTTGACCTCCAAGGTGGTGCCGGTGGGAGATTTCTCCTGTGCGTTGTTGAACAATAAAAATTCGCAGCGTGCGCGTTAACTAAAAGCGGAGTGCGGGTCTCTGTGTCCAGTCGGAGTATCTGTCTCTCATTGCCCATTAGCAGCGATTGGCATGTTCCAGTAGGAAACACTGCTCCATCACTGCCTGCTTTGCGCCTCCCCAGTTTTCTCTCCTGCGTAACGCTGCGATGAGCGCCAGCGTCAACGCTGCCGCCAGTGTAAGCGTTAGCGCCCGCTGCTTCACATCTACACATGGTTCCCTTTAGCGGGAGATGGTGTATTTTTTTTTTCTGTACCTTTTCCTTTTGAATGTGCTTACTGGGCACAAAGTACTGCGTGAACACGTATGCATTGTTACCATCTTGTTTGTGTCTTTTTTTTAAGAATAGCTAAATTACGACTGTGTAAGGAGGAGATGCTATGTTTGATATCTCGAAAAAAAGAAAAGACTTAACCGAAGTTAAAGAGGAGAAGCAACTATAAACGCGGGACATACATAAAATTTGTTAATAGATTGTTAAGCCCTACGTCCACATTTTCAGGTGGTTTTGAATATAAATAAATATGGCTCTTTCGAGACAGCTAATAAATATGTGGTTTAAACGTTGCCCGCATGCTGGTGGGTGAGCAGTTGAGTCCTCTAAGCAGCCGCCTTTGCCTGGCCGCATCAAATGAGGAGAGCAGCAGAGAGTAGTGCAATATCCCGAACCTCAATAAGATGATTTCGTGTGCTGTAGAGTGTGCGCAGGTTATATAAATGAAACGTAACAAATGAATACAGAAGGATGCCAATGAGTTTATTTGTGCCATCCAACACACGAGCTGACTGATTTTGATGTGGCAATGAAGATGGACGCTGACGATGACAGGAAGTTCCGTAGCTGTCAAATAAAGCAATAGAAAATTAAAAAATTAACATTATTACTTAAACTGTGGTACTAGAAGAGGGGTGCAAGCAAGTCTTCACGATATTACATGCAGTGCAGACACACTACAGACCACACTACGGACACTACATACAGTACAGACACACTGCAGACACGCGCTTATTCTCTTCACGACAGCTTAAGAGTGAACTGAAATTCTATAAAACTGCGATTGCATTTAGTCGCCACAGGACGTTTTTTTTGCAGAAAAACGTAGTTTGTTTATCGCTTCTCTGAAGATCAAGGAAGGCAATGTTTTAATATTAGGACCAGCTTACTTGACGTTTTTCTGGTGCATGCATATCTTGCCCACCTCCAGAATCTTCATCTGTAATATTTTTTATGTGGTTGACCACAGCCACGTCGTAACTACAAGCACCGTGCGATCTTCTCCTACGACCCGCAAGCAGAACGCTACAAGCGGTGGCTTTTGTTTCCCTCCGACTCCATTGTAATCGTACCCATGTGTTCTTGCTATGCCTTTGGCTCTGCCTTCCTCCTCTGTAGTTCAAATTTACAGCCTTTTAAGAGGTGGTGCTCGATTATAATGAAGCCTACGTGTGGTCATCACATTCATATCGCCAAATTTGCTATGCACAAGACCACCAGTAACGATAGCGACCTGTCCTCACCCTTAATGAATGCCGAGGCCGGCCGCTCCGACACCAGCAGTACCTCCGTGCGCAGTCTTGCCGAATCCGGCCTGGTGTCCTGCGGCACCGCTGTTGAACCCAGAAGACGCCTGCTTGTGGCCCGCACCGAAGTTCTTGCTGTCACTGGCCGAGAATCCAGAGGTGTGGCTGTAACCCGCGTTGTTCTTGAACGCGTTCACGGTGCTTCGGGACGCGCCACCAGCGAAGGCGCCGGATCCCTGGTTGTGACCAGCGGCTCCACCTTGGAAACCGGACTGGTGTCCACCGGCAGCGGCGCCATAGCCTGACTGGAAGCCACCCCCTACTCCATGTCCAAGGCCGACGCCGTGTCCCAGACCGACACCGTGACCGACGCCTGCTCCAACTAGAGCAGGGTTACCGACAACGCCGAGACCTGGGGCTCCGACGCCAGCTCCATGACCTACACCGGCTCCTACAAGGGCTGGGTTTCCGACAGCGCCCAGGCCAGCCGCTCCGATGCCAGCTCCATGACCAACGCCAGCTCCAACAAGGGCAGGGTTTGCGACACCGCCCAGACCCGCAGCTCCAACGCCGGTACCAACGAGTCCAGGAGCTACTCCAGCACCGTATCCGGCTCCATAGCCGACGCCACCCAGACCCACGCCGCCAAGGAAACCGCCACGCCCCTCAATGTCCTTCTTCTCGTCCTTCTTTTCGTCCTTCTCACTTGCCTTCTTGGCGTCTTCAGCGTAAGCGAGGCAAGCCACGAGAGCAAGAACAGCAATGGTGGTGAACTGCAAGCGGTGGGACAAAAAGTTTATACTTGCAACGTGGTTTTGAAGCAGAGTGGCAGTTAGGACAGTGCATATTTAGATGTCGCACAGAATGAAAGCAAGTACCACATCAAAAAGTGAATGCACTTTTCCATCACTTATTTGTGTCTTACTACGAGAACACAATTATTTGGCAAATAAACTCTGTAGGGTGCAATTTACAAAAGGGATAACATTATTTTAAATATAATAAACACTCATGTTCATACTCGGTATACCAGTCCTCACATTTAGTTCATGCTGAGCCTACTGAATTCGAAATAGACCATGAGAGGAGTAGGTGACCTACACTTTTTCTCGCGGGGCTTAAGGTCATTGTCGAAATTTTACGGACCACAATATCTTAGAGACAGCTGAATCATTCGGGAGATCAGGCACTCAACCTGATATATAGAATTGTAACGTGCACTACAGCTCATGATTGTGTTGCACTGAAGTTTAACACTGAAGCAACGAAAGACCACAAGGAGTCTTGCATTCTTTTGGTGTTAAAACTAAGTAGAACAATCATTAATGTGAACTTGCCTCTTTCATCGCTTTGCTCAGCCTCTTGTAATATATGAGAACAATATAGTGCTGTGAGATGCTACAAGTTGGGGGGCACTGCTGCAGAAAAAGTATATTTTTTCGCTCCAAGCAAGATTTTCCTACTGACTATGCAAGTTCATAGAATCTATTTTTTGCTCGAGTCAGCATCGTTGAAAATCCTGATGATTAATGTCGGGTTGTTGTCCTGCAGCAAAACGTTTGGTAATGGGTGCTCTTTTGAACTGTGCTAATAATTAGCGCTTAGATGTGAGCGTTTAGTGCCTATTTAGAAAGCAAACAGTATTCAAGCTGCCCAGCAATGTACTCATAGGTTATCAAGCAAGCCTAACCTTCGTGACTGCTGGTTTGTCGTTGGTATCGATAAGGCAAATATGCAAATACATCCCTAAAAAGAGGCTCTGCTTTGCTGAGTAACTCGAAAGTTAAGATGACAATAACATTGTTTTATATGACTTCAAGTTCACCTCCTTGCAGTAAATATTTTTTTAAATGCGATGTAAATGCTTAGGATACACTTTTGGGGGGATAAAAAGTGTAATTGTCAGTAATTTTTCACTGGAACGTAGTTCAACAATAACCTTTTCAATGACAACGTAAAGCGGGCTCATGCGGCGGGGGGGGACAAATCACTACAGCATCAGTAAATTCCCGCGATCACAATGGAAAGCTAGCATACGTAGCTTGCCCTTGTGACCGCGAACCTTAATCCTGAAAGTAGGTGCATACAACTATAAGCGGTGAAGGATGACGCCTAGTAAGCAGGGCAGCGACTTCAGCCTATATATTGTGGCGTCACAGCCATGCCATCAGACACCGAGAACAATCACTTCGATTAACAGTCCTAACTAGAAACATTTTCAGAAGTACAACAAACAAGTCAATTTTCGGGCCTCAACTCAAGTCCTGCTCTATCATACGCAGCCAAAACTTACTTACCTTCATCTTAAAAATTCGGCTACCAACGAAGGGGCTGTAGTTATCTTTGCGTGCTCGCTTCTTTTTAGCGCTGAGATGTGTTGCTGTCGCCAGTAAACTTGAGGCACCTTTATATATATCCTGGACCCAGCTGACGGAGTTGCAATCGGGAGGAGCAAGAGCTCCCTGCTGCGCTTCCAGAGGGTAAGGAACGGGAGAGGGTGCCGGGGGTGCCGGTTTGAACTATCGCTCTCCGCCTTTCAGACAACGTAGACCCTCGTTCCGAGAAAAAGCTACCTCGTCCAGTTCTCTTGAAGGGTCTCATTAACAAACTCTGCAATGAGATATGTCGCCTTTTCGCTGTGAAGACTTGAAATGTCAAGCACCCTTGCACCCTCGGCTTTTCTCACGGGGGCCACTCGTTTGTTTACTAATGCGAGCCGCCGCAGTGGCACAGTGGCAGCGGTGACCGGCTGCTGACCCGAAAGTCGCTAGGTCGATCGTAGCCCCGGCGTTCGCATTTTTATAGAGGTGAATTGTTAGAAGACTATGTATTGCGCGATGTCAGTGCGCGTTAAAGAACCCCAGATGGTAAAACTTTCCGGAGCCTCTACTACGGCGTGCCTCATAATCATGTCCTCGTTTTGCTACGTCGAACCCCAGCAATTATTATTGTCTACTAATGCCACGAAACACGAAACAAAAAATGTTCGTATTAATCTTCAATACCATTTCCAGAAGTGCATTGCAACCTGAACGCGTTTTGAAGAAGCGACAGCTGATGCCGAACGTTAGGTGCTAAACATATAGGGTGGCTTGCATTTTGTTATTGAGAACTCTCGATTTAGATTGAGCTATTCAGGTGATCAGTAAGACCATAGCTTTTTACGTGTGCGATGGCATCAGGCCTCCTTTGAGAGCCTGCTGTCGCAATTTCGTGGCATACAATGCCCGAGTATGAACTAATAAATCCCAACAGCCAGCTGGGCTGAGGTAAAGCCTGATTTTAATGTGCTACGTCATCATCAAGCAAGATGCATCGTTGTGCTGGAGTCCCTGACTAAGGTGCCACCGTTTCGAGCATGATTCCTTCAAAAATGCGCAAAATACCAAGAAATTTGTACTGCTCCATTATAGCGCATAAATTATAGTCGCTATTTCTCTGCACTATTGGCTACATTAGCGACTGCCGTAAAGTACCAGACAGTTCACTAGCCAAGTCCGAGTCTGTGCGATGTGAAAACATGCCAACATGAAGCGCCATTGCGAACTACATGTCCACCTCAATTTTCAGTAAACGTATCAGCGAATCTCATCTTTAGTGGCCGGATTTTTAGGCGCTAAAAAAGCGCATTTTAGACGCCGCAAATAGGCAGGTAAAACAGCATTTTAGGCCTCTAAAATCATAAATATAGGCACAATAAATTTTTACATCGATTCAAATATTTTAAACAAAGACGTGCGCGACTTGCATCTACGACAGGAAGCAAAAAAAATGTAGTTTATGATAGCACAAGGAGCACAAGGGCGCGTAGTGGTTGAACATGGGCATGCTTTTCCCGCACGGTTCGCAGAAAACGGTCTTTTTTTTTATTGTCTAGCATGGTGAGTCAAGTGTCCACCGTCGAATCAACCCACTCCTGGGTCTCTTTCTTTTCGGCACGGCTTATAAAGGCAGCACAGGAGAAGATAGCCAGACCGCTAAAAGACCAGAAGGGAGGGATGCCTTGTATTGGCCGGGTGTAATAGCGCAGAGTCGATTTCCCCTCTGTCGGTGAACACCTTGAAGGGTCCCTCACCAGGTTTGAGCAGTTCGAGCTGACAAGTGTAATTAATACATGCACTTGGGCGCTCATGATCACGTCTGCTAAGATTTGCAACGCTACGCATCGCGGAAAGACGTGAAATTTCAAACTGAACGCCGCTTGCCCTTATTCTCGCGGGCGCGCGCCCCAAGATGGAGGGGATGACGTGAAACAAGGAATGTTCCTGCTCTTACGCCGTTCCTTTACGTAGATATTGGTGCTCTGACGTCACTCGCCGTACGCTCATGATCAAGCCCTGGTTAAATGCTGGCAATATCCAGAAAACCAGACGAAAAATATCCTGCATGTGTCCTGGCTATATTCAGCACTTCAAGCGGGACCTGATTGAGAGCGTAGCACGTGGCATTGCGAGAATTATTCGAGGCGACATGTGTAATTTGTGTAATCTACTTTTGAACAGATGAATGAAAGCTGAAAGAAGTACTAAAAGAAACAAACGGAATGTGAGCGCGTTTTTATTTTTATTTTTCGAATCGCAGCGAGATGCTATACACTAATCGGCCTCCGTTTCGCTTGCGTTCATCTTCTCGCCGTTCCCGCGTCGTGCCGGCGCCAACTCTGACAACGCCGAGTTCAATCCGGGGGGGGGGGGGGTGCATCCTGACCACCACTGCTGCGCATGCGCAAACCCTTTCCACACGCCTCCTCTCCTACGCTCCCCCCCTCTCTCTCCTCTAGGCATCCCTCCCGCGGCGTTTACACCCCCCATTGCACATTGGTGTCCCCTGCCCCTCTCTCTCCTCTCCTACGCTCCCCCCCTCTCTCGCCTCGCAACGCCGATGCAGTTAGCGTCTGCTAGCGAGTTTCTTGATTGAAAAAAAAAAAAAACGACTGCTCGCGTTGCACAACCGTTCACTGGCCACCCCGTATATATAGGCACTGGATCTTGACCTGCAAGGTTGTGCCGGTGGGATCGAGATTTCTCCTGTGCGTTGTTGAACAATAAAAATTTGCAGCGTGCGCGTTAACTAAAAGTGGACTGCGGGTCTCTGTGTCCAATCGGAGTCTTCTGTCTCTCATTGCCCATTAGCAGCGATTGGCATGTTCCAGTAGGAAACACCGGTCCATCACTGCGTGCTTTGCGCCTCCCCAGGTTTCTCTCCTGCGCAACGCCTCGATGAGCGCCAGCGTCAACGCCACCGCCAGTGTAAGCGTTAGCGCCCGCTGCTTCGCATCTACACATGGCTCCCTTTAGCGGGAGATGGTGCAATTGTTTTGGTGCATCGTCGTCCGCCGCGGTGGTATAGCGGTTAGGGTGCTCGGCTGCTGACCCGAAGGTCGTGGTTTCGATCCCGGCCGCGGCGGTCGCATTTCGATGGAGGCGAAATGGTAGAGGCCCGTGTACTGTGCGATGTCAGTGCACGTTAAAGAACACCAGATGGTCAAAATTTCCGGAGCCCTCCACTACGGCGTCTCTCATAATCATATGGTGGTTTTGGGACGTTAAACCCCAGATATTATTATTATGTTTTGGTACATCGTCTCTGACAGCAGTTCCAGCAGTGCGACGCGGTGTATAGCGGTAAGGATGCATAATCCGTGCCAGCCTCTCCAAATGTGCGTGCACTGTGGAATCCATCCCACAGAAACAAGCAATACACTACCGAGATCGCCAAAAAGACAACACTGATGGCATACGCGCACGAGCAGGCTCAGGCATGTCATGCACACGTGACCTTGGGTGCGCATGACGTGTTGATGCGTATGCATCACGTTATCCTCCGGCTCCGATACCGAAGAGGACAGGGAAGAAATTTGGCTTGCGATGGCTACACGGGGCGACTGGCGAGGGTTTCAAGCTTGCCTCCTCGCGTCATGATTTCGTGGCTCGCAAAGAACCAATTTGAAAAATTATCATGTTACAACGCTCTTCATTAGGCACGCAACAACTTCCAGTGTCTAACTACAATTTATTGTGTGACCTGGTGAGGGGTCCTTTAAGAAGTAAATTACAAACAAAACAAAAGCCGCGTGCACATCACATTTTTCTTTCCTTTGATCCACACTCTCCTTTCCCCGTGATGGTTCTCCACGGTTTCGCATTCGTTCTCCACCTTCCCGCGGCTACACAGAGGGACTTCCTGTTCCCTTCCCACCGCCTCATTCAGGTCTTCGCGGTGGTTCTTCAATTCCTTCGGGACACTGGACAACCGGCTGTAGAAGCCGCTCGGTGCATCCTCGGCCATGGACGCCACTCCCCTGTCCATCTCCACTCTTTACTTTACTCCCATTCCCCCGCCGACGCTGAGACGTGCTTCCATTTAAGGAGCACGGACTGCCCTTTGTGACCCTGCAAGACATCCTCCATCCCGCAGGTCGCGAGGACCACCGCCACTCTGCCCTTGCGGCCCTACTCGGCTTTCTTGAGGATGCCAGCCTGATTGGGCGACTTTTATAAGCCTCTCACCACAGTGTATCGGGCGCTTCTTCCTGCCTTCACGCGAGATTTTTTTTTCGCTTACCCCCCCGCCACCCCACCTTTTTTTTTGCCTCTCTTATTTTTTCGCTCATCTCATACCTTTTCTCTTTTACCTTACTATCTTTTCTTCATCCTCCTCCTCCATCCGCTCGCGCCATGTCAGCGCTGCCACGTATGGTGACCGCCGCGTTCCATTTCACTGCTGCAAGCGGTTATTTTTCGGAAGTTGGTTGATATACAGGACTTGGTTGAACCTCATAGGGTTCGGAAAGGTCACTGTTGCCCTGTGACATGAATAACGGTCTCAAACCACACTCGAAAACAAAATTTGAGCTTCATTAGTGTTCATACAGGCGCCGATTTTGAAAATAGGCGTTTATAGGCACTTATCGGCTTTTAGGCACGAACCCCGAAAATAGGCATTTATAGGCTCGTTTATCAAAGTGGCATGATAGGAACGCAAGGAACAAAATAGGCATTTTCCTAAAATTCGGTCTCTACACATCTTGCATGTGTGGGAAATAGTATGATTTATTTTAGTATGTTCTTGCCTAGCTATTAGTATTTCTAACTGTAGGTCGCATGTTCTTACCAGGGCGAAAATAAATAGAGAAACAAATGAAGCAATGCCTTCGGGGTTGAGAGGTGAAATATACCAGATTTGAACGCAAAATCGAGAAACGAGAACGCAAAATTGAGAATCGAGAACGCAGATCGAGAACGCCAATCGAGAAAGTTCATCTCGATCTTAATAAGCCGTATGAAGTGCCCACAAACACTGGGGTGCCATGCCGGCACGGGAAGGCGTGGCGATGTCAGCTCTACTACTCCTCAGTTTGAAAAAAAATTAAGGCAGCTTCGCACTAGTGGTGCCAAGCCTAAAGGAGGTGTGGAGCCAGGCAGCCTTGTTTGTTTCTCTTCGGTCATCTGTTTCTTTCCTCCTCTCTTTCCTTCTTGTTCTCTTTTCCAGTTTTGTCTGTTTTTTTTTTCTCTTTAGTTCTATATATTTCTATTTTTCTTCTTTTTTTTTCGCTTTCTTTCTCTCTCTTTTATTTCTCGCTTGCTTCCTCCTTTTCAATTTTTATACGTGGTTCTGCCTGCGTTACGCCAAGTGACGACAGCATACGACAGCCCGGGCCCCTAGAGTGCTACGCACTTGATATCATCACCAAGGCGCTCGAAGAACAAGCGGAAGAAGACCTCCTTGGCGCCAGCGCGCGCTGCAGGTGGCTATGCTATGTATGGTTTTGCCTGCGTTACGCCAAGCGACGACGACAGCATACGACAGCCCGGCCCCCTAGAGAGCTCCGCACTTAAAACTTCTTATCCAACTGGCATAATGCAGTAATGACATCCGTAATAAAACGCGGAGTTACTGTGTTGGTAAGTATGCGGCATTGGTTATCAGCCTTGAAGTCTTAGAACTTTTCCCCGTTAAGCATTAAACGAACTTGTCCTCCATTATTAAGTACAATAGAAGAAAATCTGTTTTACTACTATATATGTTCACTGTGTAAGGGCAAAACCCTACCCGCCACGTTGGTCTGGTGGTTGTGGTACTTGACTGCTGACCCGAATGTCGCGGGATCGAATCCCGGCCCCGGCGGCCGCATTGTCGGTGGAGGCGAAAATGCTTGAGGCCCGAGCACTTAGATTTAGGTGTGCGTTAAAGAACCTCAGGTAATCGAACCTCCCGGAGCCCTCCACTACGGCGTCCTTCATAATCATATCGTAATTTTGGGACGCAAAACCCCAATAATCTTTTTTTAATTATGAAAGTCATGTGGATGCCCGTTTCGAGATAGCATATATGGAAGACATGATAGGTCCGCGAATATCTACACCTCAAGCATGTTAGTGGGCTCGCGGAGCATATCCATAATATCAGTTATTCAAATGGTAAAACATAAAAGTGCCCCCAAGCATCCCTGATAATTCAGGGAGCTACCTCAGTGTTCTCTATCCTAGAAGTTCTCGCCTTTTGATCACACATCGTGACACCAACAGGGTGATCAACGTGACGTCACTAAAGTACAAGCTGCCCGGAATGCGAGGGCTATCACTTCTGATTCGTCTGTCAACACTTTTCAACGCAGTTGCAGGCCCGTTAGTCGTTCTCGTCGCACTTTGCTATTGTGTGACATTAACTGACGCCACCTCTGGTTTATACTCTGTGTATCACACGGCGTGGGCGATGGCGAAAGCATGTAGCCGAAAGGAAGGAAGCCTCTAGAAGTGCAAGTTGACTGTACAGTCGCACTCAATATGAGTGGCAACACGCTGTCAGGGCTCAAACTGGCGCCAACACCTACATAGAAAAAAATCGGTGAATTAAACTCTCTCAGTTAGCGATACTATCTGAACCAAATGTATGTTTGTCGATGCCATTGTTCAGGCTTGGGGTCACATTAACTACAGCCAGCGTGTTGCAACCCATATTGAGTGCGACTGTACCTAACGAAAGATCCAAGGAAACAGATAGACTGAAGAAGAGAGGCAGATTGGGTGAGATGTTAGGTTTCCATGATGAATATACAACAGAGCTTAAAGGGGTACTGACACAAAAACGTTGGCCTCGCGTTTTTTTGCTCCAATGTGTTTCTCGGATTCTTTTAGTCATAACACGGTACCTCGTTTGCTGCAGCGCGCGACAGATAATTAATTACAGGCTCCTCATTACCGACCAGTTTCAGTTTCGGTTTGAGAGAGCTCGAAAAACGACAAGCCGCCGGGTGCAACTATCACCACCTAGCGCGCGCAACTCTCGACCACGTCAGCACACAGAACTGTGACGCACTTCCACACGGTCCGCATCAAGAAGTCCTTTCAATAGGAAACGGGACAGCAGTGTCGCCAGACACAAAACTTTCAACGCGTGCGCCGCGTCCACGGACTCGCGACCAGCCGCCGAGAAGTATAGACTGCTGGAACAAACGTGGCAAAAGAAAAATGGCGGCTATGACGTCATCATAACTCGTTGCAGCGTGGTCAAGTGAGGGAAGTAGCGGGGTCACCTAGGTCACCTTTGCGAGTGTCAGAAGCGCGAGGGAGTCGATCGCTCAAGCAAACTTCAAAATTCATTTAAAATACCTTCCAAGCTATATTTGCTGTTGATATTTTGCAGATGATATACACATGTTCACAGGAATCGAACCCGCAGGCTGTATCGGCCGCGAAATTTTGCGTCAGTACCCCTTAACACACAGGACGAAAAAAGAGTGATGCACACGGCGCTGATTTTTTTTATATTATAGAAAAAAGACGTGTTGCTTTTTTAAGCCAAATACTTAAAGATCGTCATTCCGAGAGGCAGCGCCTTGGAATGGAGCTCCCTGGTGACCCCTGAGTAACAAGCTCATTTCCCTTGATGATAACACCAGGGAAGGTTAGCAAACGCAATCGCTTGCTTTTCTCAATATATGAAATGCCTCAGTCCACTTCTCATGTGTAGCTATCATTATGAACAAACAAGATTTTAGTGTCAACAAAAGACGGTACACACTGACACTCAAAACAGTGTTTGGTCCAAGTTTGTGGATTTCTTTTGTAATTAATTATTGCGCTCCAAAAACTTTACATCAGCGCCGTGTGTCACTTCTTTCTTTCGTCCCATGTGTGAAGCGCTGTTTTATATTTATCATAGAAACGGATAGTGCAGACGTAGGGTCCATGTGTACTGTAAACAAGTAAGCGGTGTGGAGGAGAAAATACTCGTATATAGGGAGGGAAGTGGATGCTAGGAAGAAAGAGCTATTTTGTTAGGTTAGGAGCTGATTTACGCATGGTCAGAAAATGATAATGCAAGGACAATTGATATGCATCTTAAGTATGAAAATATAGGGCAATAAAATATTAAAGAAGACAAAAATAAAAATGAAATTTTAGTCTTTAATAAAAGAAATATTTGAAAGCGAATTTCAGATTAATTTATCTATCAAGCTTTTATCCGGTTAAAAGTCAGTTTTTTTTATTCGACATTTTTTCAAAATTAATACTGCAAGACAAATTGTTTATACTCGCCATAATACATCGTAGCGTTAAGGAGTTGCTCGAGAACATGAGTTTCAACTTCCGGTCACACCGGTTTCATTTTGTACCGAGCGAAAAACAAAAACAAACAAACAAAAAAAAAACGCCCGTGTACTTAAAGAGACACTAAACTGGAACAATGAATCGATTTGGAGTGACAAATTGTACTCTGAAAACCTCAATGTCCTCAATTTCATCATCATAGGTTTGTTTATAGAGGAGAAAATCAAAGGTCAAAGTTTCATTTTTAAATTTCGCGCCAAAACCTTTGCACGTGACGTTACGGATTTCAAAGCGTATTTTTATTATTTCGGCGTCATTAGCTGAGTGAAATTTCCTGAAACTGGGTTTCTTAAGTCTCTGGCCCACTGAGGGGCCAACGTACTTCGCTTTTGATTGATTGGGAACTACGTAGGACCTAGCCGAAGCCTTCAAAATCTATGATGTCATGGAGTTTGGTGCGGGAATTTCCAGGTGACGTCGCCATCCGCAGTTTCCTTTTTGCACGTTTAATCGCTTACCAAGCGTCCTCTCAAGGCAAGTGTTGTGGCTTTCGAACTGTGAAAGCGTAATTTACTAATACGACAAGAATAGCTTCTTTCTTTAGTGTCCCTTTAATATTGTATGCACGTTAAGGAACCCCAAATAATCAAAAATAATCACAAGTCTCCCAAATACTGCATGGCTCATAATCATATCGTGGTTTTTCGCGCATAAAACTGCCATAATTACTTTTCAGTTACTTATAGTAACGCATTTGCAATTGTAATTTAATAGCTGCGTGTGTTTTCCACAGAAAGTGTTAGTGTAAGGTGGAAACTTGCATGTGCTATGATAAGTAGGCACTGCTCTTACCTGGCCAGTCGGCGCTCTACTCATGGAATGGGAATATACAGTATGTCCCAGCTAATTTTAATGTTTAGGAATATACTGAACCACTCAACGGTGGGACCAAAGAACTTGTTTGCTATTTTATGGAGCAATTCGCACTGTTTATTTTATCCTGATTATCGATCAAATATACGAGAAAACTGGACTAACTTTGATGTTTTAACCATTAGAACAATATTGAAGCACATGACGCATTCGTTAAATCTCGAAAACCGTGCATTGATTTGCTTGCACCTTTTTGGTGTGTTGATCTTGTTTGTAAATTACGGAATGATTAGTATTTTGTGATACAGTTTAGCGATATAACACGCTTTTCATATTAGAGATTATCTGTTTTCATTTTCAGCCTTACCGTTATCTAATTGCCAAAATGGCGGTGGTGGCATGCAGTTTCCGAACCGACTTCCAATTGGTCCTGTTTTTTTTTTCTTTTTTTCTGCGTTTACTGTAAAATGTAGTACGACTCGAACATATACGGAAAGAAGAAATAAGATGACGAGCAACGTCTCCCAAGTTGGTTTTCAAAACGCGTGAAACAGCACACATTGAAATTCCTATCGAAAAAAGCAAGGAATACAGACAGCAACCCGAAGGTTAACCACGTTTCTATTTCCATGTTCAAGCACCGCGAAACAAACGTGCCACAGGTACAAACCACGAGAAAAGAAGTATATTTATTTCGTGCCAGTTCTTTGTCAGCACTGAGGATCGACCGGGGGACTTATGCACAAGTCCTCACTTTTATTGATGTAGAAAGCATCAACAATTTTACGTGTCGCTTGATGGCCTCGAGAAAAAAAAAAGCTTGCAGGGTCCCTTATGCATCCGCCTCAGTCGACTCGAAGGCGAAAGCCATCGTCTTCTTCTTTTAAGTCGATGTACTGAACATCCCGCGCCCCACTCCGAAAGCTTTCTGCAACTAACCTGGTTTTGCAATGCCTTCAGGATCGGATACATTGTAAACGCTCTGCACCTCACCTAGTTTTGCACTGCCTCCGAGATCGGCCTACGTTTGACCAAGAAATGATGTGATGACGTCACCATATGATGTCATCATATGACGTTATGTGACGTCACAGTAACGTCATGATGATGTCACACTTTTTGGCATATGCAACGTCACTGTGACGCCATATGGTAACGCCTTCACGTGATGATGATTTTTTGCCTCACTCATGTTGACGCCATCCGACGTGGCACACCGACGCGAAACTCCGGTCAATCTTCGCGTTTGATGAGGTATCTAAGGCTTTCGCCCTAATAATCTCACTCCCCGTATTTCGCGACATGTGCACGTGGCGTCATCTCATGGCAGCGCGGCCGTGGCGAACCGCAAAAACTGAATGGGCAATAGTCAGAAAAAAAAAGAAAAAAAAAACTCATCTCCAAAGAAGAAGAATAGTTCTCAAAATTGACTCGCGGTTTATCACAAGACACAGTGGAACATCATCGTAATGCCGCAGTAGCGTGAGGCCACGTAGGTACGTACCCAGGACATCTTAGTGTTTTGCAATGTGTCCATGATTGAGCTCTCATAGGCGGTGTTGTCAAGTGTTCAAATGTCCCAGGAACGTATGGGTTTTGCAGAGTGATGCTGGAATTTTAACCGGTATCTTGCACTGGGTACTTACTGTAGGCTATATGAAATCAAAAGTCATTTCTGATAGCTAGTTTTCATCGTCAGATGTTATTTTTTTTCTTTTTTTTCTCCTGCTTATTATTGAGTCAATGCCGGACGGCGCTGAGAGATGGCACAACTTGCCCATGTCCCCAAACCCTAGTCACATGGTGCTTCTTCAAACCTTTGTTCTATAAGTGGTCTTCTCTATCAAGAGCCAAGTGCGAAGGGGCGTTACCCACCCTATGTATAAACTTCGCAGCCTGACAAAGGCACCTGGTGTACCACACCTGTCCTGCAATTGAAGAACTGGATCGAGTGTTTTCTTGCACAATCTTAACCCTTGCTGAGAAGTGAACCATTCGTTAATCAATCAGTCATTCGGTAATCAATCAGTCAGTAAGTTATTCAGTCTTTTAAATGCCACACAACTGCGATGTGTATAGTTCTGTTTATTTTCATAAGATACATTCTGTATTGTGAAATAGTCCGCCGCGGTGGAGCAGTGGTTATGGTGCTGGGCTGCTGACCCGGAGGTCGCGGGTTCGATCCAGGCCGCGGCGGTCGCATTTCGATTGGAGGCAAAATGGTAGGTGCCCGTGTACTGTGCGATGTCAGTGCACGTTACAAAACACTAGATGGTCGAAATTTAGGAGCCCTCCACTACGGCGTCTCTCATAAACATATCGTGGTTTTGGGACGTAAAACCCTAGAAATTATTATTGTGAAATAACGTCTATATTTATGCACTTCCGAGCTCGCGACCTGATTTTCATGAACTGTTTACATTTCTACAGCCCACGGTTCACAATATATGATGAAATGCGAAAGCCAGGATTACATTGGGGCAGCGATGCCATGACGATGCAGGGGATACTTGACGTTGGTCAATGAAATAGCGCTAAGAGGGGTGTATACAATTGGTAAATCATGGGCACACATTAAGTGACATAAACCCAGTAACAGTGTCTAGTTAATTAGCAAGTGCCTAGTTAACAACAGTGCAGAACAGCACAGGCGAAAGAAGGCAACAGACGAAGTGCTGACTCACAATTGAAGTTTATTGCAGAAATGCAATACAGTAACAGCTCGTTAATTCGACCCCCCTTTAATTAAAAAAATCGCATAATTCGGACGTGCTCTCTGGTCCCGGCCAGCATATGTATTGTTTAATGGCAGGAAGCTCTCGTTCATTCATATTTGCCCGCAACCCGGTTAATTCGGACAATCCTCGGACCGCCAAGCGCAAAGCGCCGCAAATGTGGCAAGCAAAAGAGCGCAAACGGTCGCAGGCCTTCAGAAAGGTGTGGTTGCCATCCACAATCTTATCACAATCGCGTCGCTGGCGACCAATGGCTTCAGCGGCTGCGGCACACGTGTTTCGTTTTCTACTTTTCTCAGCGCACGCGAATTGCGTGGGTGCTATTTGCGATAGCGTCGATAGTGTCGATAGCGACGATAGGGTCTGATTTTTCACGCGCAGTGCCGTCGTACCGTAACAAACTCATCCTAAAGGCCCAAAAATCTATTGTCAATAACAATCTATATCAGCCGCACGTATACCCTTGCTTTTGTTTCCATGCCTCAACATGAAAATCTATTGCCTTTCAGAAGTTTTTGCGATCCGATATAACGACGCCTTAAAAACATTATTCTGCACTGGATAAAGCAGAGGACAAAATATATCGGGTATGCTCTTCGACCATCAATTTGAAGGTTATCAGCCCTGAGTAGATTTGTTTTTTTTTTATTGGTATGGTTTATAGAAGCTTTTAGTGACCTTTACTGACGCCAGCTACTCCACCTTCCTTGACATCATAATTAAAAGCACGAAAGAATAGTTTGAAAATGTAAAGAAAAAGCACAGATGACAGTCTAAGCCTTTGGCGAGATCAGTACACGTGTAAGTAACAAACAAACAAAACAAAAAAAAGCTCGAGGCACTCGTAAATTTCATCATTACGGCGTGCGAGGGTAAAAGTCTTAATGTCGGAGATAAAGGACCCCTACACAACGTCTAAAATCACAAAAAACTAGCAAGTCCTTCTCTTCTGCCGCTTATACTCTTTCCGGCACAATTCATGCCACCAGCGGGATGATTCGCGTGACGTAAGAAGGGTACAGGGCCTTGAGTGGTCCATATACCAAGGATATCGTATGTGAATTGTCTGATACTAAGCTCCGTCATGCATTCGCACCCCATTTCTGCCTTACCTCTCAGCGCTACCTTGTCTCACTTCGTTTAGGGCGTTCTGGACTGCACAAGCGGAGAAAACAGCTTGTATTCGAAAACCATGAACTCCTGCTAGGCTCAACACTTAGTAGTGCATTGTCCACGTGTCTCCTAAATGAACAAATGGCGGGGAGCAGATAGCGTCAGCAGGCAGGGTAGTGAAGGTGAGAAACAAACCACTCTTTAATCCTCAAACCAAGTCTCAGTGTTGTCAGAGCCCTCCAACGCTGAAAAAAAATGTGATAATATAGAATTTATTGGTATGAGTGCTTAAAAATCATATATATATATATATATATATATATATATATATATATATATATATATATATATATATATATATATATCTTTCTCGCTTTCTTCCTCTCCTCGGGCCACAGCCACAATAGTTTGAGTGCCCTGGTGCATGTGACACTGGCACATACGGCATTCGGCATTAGTAGGCCTATAGATTCTGTAAAATAATATTAGTGCTAATTCTTCGGATTTTACATGACAACACTACGATATAACTGAGGCAAGCCGGAGTAACAGACTCGGAGGCAACCTGGGGTTATTTAACGTGCACTTAAATCTAAGCGTACAGGTGTACCTTTTTTTTTTCTTGTTTTTTTTTACTCATTTCTCCCCCCATGGAAATGCGGCCGCCGTGGCCGGAATCGAAGGCACGCCCTCGAGCTTAGAAGTGCGACAATTGTGTAAAAAAATATGAATAAAGCAGAGTAAACCGATGAATTGTAGGTTGCAAAATAAACGGTCATCCCTTAACGCATTTTTGATGCTGGACAGATGACAGGCTCAACACGCTTAACATTGGCACGGGGTAAGCCCATGCCGTAAAAACTGAATAATGCGAGGCTTCAACGTTCCTTGCATTAATTGTGGAAGTGTGTTACGAACAGGGGCGTCATTGTTCAAAGCGAGAAAGAGAAAAACAGATTCGACGAAAAACACTATTATGTAACCTTGAAGCAAATGATTGCTTGTATAGGTTTTCACCAACGATCGAGCTTCTCTCAAATTGCCGAAATATAGAGAGGATATGACCAAAATAAATTTACTGTCAAATTAATGCTTTAATATGCGCAAACTAATGAAGCTGTTGCCAACCTTAGCTTACAAAGGAGTTTCGAGCAGTAGCTACGACTATCCTGGTTAGCACTGGACGCAGTCACTTTCATAGCTCCAACTTCTACCCGGTGTCTGCACAACATTTGCGTTGCATTATTACAACGGAAGGCCACTGTTTCTTTAACTTGACGATTCAAGCGTACGTGACAGCACATAAGAACTCCATTAGTCAATATAAATTTTCTTCTCAACTTTATTCAATGCAAACAAAAAACAGCAGTATATGGAACAATTTCAAACAAGTTCTGGTGAAAACGTAATCGCAAAAAGCAACAGTAACAATTACAAATTCGAGCTTGAAACTATTCCTTTTTTAACAATGCCAAAAGGTTTCCTCTAAAGCCAATTGTGGTAGCAGAACACATCGACGTTCGATGTCAAGCGGACATCATTTGTCTAGCCGTGGATGCCGAGGCCAGCGCCAGAGACACCTCCAGCTCCGCCGAAGCCGCTCTGTCCGAAACCTGCCTGGTGGCCGCCTGCACCTCCCTGGAATCCAGAAGATCCCTGCTTGTTGCCAGCGCCGAAGGTCTTGCCGTCGCTAGAGGAGAAGCCGGAAGGTGTGGCTGTAACCCTGGTTGTTGTTGTAAGAGTTGACCTTGCTGCCAGCGGCGCCACCAGCAAATCCAGTGGCTCCCAGGTTGTGTCCTCCGGCACCACCCTGGTATCCACCCTGGTGACCTCCAGCAGAGGAGCCGAAGCCCGATTGGAATCCGTGGCCGACACCATGGCCCAAACCACCGCCCACGAGGCCAGGGCCGACAAGACCAGCGCCGCCAAGACCCGCGCCTCCGAGACCGACACCACCGAGACCACTGCCCACGAAGCCTGTGCCGAGACCGGTACCTAGACCCGCGCCATAGCCGACTCCGCCGAGGCCGCCAAGCACTCCGCCACGTGCTTCGACATCTTTCTTCTCATCTTTCTTGGCCACCTCTTCGGCGAAGGCGACGCAAGCCATCAGAGCAACAAGGGCGGTCACGAAAAACTGCAAATGGAGGACAGAAAGAAAATATTACTCTACTTATTTCGATATGTTGTGAGCTAACCTTCACGAACTAGTTCATTGCTTGTAGGCGATCGTGAAGTCAAAATAGGTACACTTCGTCGGCCTGCAAAAACATTCCATACTGAGCAATTTCGCAACCCGGCCCACATTCGAATAACCCTGCCCGGCTGAAGGTGCATATGTGATGCCTCGTATAGCTCCTTATTTCTTTCATTTATATGTCAAGAAGCGTGATAAAATAACAATCGAATTGCTGAAAAGGTTCATAAAAAACATGAACAAGGGCCGCCGATCCTTCTCACTGTGTAAGTATGTACATTGTGAGTAGCATACCTTTTTTTTAAAGCATTATTTCACCGTTGTATGTGCGCTTAAGCTTCATAAACTTCTCGCCGTCAAACATTCAACAACTATAAAAACATTTGCAAAGCAATGGTAAGTTTCTCACAGAATTCATGACAAGCACTAAATGCTTAGCACTGCCGTTTACTGTCTTATAGCTCCCCACTTGAAGCCCTACGTGCATTTTTTTCTGTCACCACAACATATCCAAATATACAAATGCTTGCAGCTGCAGCTTAACTAATATTATAGTTGCGTTGCAGCTACAAGCACAGTCATATTCGCTGACTTGTGAAACAAGAAATTAGGCTATTCAGTGACGCTATCCAGGGCACAGAAAGAACAACGACTCACCTTCATGTCGAAGATTTGGGTGGACTTAGAACTGATGAACGAGGGTGCAGGTTGGTTGGGCTGGACGGAGCTGTTGTTGTGTTTTCCATTGGATACTCGGCACCCTTATATACACAGTGCCAGATGACCAAGTTGCAACAAGCAGCGGCAAAGGCACGCTTGCGCGTTCCTGACGGGAAGGGGACGCGGAGCATGCCGAAGCGGTTCCCGCCGCGTTTTTTTCCCCTCTCCGATTCAGTTCAAGATTTCCATTCCCAGAAGCGTCCTCTTTCGCACAGTTTATCGTCCTTCCGTCGAACGATTTTTGTTTGGCATCCCAAGAGGGCCCGTGACGTCTGTTCGCCTTGCAATATATTCCCGGCATTTTGGTTGTTTCTTGTTATGACATCGGTGGCGGTTCGATTCCTCTGCTCTGACCTCGACAGTTGCCTCTGTGTTAGTGTCGCTGGGATACTGCAGTGCTATGTCGCAGATAAAGCGCTGAGTGTATTAATGAGTGTGAGAAAAAAAAGCAGCGAATTAATATATACGATTCCAGCGATGCTCGTAGGTAGTCACCATGTTTTGAGCCCACACTAATTGCCTGTGATTGCCACCGTTTCATTACTAATCACATCTGGAGGAATTGTGAGTTAACTAAGTGCGGTTGTCCGATGCATATATAATCACTCGATATGCACTAAGGTATTGGCTAGGATTATTTTGTTTTTCTTATTTGATTTTTTTTTATTTCTTTCGGTATATTGACAGACATCGAAGCAAAAGCAGAAGGCTACACTGGCTGACGAAGGCTTTAGTTCGGAACGCAGTTCGGCACATGACATCGTGCAAGTATAAAAGCAGCATTCATACAAAACGCAAAATGAGGTGACCTATTAACTATGTAAAAGTTCCTTACTTGTATAATGGTTACAGACTTAATACCACTATGATGTGCGAACAATGATAGCAATATTATAACATTTATATTAACACAGTGTCATAAACGACATTATGGCATAAACGTCCATGACCGGATCACATAGTCAACGCAAAAACATATTAACGGTATGCGGCACCAATGGCAAGTTGAATTGTTTCGCTCAACAGTCACTAGACCCCGGGATCATTGTAGCTCGTTACTATTTGTTATTTTTGTGGATTTCATGGATAATAGAGATATCGAACAGGCAGGGTACATTCTACGCCAGTCTCTTCACGTAGAACCCGTCTAGCAACCCGTCTATAACGAAGCAGGCGTCCCGTTAAAAATGAAATAGCGAGAGTCAGCGAGCCGTACATAATTCCTAGCGAAATAAGTCTTCGTTTCGTACACATCACGTATGAAAGAACAGTTTTTGAAGTTAGTTCCCGAAGCTTATGTACAGAAATATATAAATTTCAAAACAAACCGTTCAGACAGCATTCACGTGTTCTAAAGAGAGAGTTTGATTTACTACGTACGTATGTCTTTCTCACTTCGCATCTCCATTGAACTCATTTTTATGTAATCAATATGTTTTATAGCGTCGGTTACATTCAGCGAATTAAACTGAGCCGCACATGCCGTTAACACATCCCGAAAATTTTACTCGTAGCAATATCAAAATTCGTATTCGTCATACGTTTTCCTAATATTCACATTGAAAACATAAACATTGGAAGCGGAAAAAAATCGGACGTGTCATCTACCAAAAGCATAATGTCATGATGAGGCACCCCATAGTGGTGCACTCTGGATTAATTTTGATTTCCCAGGGTGCTTTAACGTGCACCTATAGTCAAAGTACAACGATGTTCTTGCATTTCTTCAGCTAAATACAGCAATCCTGGCCGGAAATTGATCCCACGCCCTTGGGTATAGCTGCACGTAACTTCTGAATGATAATTTTCCTTTATGTACAATTTTTAATTCGCAATTAGAATATTTCCCTAACATTCACCGCCTCTTTGTCGAGATTTGCGGAGAAACTGTATTACCGGTAGACTTGCTGTTAATGAAAAACACACCCACACATATTCAAATAGAACATAGACGAATATTTTATACATCGCAGCCTCTACCAAAATTTCCGTGGGAGGAATGTACCCACCATTTTATTTGTGAGCGAAGAATCCTAATGGATACAAAGAGTAAAAATCAGAGTTCGAGTCGGAATCGAACGCAGGCATTCTGTGTGGCAGATAAGTGTGCCACTACAGAGCAACGACAGTGCTTGAAACTGCTTATGATAAATACCCTATACGGGCGTCATGTCGGGCTAGGAGTCGCGTTAACGTACGTAATATTGCGTGGCAGAAGTGTAGAATCTTACCATGCGTCACATCAGGGGAATTGTATAGAGTTAGCAGCTGAAAATAAAACAACCAGAGGAAGGAACGCTGCCCATAGAAGAGAAACCACGTGGACTGCCGTGGGAATTCTATTGTACGTGCAGCGTTGCTTGGGCTGATTGTTTTATTTAAAAAAATTAATTAACTCGCCTAGCACTCTGTGTTAATTTAAAGCTGCACATCAATTACAAGGGACTCAATCATAATTCATCATCGCGACCATCCTCGTCATCAGCAGTAGCATCATCCACAGCATCAACAAATATTCAGCTATGTAGGTGCGTGTATTGCCTTGCCCAGAATATTGGGTATTTCGCCACTTCGCAAAATAGGGAATAATGGCGTAGTCGGTACATCACGACTCTGCCCGCTGTAGGCGTCCCATAGCAGAATTTACAACGGCAAATGGGACGCGCACAGACTTTTTTTCTTCATGGGACGGTTGAGGTGTCCACCAAAGTATATGCAAGAAAATGAGAAGGCGATTCAAACGAGACCAGTGGCACTCTCGCACTTCGCTATATAATAGAAAGCTTAAGCGTCTTCCCAAGTGTTTGGCCAGAAGTCAGATACATAGTCTATTGTTCTTAAGGCAGTCATACTTTTTAAATTGGAGGCACCTTCTGAAAAGACAGCATGATCATTTCACTGGTCATCACTAACAGAATGCCGCGCGTATGTGCCAGCGGCGACGACAATGAAGCAGCGCGAGTGTTCTTAGCCCAGCGCAGGCACGAAGACTTTGCAGTCTTTTCAGCGATTGATAAATCGTACTTGTTTGTGGTTCTTCGTGTGCTCGTCGATCCCACGTCGTTACCATAATTAATCCAATAATTAATTCGCAGGCATCAAAACTCAGGCTCATAATTACGCCCCCCGGTGCCGTTTCAAATTGCTAGCTTTCACATGTTGCACAAAGGTAGTGGTATTGCAAAGGAGGCCAGTGTGCTTCGGTTGATGTTTTCGGGAGGGAGGCTCAGTAGCTGTACAGGCGTTTTTCTATCGGCACCAGAAATATGTCTGAAAAACAAATTCTTCTTAGAGCTACTCCATTTTTTGATCACTTCATTTCCAATGATTTATATTGTACTGAGAAAGAGAAATAATAGTTTCTGCGCCTGTAGCTGTGCGCGCGATCAGCGTACGTGTTCTACCGGTGCTACTTCGACTGTTCAGGACGTCGTTGTCTGATAATAAACAGTCGTACGACCTCTGGTGGAGATGCTATTATTTCATATCCCATCGCTTTCCTATAATGGCACTGATATGGCTGAGTTAGCGTATTAAAATACTACCATATTTTAATGTATAAATTAACTTTCGGCAAGAAAAGCATGCCACAATTCTGTAGTTTTAGCACGAAATATTCTCAACCCCCTTTATTTGGAAGTCTTTCTACGTGAAGCGTGTATCTCCTACGAGTGCATCTGATTTATCTGAATTATCCCATCTTTCCTCGTCAGTGGGTGCCGAAAGTGCAGCTGTTTAAGTCTGCCATAGGGATTTATCTTATATACTTCGCTGTACGTGTGGCCGTTTTCTCAGTCACTTAGGTTAATTGATTTGTTACTTGTCACTTGATGATGTATTATGGTTGCGTTCTCTCAAATGGCAGCCATTACGCGAACTTCATGCTGAGCCAATTCAATTCGCGCAGTGATTATCGAAAAAAAAATTATGTAGCAGCCCTTCATCGGCCGACTAGTTGTCTACGAATTGAAGGCATCCCTGGGTATGGCCGTTCAAGAAAAGTCTCGCCGACGCTCCGTACATGCCTTAAACATATTATAGTGCAGGATTGACGTTGGTGGCTATAACCTTGCGAAAATTCGCCTCTTTACGACACCGTCTGGAGGCGAAAATCACATGTTGGCTCCATGTCTACCTTCAACTTCTATTTTGGCGCATTTAGTAGCCATTTTTTATTATTTGCAGGGAAAAGACAATGTTTCCAAGTTTTTCTATTGTGTCAGCCGATATCAGCGGGCCCAACACGAGAAGAACGAAAAACCAACACAACGGAAGTCAAGAAGAAAAGAAAAGAAAACAAGAAATTGTTAGTCAGGACGAAGTCATCGCAGATCCATTGTAGAAAAACATTTGTAAGTCAAGGTGAAAAGGAATCGTAGATGTAACCTAGATAAACTTTCCACTTATACAGCATACGAAATCCCCGCTGATGTCCACTCACTTGGAGGTAGTTTAGCTGGGTGGTGGATTAAGACTTTTCTTATTTTTTTTTCCCTCTCAAGACATTAGTACATTTTGTTCTTTTATCTAATTTATAATTTTCTCCTGCGATGCTTAGGTGGTGCAGGAAGGGCATTTCTATTTTTTTTTAAATTTTTATTATTTCAGCATTTGATCTGTTTATCAGATTTCATTACTTCAAGCTGTGACTCTCCTAATGAATTTCGATCTATGGCTTCAAGGAAAAAGCTACTTCAATGTTTTATGCTCCTTCTGACTTGTTGGCTCGAATGTTCCCACGTTACTATGTATCCAGGCAAGAACTCTATCTATTCAACATAAACTATGCAGGCGCACTGAATATACTATAATTTATTATTTTATTTGCAACTTACCGGTGACTTGACGACAAAGCAAGAGGGAGAAAGACGTGATCTTATTTCGGTGTATTTTTACGCAAATTGATATTATTTATTGCTCAATAACAAACACATTATGCGCATAATGCCGCTTCGGTTCTATTGGGCTAGAAGTTTGGCGACAAAATTAAATGGCATGGCTACGTTGGCTACTCTTAGCTTCAGTTCCGGCTCCTTTTCAAATCTCCCAACGGCCACTCTGCTATAGTGCTCAATTGCGCATTCAGCCATGCATAAATGGGGAGGAGGACTATATGTTTAGGTCATTGTTTTCTCCGACTTCTACGTCTCTGTTGACCTGTACCCGTGTTCAGGGGCGTAGCCAGAAATTTTTTTCGGGGGGGGGGGCACCCCCTTGATTTCGGGGAGGGCACCTCCTTGAAATGGCCATTTTTCGCTATGTATGTCATGGCGAAAAAAAATTTCGGGGGGGGGGGGGGGCACGTGCCCGGTGTGCCACCCCCTGGCTACGCCACTGCCCGTATTTGCAAAACGTTCTTGCGCTAGAATGGATTCCACCCCAACCCCCCCTTGCCCCACACAAAAAAAATAGTAACGATAATAAATTCAGCCAGTCCTGGTGCTGGACACGTTATTAGTGAAGGCGGTGAAAAAAACGGCAACGGACACTTATGAACGGAAAACACTTTTATCTGAATATATTTTTCACCGATAGCTTTTACGGGGTGCCGTCCATGGCTCGAAATGGCCCACGGCATTAAAAGGTGAAACAGCGTTACGAGGGAGAATCGATGGGGGGGCGCTAGTTACCTTGTGCCAGTAAACGTGAACCAAGTTGTCACATCTTTATAAATATCATGGCTTATTGTGAAACATAAAATGGGGCTGAAGTCTGAAGCGTATTATCTAAATTAAAACCGTATTCCACTAAAAGCAGCGACGTTCTGAAGCTACCGTTATTAAAACCAGACGGGTAATAAGTTGTTCAGCATCAAAAAATTATCAGAACGTGTACTTGCGGGGATAGTTTTACGCTTCCTAAACTTGCCAGGACATACACTGTCACATTGCTGGGTAACAAAAACTGCATGGTTGAGCTGAAATGCTTGTCTGCGACTGTGTTCGCCTGCACCCATCTAACTACACCTTCATTCATCTAAGATATGGGCCGAATAAAAGGCCATGGTGCCGTACCTGGTAAGTGTTTACCAGGTACGACATCCTCTTTACTGGCTCAACAAGTGTCAACACCTTTGGCATTATAGTGTACAAACTTCGCTCGTCAGAGCAATACTTATTCTAGCGCATGAAAAACAAGCTGCAAATTTATTCAAGAAATCACTGAAAATGTGCGCGGTTTCATCTTTTCATAAGTTTGTTAGGCAGTTTAACATTTTCGCCTTTGAAATGGAAAAGTTCCCATCCATCTTAGACGATTGAAATACGTCCTGGAACAAAAACCACACCCCGTAAAGGCGGGGCAAGCGGATTCCTGCAATGCTGTAAACAGGTAGTGGGACAGACAATGCCTTGATAATGTTCGGCTACGCTTTTGCATCGACACGCACTATACACAACGAGTACGAGCCACGTGCAAGGTACGCATTACATTCTTAAAGCAGCTGCACCCTTTGAGGAGTCTTTCTGTCACGCAACACCCGCCGCGGTGTCTAGTGGTTATGGTGCCCCACTGCTGACCACAAGGTCGCGAGATCGAATCGCGACCGCGGCGACCACATTTCGATGGAATCGAAATGCTAGAGGCCCGTGTACTTAGATTTAGGTGCACGTTAAGAATCCCTAGGCAGACGAAATTTCCGAAGCCCTCCCCTACGACGCCCCTCTTAATAAAATCGGGGTTATGGGTCGTGAAATCCGAACAATTATTATCGTTATCTGTTACACAGTGGCAGTCGTCATCAGGCTCGCTTCCTTTCACTTTCCTGAAATCCTGGGGCTCGCTACTTTTCTATCCATAATACTATGACCCGCTGAAAGCGCGTGCCGTTTGAAACCTGTATGCGAGTTGCGGTCGCGTAGCGTTAAAGCCAGTCTTCAGTGTAGGCTTTATTTGGCGGGTGAAATTGCAGCGTGCATGACAAGAGACTAACTCAAAAATGAGACACACAGAGCACTGAACTTCAAGGAATTCAATTACCACAAACGAGACAAGTTTATGCACAAATGTATGGTCAGCAAAAATAAAGCACAGGCACTTTGCGCGATTAAAATTATTGAGTTAAAGGGGTACTGACACCATTTTTCGGAGGTGAGTTTACTCTGTCATACAAATCTCCTGTATGTAGAGACGGCTCTGAGCAAGTTTGAAGCTCAGCAAATGCTGATAAGATATTTTCTTTGATATTAACCCTTTGAAGTGATATGTACACAACTGTGTACACCACTTGATTTTGTTATTTCTATCAATTAGGGTCCAACAAAGAGCAAGATATATCGAGCTTTCGATGAATTGAACCTCCCGTATAATAAATTTGTCTTTATTTAACTTCATTTTGAAGTGTACTGTTGCATATGGTCTCTTTGCTGAAGGTACATCCACTTTCTACGAGTCGTTCGACGTGCCGCTTTTTGCGAGCCATGCGAAAAGTATAATTTTTCTTTGCTCACAATGGACATAACCAAAAATGAACTTTCACTGTTTTTCTACACTGACATTACATTCTATTTCTGCCAAAACGAAGCATGAACGGCCTCGTAATAAATAAATTGGGAGTAGTTACAATAACACGCATAAATTAACATATTATGATATTAATTTTGTTGCAACGAATACTGAGAGCCTTGAAATAACGCTGTATCAATTTGACACTTTACACATTTACAGACATGTAGTTTTTCTTAGGTGGCGCCTTAAAGGGTTAAGGTGATTGTTTAACATGGTGCACCTACCGACATCGGCACTAGTTTGACGTCAGGCTACAGTACGAATTCTGGTGACTTCACGCAGCAGTCTGGCTAGTTGCGATGACGTCAGGTACCAAAAAGTTCCAAAATGGCTGCTCGTGCGTCATCAAAACATCCAAAATGGCCGCTTCTGCGCCACCAACGGAGCCATGGTGCGTAACTGCTGTGGAAAAGTCACGACATCTTTCGTGAGCACGTGAGGAGAAGCTCATACCATGTTGTGAAGTCAGGGTACAGTAGGAACCGAAACTAGCTTTTAAAAACGTACCGTAATTACTTTTTTGGGGGGCTGCCCTCACGGTTAGCAGTACATTTTCTAGGCTCTTGAAGGCCTGGCCTTTCATTTGACACAGAAAAACAACTGAAAACGTTTGTGTCACTACCCCTTTAAGGCCATCCCTGAGTCGCAGCACTGAATCAGGGTGGCCGTTGGTGGCTACTTTGCGCCAAATTGGCTACTTTCTGACCCTGTGGGGCGACAAAAATTTCAGTTTAGCGCCATGGCTACTTTCTGGCTATTTTGAACTTCTATTTTGGCGCATTTACTGGCCATTCATCCGGAATATTTAAAAATAAAAGCGAAAGCAAGTCTAAAGAATAACCATTATTTGCAAGTCTTTTGTCGTGTTGGCCTACGCGCGCACATGTCCTTGCCCCGCCATCGGGCTGGTGTGCATCGAGGAGCCCCAACAAGCATCCCTCCGGCTGAGACGACGGACGGGTGTGCGCAAAGAAGGAAAGCACAGTGCTGACGCCATATTCTAATGCTGAAATACAGTGCGTCAAAGAGATATCCGCAACAAAATAAAGCTACTTGAAGTTGCACTGGTACTACTGAGACATTGTACCAATTTCGGTGTACGGCTTCAAGAAAAAACACAGCTTCAACGTCTGATGTTCCCGATGAGTTGTTAGCCCAAAATTAATTTTGTAAGAACTCTATCTATTGTAGACAAACTGTATGCAGGTGCACTGAAAGTATAATAATTTATTTATTTATTTTCAACCTACCTGTCACTTAGAGACCAAGCTAGGGGAAAAATAATGTGCTTGTTATACTCCGTTCTTGCTTATTCTAAATCCTATTATTTACATTTCAATGCTAACAACTCTATATATAACACTTTTTTTTCTATTTGGCTATAAATTTGGCGCTAAAATTAAATGTCATAGCTGCTTTGGATACTTTTAGCTTGAGTTTTGGCTCTTTTTCAAATGTACCCAACGGCAACCCTGCCCTGAATCCTTCGAACGCAGGCGCCTAACTAAAATATGTGCAATGATAGGATGAGCTCATTTTGCTAGACTTCTGCACGCCATTGGCTACGAAGTGATGAACAGCTGTAATGTTTCCCTTGATCAATTACGACGCGTCATTAATTTGATAATTTGTCGTTGTGAAGAAGCCGGGGTAGCATATTGTGCTTGTTGCAAAGATTTTCACTTTATAATAAATAAATAAATAAATAAATAAATAAATAAATAAATAAATAAATAAATGTGTCATCGTCAACTGAATTATATGTAATTATTTGGCAAATAGGGTGACCGTATGCCTCTCTGTCAGGGGGGACTGCTTGTTTGATATCACATTGTTTGATACCACATCGTTTTCGCATATGCTGATTGCATATTAGCTACAAAACAATAAGAAGGAAGACGCTTCCTTCAGCCTGCTTCAGACATCACCTTCCAAGAAACAATCTTGTTTTGTGGAATAAAGTTATTTTGGGGAATAACTACCATGGAAAGAAACAGCCCGAAACACGTACATTCTGTACCAATTGCTGAATTTATTAAGGGGCAGATAATCAGAACAGCTTGGCAACAATAGATGTGACACAGGTTTTGAGAACGGGCTAGCTGGTATTCCATTGTAAACTTGCGTACAGCGCAGACAAATACGAAAGGACAGGGCTCGTCTTTCTCGTTCTTTCTGTCATTTCGTCTTTGTCTGTGCTGTACGCAAGTTTACAGTTGATTTGGAGATGACGCGAAAGTTGCATCGATTGTTCGAAGGATGATACTAAAGTGGAAAAAAAGCTTTTATATACAACACATATACAAGTACATCGCTTCAGTATACATGTTTCCCTGCTCACACATATGCCCACACTTCTTTTACAGCGAAAGCTGTTATGAGATCACAACAAGGGTCGTTTTTGCGCCGTAGTTGTCCGCCACCGCCGTCGCCGGTGTCCGTAACCAGTATCGCGCGAAATAAGAAACGCTAAATAAATAAAAATACCTAGGACAGAATGGGAATCGAACCCGGGCCCTCTACGTGGCAGCCCAGCACTCTACCACTGAGCTACGCCGGTGCTCGGAGCTGCGTTGCAAACTGACCCTATGCAGGCTTCATGTCGGGTAAGGAATCTCGTTAACATGAGTAATAACGCGTTTCAGAACAGTAAAGTAACAACAAGGCGTCATACAATGCGAATTGCGTAACGAGTGGGTCGTACAATGCTCCAACCCATTACAAAAGTCTCAGGTATAATTCTTCATCGTCGTCAGCCACAGTATCAACAAAGTGCACATAATGCGTTACAAGCGTGTAGCGGGTACCGCGCTTTTCCGAAGAATGACGAATAATGGCACAGTAGACGCTTCCCCACTACGAAAAAATTATTATGATTAATGGCGTAGTGGGTACTATGCAAGGGCGCTTGTAGTAGTTATCCCAAGAGTGTTTAAAAAATGCTCTAGAAAGGCCGCTCTTCCAGCTTTCGCTGTGACTGTGCGTTCTGCGCAGGCCTGGCGGTTTTTCTTCCCAACACCACACTAAGTGCACTATAGACGCTGTAGGAATTGTCAACGCCTGACGTTAAACTTCAAAAAGCAAAAAAAAGTGCATCATAGATTGCACGTCCGCCCAATAATGTTGGTAGGGCACGTCCCCAACTTTTCAGAACTTTTGCTTAGACTCAATAATATTAAATACAAAAAACGTCACCACTAAAGCGGAGTCATGGCTACGTATAATCTCTCGCCATTCCCCGTTATTGCGAAATATACTAGGTGCAGAAAATTCTGACGAAAAAGAGAGGCAACACTATGAAGGTGAACTTATTACTGATTTCTTCGTACGCTTTGGTGCGAGAGAAACCATACTTTCCGAACCGGGAACGCTATTTCATGGTTCTTTCGTTATCGCAACGAGGTGAAATATCAGCGTCGAGGTCCCTCATGAAGCAGGAAGACATGTAGGTGGCGTGTTTATGGACAGAATCATAATTACTGAGGAGCGTATGAGCAAACGTAGAACTTGTAAACATTCGTCTCTGGCCTTACAAGAAAAAAAAACACCCCGCTTCAGTGGAAACGATAGCCGGCAGTTGCAGGTCAACGTTTGCCTTCCTCGGCAAAACTTTCGCTTATTGTTTGATGTCACATCGTTTTCGCATATGCTGATTGCAGATTAGCTACAGAAGAATAAGAAGGAAGACGCTTCCTTCCGTCTGCTTCAGACAACACCACCTTCCAAGAAACAATCTTGTCTTGCGGGATAAGATTATTTTGTGGAATAACTACCGCGGAATCTGGCATGTAAGGTAAGACGGCCCATTCGGCGCTGTAGACATTGCACAATGTAAGGAAAGATTTGGAAGCTGTTTCGCAACACCCCTCTTCGCCCTTTCCCCCGCTCCAGGAGCGGAACTGTCAAAACGTTTTGTCCTTAAATGCTGTTTATAATTGGATGGCCGCCTTGGCTAATAAGTGTCTGACAGCACAATAGGCTAACGTCCGCTCATATGGCATCATAGGTCGGCAAAAAAATGTAGAACTCACTGTAGACTCACTTAGGAAATAATTCTTGCGCTTTGGACTCACTCGGACTCAGACTCGCCAAAATTTTCCTGGGCCGAACGCACTCGGACTCACACTCACAAAAATTTTCATCAACCGGAGCTACTCGGACTCAAACTCACCAAAATATTACTGACCCGGACTCACTCGTACTCAAACTCATGACCCGATCTGAGTCTGAGTGAGTCCGAGTGAGTCGACTCATGAGGGAGTTCGCCGACCTATGTATGACATACGCTTTAGCGCAATAGATGTTAAAAAAAGAAACATGAGTACTGTCGTTAACCTTAAGCTGCTTCATTGCCACATACTATGCAACGCAAGCCTTTGTGATGTATTCCGAACACATCGGTTTGTGCTACTGTGCAGGGCACCCCTGCAAAGGAGCACCGACCACGACACAGCATAGCGCTACTACATGCTAGCGCTGCACTAGCTGTAGGGTCGAGTGTGCCTTTCTCTTGTCATTGACCTCAGCCTTCGCCGCCATGAAGCATAATTAAATAATGGATATGTAATTAAAACAAAATTAATGTGAAATCACAGAAAATAACACAGTGGACCGTAAGACCCGGGGAGCTCTTCAATGATATGAATTACGACTGTTAGCTCTAACGGCGAGTGATGCTCGATGTTTTTTGAATAAACTATATGGTCGATGTCCAAGGAAACATGTTTCGGAAATGCTGCAGGACTCCCAGTTATGGAATATTTATTTTCGAATATAACTCAATATACCGAATAAAAGTAGCCGATCTGTGGAAAAACGATAATTCATAGGCCTCGGCTAGGCACTTTCAATACTGAGAGCTTCCCGTTCAAGACAAGAAAAATGTAAAAGTGGCACATGCTCACAAAAAGATACTTAACAAGACATGGAGCACCTTGTACTTTATTGTAAAAATATAACGCTTAAGTCCCATAAGAAGCTTTCGGAAAAACTACGCGGTTTGGATAGACGACCATGCAATATCACGAGTAAAAGCTTTGCCTCTGTGGTAACCCGAAGAATTGCAAAACAATGCGGCGCACGCAATAGGACAGCTGCTGGAGGAATAAAAATATCAGAAAGATACTAAATCTGATAAAAAGTCTTGTTCACAGTTTATTATTATTCTTTTGATATAGCTGGTAGTCTATGTTACGTGTTTGTTGTCATAGGGGGACAGGGCGAAAGACAGACAGCAAAAGCATACCTAAAACCACATGTGTGGTTGTATATGTGCCTTTACTCTCATGGTCTTTCGCACTGTTTCTCCTACGATATGTTCAACCAACTAGCCGAAAGGTTCACCCTTCAAGTGTTTTTTTTTTTTTGTATTTTCGTAATGTCGCATTCGCCTCCGAGTACATAGCTGTTTTATGTTCTTTGTGGAAGTACGGGTAATGAATGGGAATTTTGTTTACGAGAGCACTTCTAGTTCTGTTCCTAGACCTCGAATATGTGAATGTCCGTCTGTGTGGTCATTTATAAATAGCTGTTGTTGCTTGGAACATTACGGGGCAAACTGACACGTGACAAAAGGGGAATGGCTACCGCCGCACATAGACACCAACCTTTCCTCAAATATATTTATTTTAAAAAAGGCACGCAATGTTTCGCAGCTTAGAAATTTTTAAGTCGTGATAAAGCTTAGAGTCTTGGCACAAAGTTCAAAATTTATCGGTGCAAACATGCATGAACTGTAGGCTTATTCTTATTAAACAGTCGTGTCTGTGATTTTGCAGAACGAGAAGTGCTAGTCAAAGAAGAGAAAAAGGTGGAAATTTCTCCCTTTGTTAGAATATATGATGTTAGAATGGAAGCAAGAGCAGGGAAGGTCGCTAAACAGGAGGCGGAAAGCATGTGTCACTTCTTCCGCACAGGACGTCCCCCCGTGTGAAAACCCTGAAACTCATGACGCGCCAAGGTTTTCTGAAAAGTTATGACCCCTATGGCGAGTTCGTCTTTGTCAACAGGAATGTATTGCTGTAGTGATAAACACCGTTAATGGCTGAAGTTTGCGACGGTCGCATTTCGGTGGAGGCGAAATGGTAGAGGCCGTGTACTGTGCGATGTCAGTGCACGTGAAAGAACACCAAATGGTCGAAATTACCGGAGCCCTCCACTAAAGCGTCCTTCATAATCATATCAAGACTTTGGGACGTTGAACCCCAGATATTATTGTTATGAATGGCTGAAGTTTGTTAACAAGTGGGGTACAATGACGTGAGCACCGAGAAAGATGCAAAATGAAATAAATGATAAAAAAATCCGCACATATCCCCGAAGTGAATGATGATGAGTGGGCGAAGCGCGGGGATCGTTCGGTGACCTTGAATCGAATCACATACAGACATATGTTTCGACTATAGCAACGGTTTTCTAACCACCATGACAGCGGACAGTGAGCGTCGACGACAAAGCTAGTTCCTAAGGTCCGTAATGTCTACGTTTAAATGGCCGACTAGTATGAAGGGTTTGTGCTTCTAGTTGTTTTATATTGTTCTGTCACAATTATGATTGATATTAGTGTATTGTTAAACCTTTTTTTGTCATATACTTTTTTGGCACCTGCGCTCCGACTGAGCACGCCGGGGAACGGATGGCAATTGTGCGACCCTAAGGTGCTTCGCCCCTAAAATCTTCGCTTGCAGCCAGAATTGAATCCAGGACTTCTGCGTGGCAAGCAGGTGTTCTACCACTGAGCCACGCCACTGCTTGAGACTTCTTCGGAATGATACACTATATGAATGTCATGTACTGGGAGGAGTCTCCTCAACGCATGTAATATTGCGTGGCGGAAGCGTAGAATCCCGTCAGGCGTCAAAACGTGTGAATTGCGGAACAAACGGGTGTGTTTGAAAGGCCCACCCGTTACAAAACGCTCTCTCGGAAATATTTAATTGTCATCCTCATCAGCGAAAGCATCAACAAAGTGAGCGGCTGTGCAGTTTCGCGTGTTGCCTTATGGACGCGTAGTGGGTCCCTCGTTGATTCGAAAAAGGAAGAATCATGGCGTAGTGGGCACTTCGCAACTGTACTTGCAGAATACATTCTAGGAAATTCTTGGCCCATCCCCCCTTTGTGGGTGAGCGCCATCAGCAAGAGGTCATCATCATCATCATCATCATCATAATTTGAAACGGCTTATGTTACGCGCACAGACGTTCGTTTCCTTGCTGCACGGTTGAGGCATCCACCGAGAACCGAAACCAGGCTAACAAATGAGAAGGCGATGCCTTCCCTAATCTCTCTCTCTCTCTTCGTGTCTGTTCCAATATTCTTCTGAGCCGCGAGATTAAAGCACAGGACGGAAACCTTGATTTGCGGCGGTAGCGACCGCGTTTCGAAGTGGCAGGAGTGCAAGAACGCTCTAGCAGTTATATCTACGTGTCCACTGAAAAATTTTCTGGGTGACCAAAATCTAATTTTTAGTCCTCCATTGGTGGCATCCTTAAGAACCCCCACAGCATATTCTGGACGTTGATCCCACAAGTAAATTAATTTTTGATCATATAAAGCACGATCATGAAATTACTTTTCTGGCGTAGTATTTAGATGGGTGACAAAAGAAACAGTCATGGCTATTAGCAGGCCAGGGGCTTTGCACAAACGAGCTTCAAATCCACAGGAATCATATGGGAGGCAGCCTTCTGTCAGAAACAAATTCTCAACACTTAAATCATTGATTTGTCCATTTTTGAGAGATATCGTAGACGCAAACGACCAATTACCAGTTTTAAAACGTAGACTTCAATCTCTTCGGTATCGCCGCTTGCAAATGATCCTTTAGTAAGGGAAGAATGAGTTCAAGACGTGGAGCCGTGTACTACTGCTCTTCACTTGATTCTGATCTCTTTCCTTGATAGCCTGTTGAATTTCTTAATTTCTACAGCATAGACTGCAGACAAATATTTTTACGCCAGGAAACTTCTGTGCTTTTAAACAAAAAAAAGCTTTCGCTTGGTCTCTGAATGACGAGTAATTGTTTAAAATCATTATTTAGGCTCAATAACGTTTCCGCACCTTCTGTACACTTCGATACTAATATACCTCAACGTAAAATACCAGAGTCCAAATTCCCAAAACTGCTCTGTCGACGGTCTCCAGCATTGGTCGGCCGGATTCTCTAACGATGTGTCGTACATAAGAATTTGCTGGCATATCCTTTTACGAGCATTTAAGCTCCAGACCTTTCTCTGAAGGCGGACCCAAATATTTTGAGCAGGCTGTCACACATACCCAACAGTAAAATCGAAGAAAATCACAGAAATAAAAGAGCCGTACAAAATAATGCATCTGCGGTGTCAGTATTCTAGATCAATCTTGGGCTAGTTGGAGGCGAATTTCCGGCTGATTTCTGGAAGAAGCTTTTATTTCGGCAGAACCTCCAACTCACTCGATCCTGAAAACCTTTACACAAACGAGCAACTTCCATTGTCATTCTCCCGTCCTTATGTTCTTCTTTTTTTTTTTTGTTCATAATCTCTTCTTTTTTCCCCGTTGTCACGGAACCTACCCGAACAGCTAAATGTGCATATTGCTTTCCCAGTAGAGGTATTGTTTATTGATCAAAGAGAACGACCGGAAACTTACACTTCCTCGCTTTCTTTACCTTTATTTTTAATACAAAAAGGCTTCGAATATTTCCCTGCCAGCCTGCCTCCCGCTATGCATCAACTCTGTGATGCCATTGTTTTTTGTTGTCTCTCACGTCTTGCTGTAATGAGCTGTAAGTTAAACGAGTACTATTGTGCAATGAAAACTCTTGCGCGTAGTGCACTTCCCCGTACAGGACAACGTGTGTACAGAAACTCATTATTATATAGCATAATCACCTGCTATCACACCTCCCTCTACCTCTGTCTCTCCCTTATCCCCTCGCCCAAATAATAATAATAATAATCATAATAATAATAATAATAATAATATCTGGGTTTTCACGTCCCAAAACCAAGATATGATTATGAGAGACGCCGTAGTGAAGGGCTCAGGAAATTTCGACCATCTGGTGTTCTTTAACGTGCACTGACATCGCACAGTACACGGGCCTCTACCATTTCGCCTCCATCGAAGTGCGACCGCTGCGGCCGGGATCGAACCCGCGACCTTCAGGCCAGCAGCCGAACACCGTAACCACTGCTCCACCACGGCGGACATCCCCTCGCTCCAGCCAGGAGTGGCAGGATGCTCGCTCCCCAAGTCGACCCCTACTCCTTTCTCTACATTAAATGTTATCATCTTCTTCTTGTGACAAAAAAGTGACTTGTACTCATCCTTTATAAAATTCTACAATACATAATACCTTCGACAAGCTCCAATTGTGTTTTGCAAGGACCCTATTCCATTGCCTACGTATGCTGAGCACAACTTATCGCGCCTTCTTTTCACAAAATTCTTCATTCCATATAGCCACAACAGCACTTAAAAGAACTCGCCGACATTCAGTAAGTGTCATTACCCAATAAATGTCTGCCACTTTTTCGCATTAATTTCCGTAGTTCACCAAAAAGTTTGCTTTTTTTTTTTGAAGACCTAGTCGATGCGCGGCAAGCGTACAAACGATATGCAGAAGTGTAGGGGTTGGTCTGTTTATTGAAACTTTTCTTCTTCGAATGACATAACTGCCAAGCATTGAGATGTGATGATGACAAAAGGACGCGAAGCTTGAACAGCTGGAAAAAAATTAGAACACATCGTTAGTTCACACTAAAATGATGCATACTTTCCACTTGAGAAAATATAAACCAAGACAACATACTTAGCCAAACCCTAGGAAAGATCAGCTCAGAGAAATTATTTTACCTCCTTTAGGAAGATACGGTAGAGAAAATTGACTGAACAGACCCGGGTAATATCGAAGGACACGGCACGCTTATAGCGGTTCTTGAGTATAGACACAAGCAAATTCGAGTATATGGTTATTATGTAGGGCTCTTCGAGTAATGGTAATTTGGAATACGAATCGAACAGGTCGTGCAAGTCGATTCGTTTTTTATTCAATAGTTTGCTATTCGAAGACATCGACTCTTGGAGGCCTGAGGGACACTGAACGACGGATGTCTGTATAATTAACCTGTATCAGAACCCAATAAGCAACAATTCTTGACTGCAAACACCTTTATGAATTGAGCTTCTAGGGCTTAATTCACGAAGCTCTTCGGTGAGAATCGTTCCTTGCCATGATCCGTCAAGACCTCCATCAGTGTTTCACAACAACTTTGCCTGACACCAGCTATTGGGATAAATTTTAACGTAAGAACATGTTTATGAAAACTGTCGCAGGTGCGTAACAAAAAAAACGAAGAATAACAAGCCCACAGCTGCGCTACAGAAATTATCAAAACAATACAAACCGGAGCTTTCAGCCGACAACGCCAACACCCGCGTGACCGACCCCGGCAGTCTTGCCGTAGGATGACTGTCCGAATCCCGCCTGCTGTCCAGCGGCACCTCCCTGGAAGCCCGCAGATCCCTGTTGTTGACCTGCTCCAAAGGTCTTGCTGTCGGAAGCCGAGAAGCCCGTGTTGTGGTTGTAGCCCTGGTTGTTGCTGAAGGCGTTAACGGTCCTGTGAGCTGATCCCCCCTGTGAAGGCTCCAGATCCCTGCTGGTGTCCAGCAGCGCCTTTCTGGTAGCCCGCCTGCTGCGCTCCGGTGTTAGCGCCGTAACCCGTCTGGAAGCCTCCTCCGTGACCAACGCCAACACCGCCCAAGCCGACCCCGTGGCCGACACCGGCTCCTACCAGTGCCGGGTTGCCGACAACACCTGGACCAACGACGCCAGGACCACCGACGACACCAGGAACCACGCCGACGCCGTAGCCGGGCACTCCTCCCAGAAATCCGCCGCGTCCTTCAATGTCCTTCTTATCTTCCTTCTTCTCATCTTTCTTGGCGTCCTCTTCGGCGAACGCGGCACTGGCCACGAGGATGAGCAGGGTGAATGTTGCGAAGAACTGCGTTACGAGAACGGCATTAGTATCTGATATCTTTGTTTTTCTCTGCCCACGCGAAAAGCATTACTCGAATGCACTGTAATCACCACGTGACATATGCACGGGTACTAAACTTCTGTAAGAGCTTGTACTTATGCTATAGACTGCTGCCACGAAGAACGCATGTTCTGCAACATTGTTGTATCACGAGCTTTCTCTCAAAGTGCTTACTGAACTCAAAACCGCTTCGATGTCTTTTCACTTTTTGACGATCACTGTTTACTGCCAGCGTTCCTTGTTTTAACAGCAATAATTAAGGTTCTCAGAAGATTCGAAGAATGCGGCCGCTCGTTTGGTGCTTGCTGCTGCTTAAAACACATTACTGAGGCTCTACGTAATCGGACCCGTATTAATAAAAAGCTATGGAACCATAATTTTTGTAAAGGTTCATTGTGGTCAGTTGTCATGTCAGAGATACTACTAGCACAAGTAATGATCACGTGGCAAAGAGCTCTTAGGGAAAAAAAGATTATGAATTTGGCCTGCATTTTCTGCACTTTTTTCATTTAGTATAAATCCTAGATTTTGTGTGTGAAACAGCACTTTCAACTTTTCTTTTTTGGATGTGACGCAGTCCTCATTAATCCTGCATTCAGTAATGTTGAAACGAAAAAAACTTCGTAAGTTTCTGATTCGTTAGTTGGCTTAGAGGAGAGAAATATCTCATAAAACCTAACGCTTCAAATGTGGCATACCTTTGCGATAAGAACAATATTCCCACAGGAAAAGATATTGTTAAGTATATTTGCTGGTGTTCCGGCAGTATTCAGAGTAATAATAGTGTTATATTTTCGGGAGGCACGCTTGTAGCTATCGAATCACTTCTAGCTAGTGAATCAAAAGAAAGCGACATGTCCTGCGCCTGTTAGCGCAGGAGATATCACCTTTACAGGACTCAGGCAGCTATACTAGCTTATGGACGCATCAGAGAGAGAGAGAAGAAATATGGGAAAGGTAGGGAGGTTAACTAACCCTTTCCCATCAGAAATGTTTACAGGCAATCAGGACGACACAGACCACATCAGAGCGAAGAATGCAATGCCACGAAAGCACAGACAAAGGCGATCATGCATTGTAACAGCGTAAAAATGGTATTTGAGAGCAAGAACGTGAGCCCACCTTCATGGCTACGCTGCTGTAAAATGGAATTCTCGGCGGTCCTACGGCTAGTGCACCACACTTTGGTAGCTGCTGACTTGCAGTGCCGCATTGCTGCCCCTCTTTTATACCACCTATCTGAGAGGGCCCGTCCGCGGGAGGCTGCAAAACAAGAAGAGGTCCAACAGTGACAAGTTCTGCCGGTCGGCGGGTTTACGGACGAAACGAGCAACAAACAAGAGCACCCGGAGAAGCCATCGCAGTGCACCGAACGCTTCCCTCCTTTCGATTTCGCTCTGCACTTTTTCGATTCCTTTTCATTCCGAGAAAGGATCAACCCACTCCTCGTGTTTTCTCGGTCCACTTCTCTTCCTCCGTGCACGAAGGAGGTGAGTGAGGAGGGTCACATGTTTCTCTCGGCCTTGAGGTCAGAAGAACGATAACATGCGTCGCTACAGCGTCTACGAGGAGTGGCTTTTTACGCTGGTTTTCTGCTTGAAAAGTTGCCCAGGGCTCGGAGTGCCTCTGTCGCAGAAATATTTCACAAACACTGAGCACCTACGGAAAAAGAGCATCTCCATCTTCTTCGTAAGGGTGCTTTACTTGATAGCGTCCGAAGTATCTGAAGCTGCGCAGTATATTCAGATGAGACAAGAAAACAGTTTACAGAGGTCGGCAATTTGGTGTTTCTGCTTGCGATTGCCTTCTTTGGAATTTAGCATTTCGAAGTGATTCGTGCACTTCGTCAAATGCGTTTTGTGTGTTCGTGTGCGTACATGCTTCGTTGGTGAGCATGTTTACGGCACTTGCAAGTTGATTTTTAAAGGCAAGAGATATCGATACCGTGCCTTCCTGTTCGGTAGGAAAGAAGCTTCCCAAATGCATTCATACCTGAAGACTCGGAGTACTTGAGAAACCTCTGGTCGGCTGACTTTCCTTTCTGGAAGAGCAAAAAAACACACACACACACACACAATTCCAAGTGAAGGCTTAACGAGGGGAGGTCAATAGATGGAGGTCAATGGGTACAGCTTTCTCCCGAAAGGTTTTTGCATTCGAATAAATTCACGATAAGACTGCATTACAGTGGCGTCCATCAGTCAAACAGGACAGTGGCTATGCAACGCGCAGTAACCATGCTGCCAGTCACGTGTACCCTTATACTGATACATGTATAATTGAAAATGCTATGTCCATATTTTTAAAAGCCCCTAAGGAGGAGAAAGCTTCATGGAAAGAAAATATTGTGATCCACCCGTCTCCTGCACGAAGCTGCAAAGGAATGAATAAATAAATTCAGGAGCCCTTGCCCGTTCGACAAATTGGGGGCCAGTGAAGATTGACGTGCGCGTGCCTGACCGTATTTCTTCGCTTTCTTAGCTTTTTCTTTCTTTCTATCGTATTATGCAATGCTGTCTCTTAACCAGTGGCGTAAATCCAGAAAAAATCACAAGGGGGGGGACACACATCTTGCCATGGCGCCTATTTTGTTTATAAAGATGTTTGTTTTATTTGTACTCATATAATACTCATATAAAAATTAAAATCATTCCTTGAAATTGAATTCAGAAACGACCATGGGTTCCCAACTCACGTAATTACATTTGCTCTCTTCTCCAAAACAAATCCGAGTGGCAGTTGCGATTTTAGCAATTTCACACAGCTGAGGGTATTGAACATCGGTACGCGTTAAAAGAAAAGCAGGCATTAAAAATGTTGAACACGTTAATACTTAGCTGTCAAGCCATTCAGATATATGATGTTTAAAGATAAACTTCAAGGGGGGGGGGGTCACTTGCATAGGGGGTTCCCCTCAGCCTGAGCACAAGGGGGGGTCTGAACCCCCCCTGACCCCCCCCCCTCCATGATTTACGCCACTGCTCTTTTAACTGTTTCCTTCCGCCATGCCGGGGACTGGACCTTCATCCACGTGCTTAGCTGCACAACACTGCAGTTTTCACTGGTAACAACGACGGTCCCGCGTTCATATCTATACAACAAAGAAATGTGGCAACGTGAAATTACAAGTTACCTAAAAAAAAGTTGCGATTGCCATATGAGAGACGGGTGATCACCACAAGCGCACAATTCAGAGAGCATCAATTATTGGAAAACGGCGCATACAAATACGCATGAAGGAGCGCGAACGCTTGAAGGAGCGCGAACGGAAAAGACACAGAAAATAAACATGTCACCTGTGTACAGGTCCTAAATAATACAGCGTGCCATTAAACAATAAGCAAATAAGCAATATGCTGCGTAAAATTAAAGAGGATTGAGAATTATTTCCACGAGGTTCTAGTCTGTTCAAGTTAAGAAATTGTATTCGTGTTTCACGAAAATGACTTAATATTACTGTGTGCGAAAAAAACTGAAATTGTCTTATTGTTTTTTGTTTTTGTCTTTTTTTTGTAACAGGGAAATTCATCGTGATGTCTTCCTGACATTCATCGGTAGGAGTTATCCTCCTGTGAACATGGCACAATTTTTATGGTTAATTGAACTGTTGCCTACTGGCAGGCTGCGGACAGCCATGGCTTGAATATTCCGCTAAATGAGCGCTGAATGAAGGCTTCTCGATGAATGTTGTACAGACTGTTTGGTGTCGTCGTCCACACCTGCTGCGGCTTTCGTGGGACCTGCTCATTGTCACTCAACGGCTTCTGAATAACCAAAACAACATAGGCACTCACAGAACAAGCGAGAAGTAGAGAGCCAAGTTTCGTGACAACCACCTCAAGTACAGATACATTCAATGACGTCAAATCGGCTCGGCAGCTACCTAGGTGTAATGAAAGAAATACTCTAAAGAATGGTGGCTCTTCACATTGCTGAACTTTACGTACTCTAGAGAATAAAACGGCCACTGCATAATAATTCAGTAGATTTTCAGCCTGTGGGGTGTGCATGAAAATTAATGGGCCGGTGCCAAAGCGAATCCCATGGACTACCAAACGAACAAATATCTAGGTCATTAAGCAGTTATTCCTGCATGTTTTTCCGAGAGAAATCTAGGAAACGAAACTAAAGCTTTTCTTGTTAAGGCTAAAGCCCTAATAATCTCACCAGATGCTGACCTTTAAATTGGGCGCGTGGTATAAAAACCGACGTGAACTAATAAAAATCAAAAGTGCTTACATGAGGTGTTCACAGGGTAGATTTAGCTCAAAACTTATGTGCTTGCTCGTTGGGGCTCATTTGACTTGCATGAGTGCAGCCAGGCTTTCGCCATTTTGTGTTACAAGAGCCGATTTTTTAGCCTATATCACTCGAGCCGCAAGTTTAGTGGAGCGAGCATTAATGCTAGCCAGAGCAGAAGGTAACAGAAAACGAGGACGCTCATGCACATGATTGTCATTCGGTATTCTGAAGGTCACAGGGAAACGTGGCCTCCAGAATCCATATCTTCTAGGGGAGCTAAGAATATTCGTAATAAATCGGTATGTCTGATGTACGTACATATACCCAAGATGTCACCAGGAATTGTCAGCGACTCGACGGTACTTAACAACAAAAACAAAGAAAAGAAGGCTCCTGAGGACTGAACAGCCACTTTATACGATTCCATAGTCAAGAGCAGGAGCCAACCGCGTTTTATTAAGCCTCATACGAAGAACGACGTAAAAGCACTAGAATCATCTAGGGAAACCTGCACAGATGCTTATAAAGGGTGAATTATTACGTAATGTTGAGGCTCCCACCAACAATTCAGGCATCTGTGTCACCGCGCAAACCTGAGCCGGGAGCGTAGTCTTAACGCGGTTACGTGCACTTCTTCAGACAAAATGTCTCCAAATTGTATTCCATGTAATGCGCATGACTTAGTCAACACGTACTACGTGATTGCCCTCAATCAAGAGCGACGGAGGTTGACGGATGAGCTTGTACGATATCGGCAACCTTTCGGTTTCAGCAGTTGTGCTGGGCCATTCTTCGACTGCAGATCCATTCTTGGGCTGATCTTACTGGAGGTTTACTGAGTATGGGGTCGATGACAGGCTTTAAGCATACTTGTCATGTATGAGCATTGTTTCGTTCTTCCGTTGTCATCGTCTACCATAATGGGTCTGTTTCTTCCTATCTACCCTCTTTCCAGCACAGAGAGAGAGATAAAAAGAAGAGGAAGGTCAGGGAGGTTAACCAGAAGGTAGTATCTGGTATGCTACCCTTCACTGGGGTTGGGGAATAGGGGGGCTAAAAGAGAGAGAGAGAGAGAAATAAATAATACAAAAAAAAAACAATCGCAGCCTCACACGTACACACACACGAGAGCGTTCCACACGAAGTCGTTCTTATAGGAAGCGCTATTAGGCTTCCTGGGATCTACCGGCCTATCACAGAATACCTAATTAGAGGAATGTGCCTCCGGCTTACTGATTTGTGCCCCTTCCACAACATAAATTCTTTGCCTTCTCCCTACGTTAGTGAAGTCATGCTATTAGATTACCCGTGCACAGATTACCAAAAAGTGTGACGTTGCAGGATGGAGATACGCGATGAATATTTACTTCTATAGATTTAGTTTCTTTCTGATTCTTGCTCTGGAGTTACAGAATGCAGAAAAGCAGCACAATAGCTTAGCTACACCTTGTTTGGTATTCTTAATATGGCGGCATATACTTGAACAAGGTGGCGATCGGAACCTTGGAATACAATTTTTTTTCAAACAGTCTACTAATAACCGCTACCATTTTTAATTGCAACCATAACTAACATTTAGCCATGTACAAACGTACAAACACTGTAACTGTAACGAGACTTTAAGTAAGCATCTGTTCGTCTCTTTAAGCTCGTCTAGGGTTCGATCCCGGCGCCGGCGGGCCCACTTCGACATAGGAATGGAATGCAAAAAAGAAAAAAGAAAGAGGTTCTGTCATTTCCATTGAACCAAATTGTCGCGGAAACAAGCGCTTTGCAACGTCGTTTAAATATTAGGCATTATTTCGCATGTCACCGGGGTATTGTAAGGAGGAAGAGCGGCATGCCTCAGTGGAAGACTGCCTTAGTTCGAAGCGTTGAGCGCCAGCTGTTGGCGCTAGCACTGTGATTCTTGCGTCGGTATTCGCCGCCCGTTTTCATCGTCCATGGGCCTTCTTCTCAAGTGCTACTTGTGTCCATAAAACCCTGTTCCACCAGAATCGTTGCGAAATCTCCTGGGTCATTGGTCAAAGCAGACGTCCCTACAAAGCACTGCCGCTTGTTGTACTGCGTGTTTTATTTGGCCCTTTTTTCTCGAAAGCGGAAACATGCATTCTGTACTGCGGGTGGCGAATGAACCTATTTCTTGTTGTGCACCAGCTTGCATGAATTACATGAATATAGCAGCAGGTTGCTGCAAACCAGAAATGTGCGTATTCGCAGGGTATGTTTTTGTTCTTTCGTACCTATTTACTTCCATTACATTTATCATATCCTTCCTCGTAAGTTTTCCAACTTGAACTTCTGGTTGGCATGTTTCTTTACTTCCATTACATTTATCATATCCTTCCTCGTAAGTTTTCCAACTTGAACTTCTGGTTGGCATGTTTATTTAAACTTAGTAGCCCTCTATATCTGCTTTAGGTGTTGCTATGCATGTGTGATTGAGCCAACGCTGCGAAAGTTGACCCAACATTGTTCTTCGCAAACACCACAAAAAAGAAGCCGGCTGAATACAGTGTAAAATTTTTATTGAGCGTTTGGTGAACTTGCGAAGGAGACTCAGCGCCACGCTGGCAAAAATATTGCAGCTCCAACGAGCACAAAATATCTTTGGGGGGTGTCAAATGCCTGAAAAATGAAGTGATGTTTGACGTCTTCTTCCCACTGGTATGATTTCCACTGCTGCACGAACTCCGTTTGCAAGCTCTGAAAAAAAGAAGTGCTGGTTTTATGAACGGTAGCCACGAGCAAATGCTTTCTATGTCTTTAGACATCAGCGCAAGCCAGAACCACACATATTTCTTCTTAGTAGGCTAGAGGTTTAAGAGCGCTAAAAAAACCATATACAATTTAATATGACCCGCTTTTCATATCACAAAACAATAAAATCTTAATCAAACGGTGCCGTCTCAAGCAAAACAGATGACTTCGCTATAGCATCTTCATTTACATGTATCATTTCTTGGCCTCAAAATTGGTCGTCTTGCTCATGATCCCTGTACCTTTATTAAATTAGGATAAAGTGTCTCATTGTTGCCTTCAGGCTGAGGGCTTGCACTTCGTACGCGCCTTTTGAGCCTCCCTCATGCTTGATGGACCCAGTGCCGTTTGAAAATCCTGCATTTGAGCAACAAGGCTGGCATGCAAGCTTTATTTACCGCAATGATTATAATTCGCATTTTAGACGGCTAGCGCACTAAAAAGGTTCTACTTTTACTTGTCCAACGAGAACTTCAGACTTGGCGATGCAAAAACTGCGAGCCCCATATTGCATCGGCTTCCCTTTTCTGTTTCCCCACGGTTGAATTCCCAGTTAATGCGTTCCAAAAAAGCTAACACATGGTTCAGAATGTTTCAAACAGTACCTACCCTTAACCGTGAAGGCCGACGCCCGCATGGCCCACACCCGCTGTCTTCCCGAAGGAGGACTGTCCGAATCCGCCCTGGTGTCCGGCGGCGCCTCCCTGGAAACCGGAGGAACCCTGCTGGTGGCCAGTGCCGAAGTTCTTGCTGTCACTGGCGGAGAAGCCCGAGTTGTGGTTGTAGCCCTGGTTGTTGTTGTAGGCGTTCACGTTCCTGTGTGAAGCGCCACCAGCGAAAGCACCGGATCCCTGGTTGTGTCCAGCGGCACCACCCTTGTATCCAGGACTGATGGCCTCCTGCCGAAGACCCGTAGCCGGACTGGAAGCCACCGCCGACTCCATGACCAAGGCCGACTCCATGCCCAAGGCCTACTCCGTGTCCGAGGCCTGCTCCGACCAAGGCAGGGTTGCCAACGACTCCACCACCGACAAGACCTGGGCCTCCGAGTCCAGCACCCACAAGGCCAGGACCAACTCCAGCGCCGTAACCACCAAGGCCTCCCAGGACGCCGCCACGTCCCTCCACATCCTTCTTATCTTCTTTCTTCTCATCCTTCTTGGCGGCCTCTTCGGCGAATGCCGTGCAAGCCACGAGGGCGAAGAGAGCAATAGCTACGAAGACCTGCCCGTAAAGATAAAAAGCGATTAGCATATTATAAGAGAGAGGATTCAAGTACGCAATTGAAACTTTGGGGTATAAGCCGCTTTCTTGACAAAACACAAGGTGCTTTTTGATGTAACTGTCTAGCACCACTCGGCAAGCTGATGAAAAGTCCAACATCATTGAAAACTTAAGCGCAATGATGCTCATGATCCCAAGCGCAATGATGCTCAGGACACGGACACCTAAGGTAACTACGCCAGCTCTTACTATCAAATAAAAGCTATAAAAACACATGTACCCTATATCAACATGCAGTATATATTTCAAAAAGGGACCCATCTTTACTGAAAATAGTTATTCACGGAGAATAATAAAAGGGGATCCCTTATCTGAACATGAAATGGTTCAGCAAGTTAACATGTGGTGCCATCGCGATGTTTCAACAAAACGTCCGCACCAAGTGCCAAGTGTGCCAAGTGTGTAGACAACTACACTTGGCACAGTGCAGAGCCAATGCGTGAGTGGTCTTCCTTTCAACAACGACTGGTTCGCCTTTAAGAGCACGTTGATACTGCAACCTGTCTGGCCGACATATATCCACAGACATGACAATGAATTGCGATATAATATGCTCGTCTTACAAAAAACGAACTATCCTTCCTATGGCCAGTGTTACAACCACGCACGGCAACTTCGCCACCGGCATTGAACCTATTGCCGACCATCGAACATAAACTGTCCAAGTTATTCATGTTTGGTCGTCGGCATTCGAACGTATATATATATATATATATATATATATATATATATATATATATATATATATATATATATATATATACACTTCTTTCAATGCACTTTACCCCCCTGTGTTTACATTCAAAGCACACGACAAAGCGTGAAATACCGTAACTAAGGACTATTCTCGAGTTCACTGGTAGAATACATTCTTTGACATCAAGAACAATAAGCGAGAGTACACAATAGTCTACCTACCTTCATGGTTATGCTGGCGATGAACCTTAATAATAGCGCAGTACGTTCTCAAGTTAAGCTACTAGCTTGAGAGTCACTCCTTGGCAGCTACTATGTTGTCATAACGCTGCGCGTCCTCCCTTTTATACCTGCTACATGGGAAGCTAACGTGCGTCACACAAACGAACCAACAAGGCGCTGTAGGCGTTCACCCTTCAGGTCACTACTGTATTTCAGTATCTATGGCAACTAAGACAAGCGGGTCAGACCGCTTTTCGCCCTCCGGACGTTCTCTTTCACAAAGTTGCTTGCCAAGCCTCTATCGCATGCAACTTCTAAGAAGGGCAATATACTCTCTTTCTCTCACTGTTTGTCACCACTCTCCTTCGATCGCCGGGGCGCTTCCACCTTCCGATAGCGGTCTCCCCCGTCCTTGAAATCAGGAAAGCCACGCGGCATCCACCGATCGGCCGGCGCAATGTCGCGTTTTACGCCAGACTTCTGTTTAAAGCATGCAACGCATTTGAAATCTCTCATTCCGGAGTCAATTGAAAGCATACCCACAATTCGGAAACGTCTGTCGTGTATTTCCAGTTCTTGTTTATGAAAATGCGTGTGTAGGAGAGGTGTGTAATATATGTGATGCCCGCAACTCCCTCTCACTTAGGAAAAAAATACGTTGCAAACATTGCGAAGCTTCAAAGAAACGAGCTAATAAGGATGAAAGAGTAAAAGTAAAATATTCACCTGCTCCACGGAGCCCTGCAACTAAATACGCAACAGGTTAAAATGTCCTGAAAGGTTGTTCCCGTAAAGTTAAACTATCTTAATCAGCGCGACAAAAACGGGATTTTCAATAGAGCAGTCGCTTGAAGTTCGCTTGTACTTCACGAAATAACAGTCTGCAATACAATATACGCAAGCTAGTACCACAGGTTGCAACAAGTTTGAGAAGGGTATATTCATGCACACACCCAGAAACTGCAGCGCCCGCAAAACATAATTCATGCATAACAACCTATTTTGTCCCAATAATTACGGATTTTTTTGACGCTCCCATAAAATACTTCAAGGCGCTCAATGAACTCATTTTAGTTCTCATTTGTTGGGCATGGCTCTAATAGACTTCTTGCGAGAGCGGTGTTTAGTCGAGAGCACGCAATTTATCTCTTAATTTTTGCCCATGTCAAGCAGCAGTACCGCAATTCATCAAAAAGGTGTTCGGTATGTTCTGATACTGAGCAAAAGCATACCGCACTTTCCAATCTATTTATTTTATGCAAAAAAAGCTTAGTATAAGCAGTGCCTACAAGCAATTTGTTTATTATTGTTCCGAGTATAATTAGGACGCTCACCGAAATGTTGAATGACATTTTTTGAGCAGTCAAAATGCAGTTGAAACTCGACGTAATCAAAATGGTGACTACGCTTGAAATCTTTTGTCAAATCGGGAAGTTCGTGAAATCAAGAAAAAAGTTTTGTGTCCTTCGAAATCTAAAATTCTAACATCGCGACACGCAGTAGCTACTATATGGCATTGAACTTCCCTATAGCCCACGTCTCCGCATGTGAAAAGTCTTCGAGGGCTGCCCTCCCATGTCACCATGATGCAGGCCAGGTAGACGCTCACATGAAGCTATGGCATAATAATAAATAATAACTGTTCCAGTTTAACGTCGTAACCCCAGAATATGAGGGACGCCTTAGTAGAGTGCTCCGGAAACTTCGACCACCTAGGGTTCTTTTCCGTGCGCCAAAGTCTAAGTAGACGGGCCTCAAGCATTTTGCCTCCATCAAAATGCGGCCGCCGCGGCGGATATTCGATCCTGCGGACCTTCGGTTCAGCAATCGGGCAACATAACCACTAGACCACCGTGGGTGGATTGAAGCTAAGACAGGCTGCCGGTATGCAAAGGACGGAGAGAACGAATGCAGTGATCGTGCGAGCAGGCCGAACAAGAAAGCTGCGTGGAGACCATCAGTGTCACATGCCGCATAAAGCATTAAGTAACGAAAGTAGCCCCACTGTCCTTGTGGTAGTAGTTACAAGGGACAATAAACCAC